>VZRQ01007462.1:151352-166087 GCA_013397975.1 Machaerirhynchus nigripectus | reverse complement strand
GGTTTTTTTTGGTTGCTTGCTGAGTTTGGCTGCAGCAGGAAAAATTTGAGAGGTTTGTGGCAGGTCCTGGCACACAGGGCTGGATCCAGCATGGAGCGAAGGGCAAGTCCCTGGGGTGATGGGCCACATCCCACCACAGGGTGCTGCAACACGCTCTGGCTGAATATCTGGAGGGAACCAGGGATTAATTAACTGGATGGAGAAAAATTGTGGTCATTAGAAGCTCATTTGGAAGCAAAGGGGCTTGGAAAGGGCATGAGGCTCTCAGCACTTCCTCGGCTGGCTGGGGAAACAACATCCAGCCACAGGAGACGGACGGAGCCATCGCTCCAGGCAGGAAAAGCCTTTAAAAGCCACCCAACTTCATATCCCAGGCCTCTCTCTCCCAGCACAGAGTCACTGCACACTAATGCTGCTCAGACCATTTCAACTGAAACTTCAGTTTCAAGTGTTTTCCCATACAGAAGTGCCTTGGTTTCTTCTTTTTTTTAAATTAAAAAAACTTGTCTTCTTCCTTCCAGGAAAAATTGGATGTTTGGCCTCTCTGCCCACTGCAGGGGAAACATTTCATTGTGATTTTCCTTTCCTCTCCTCCCCCCTTTGGACCCAGAACTCTTCTGAATAAACAAGTATTTAAGAAAGCATGTTTGTTAATGAAAGAGAAGGGACCCATATCCCACATTCCCAGAAAATCACAGAAATACTGGATTTTCGGGAAAACATTTGGCTTCGGGCCAAAGGAAAGTTTTAACTCCCGACACTTGAAATTGTATATGTACAAAGTTTCCTTGAAACATGGTGGGGGGGAGAATAATTTTCCTTGAATTTCCTAATTTTTCATTTGAGAAAGCTGGAGAATAAAAAAATAATCCAAGTTTCAAGGAGAAAAACACAAACAGAGAAAGGCAGAATATGAATTTTGGCCCCGATGGAAAATGACACAGGCTGGAAAATATTCCCACCCGCATTTTTACAGCCTTAAAGTGCGATCCTGTTATTTTTTTCCCTCTTGCATAGGGTCCAGCATGAAGTAACACTACCCAGCCTAGAGATCCCATGGCATGTCGCAGGAATTTGTAAGCAACGTTGTATTTGCCGAGTAAACAGGGGTTGGGACAGAGGGTAGGTCAGGGCCACGTGTGTCCAGAGCCACTGGAGAGCAGCTCCTGCCACTTTCAGGAAGGGAGGGCAAGCCCCCACCACCCTGACTGGCCATCCTGGAACTCCAGGCATGTCTTGGATCTACCAAAAGTTTAGGAGCATGTTTCCAAGGCAACCAAAACATTATTTTTTCCAGCTGCCCAGGAAAAAAAAAAAAAGAAAAGGGTGGAATTAGAGAGAGAAAAAAAAAATGGAACCATTGGAGGAAATTCTAAGAAAATGAAATCAGACGGAAAACTGGCAGGCTGGTCCCTCTCCCTGGCCCTCCCTGAGGAATGTTGGATGCATACAAGCAGGCAAGATGCTCGTGGTTGTCTCCAAGCACACCAGGGCTGCCCTCACCAGCCGAAGCTATTCCTGAACTGCTGCCCCATGCCCAGACCAGCAGCGGCTCCATCCCGGAATAGAGCCCCTATGGAGACATTACCCCCACGGCAGCTATTTTGGGTTGTGTCCCTGCAGTTAAATGTGTCTTCAGCACCCTGGAGGCTCCATCCCTGTGGCCCAAACACAGCTTGTCCTGCACAAAAGCCCCAATATTTTGGTCCCTGCTCCTTCCTCTTCCATCCTTTTCCCTCCCCATCTGCCTCAGCTTTGTGGCTGTTTAATCAGCAGCCTTGCTTTCCTTCCCCATGTTCAGCTGGCTCCAAGGCTGAGCAGTGCCTGGAGCCATCGTGGTTTGGGAATGCCCATGGATCAGTGGGGAGGAATGCTCAGCATCGCCCAGCACCCCAGCACAGGGCTCACTGGCAAATCAGGAAGACTGGATTGCAAATCCCAGGAATTTTTTTTGCACGCTGCTCTCTTGTTTACGGCTGCTTGCAGGGTGTAATCCCTGCTGTCCTCCTCTTCTATGCCAGGCATTTGCTGGCAGTGATTGCCTGCCCTGCCTTGGAGCTGCATCCAGGAGAGTGTGAGGGAAGCTGGGCAGACAATGCAGGAAAATCCACTCCAGTCTTGAAAGGCCCAAAACAGCTGTAAGGGAGGAGAAAACCCATGGAAAAGAGGGGTGTGTGCCACGGCTGCAGCAGAGCTCAGGGAGGCAGCTCGTAGCTTTGTGGTCAGGGGAACAGGAGAGAATGCGAATGGACATCTCCCTCGGGACTGCTGCACCATGGGCTGTTTTGAGAGGCTTGGAAAGAGCTTGGAGAAAGTGTCATTCTGTGATGAAGCAAGACAGTCATCCCATCCCATCACCCCCCTTGGCCTCCGCTTGCTTCCAGGCAGGAGAACCAGTCCCAACCCTTGCAAAGCACATGCTCTTCATGCTCCACCAAACACCATCCCCACTCCCATGGTCCAAAGACCATCTCCAGTCCATGGTCCATCTCCACTCCCAGTGCTTGGAGGCTGGTGCCCTGCCAGGTGGGAGAGCACTGAAAACAACCCTGAAGCTGGAACATTTCCAGCTGCACAACCTCTCCTGGCTTCAGCACAGGGGATCCTTGGGGCTAGAACAAGGGATCTTTGGGGTGACCATGGCACAAACACGTAGGGATGGCATCCTGAGCATACAGGCTCCTGTTGTGCTGTGGATCCCTCTGGCTGCCCATACACACACACACACAGTCATGTGCTGCACAAGAGGCACGGCTGTGCATGTCCCTGGCTGTCACATCTCACTCACAGGCCAGGGAACAAAATCCTGGGATGACAAAGCAGGAGAATTCCAGGCTGAGCTCTACCACCATAAAAAAGTCTGGAGAAGAGAAAGCTTTGGCGTTACCCAACTGCAGCTTTCCAGTGTCCAAAGGAGCTCCAAGAGAGCTGAAAAGGGACTTTGAACAAGGGCACGGAGGGACAGGACAAGGAGGAATGGCTTCCTGCTGACAGAGGGCAGGGTTAGATAGGATACTGGGAAGAAATTCCTTCCTGTGAGGGAGGTGAGGCCCTGGCAGAGGTTGCCAAGAGAAGCTGTGGCTGCCCCATCCCTGGAAATGTTCCAGTCCATGTTGGAGGGGCTTGGAGCAACCTGGTGTAGTGGAAGGTGTCTCTGCCCATGGCAGGGGATGGAATGAGATGCGCTTTAAGATTCCTTCTAACACATACCATTCTGGGATTCAGTGATTCCCTCCTGGAGACAAGAATTTGCTGGGTAACCCCGTGTGCTCCCCAGGCTTGACTTTCAGAGCATGACTAGAAAGCGCTGGCTGGCTCCAGCGTGCCGAGGCAAGCGCTGCTTCTTCCCGCAGGTTCTGCAACAAACTGCTAGTGCTTTGCCTTGTGCAACACCTGGAGCCTTTCCAGAGGCTCGGCAGGTAGGGAGGTATGGGAGCCTACGCCGGGAATGCTGCCGGGTCAGCCTGCAGTCCCGCACTGCAAGGTTGTTGCTGAGCCCCGTTCCTGGCACAGTGGGTTGGGAATGCTGCTACACTCACCCCCTCCCCAGGAGCAGAACCAAGGCAGAATATGTGACACCTTGTTTTATTTTATCCTGTTCTCGAACCCGGGGGCTGGGGAGAACTCTCCTCTTGTATTCAGGTTTTGTGCAAAAATTCCACAAATTCTTTCAAAACTCCCCGACTTTTTCAGCTTCCCTGTAATCTCAGGGCTTCACTGTTCTCCAAAACATGTGGAATGAGCAGCATTTCCTGGTGTTGAAATGCTGATGTAACAGGGTGGTGAATCAGTGGGGATCTTTCTGCCCGAACCATGCTGTATCTCTGTTAGTGCTGAAGTTTTGCTATTTTAATCCACAAAGCCCCACACAATCCAGCCGGAGTAAAGGGCAAGTAACCCCACCGTATCCAGTTTCAAACCTAGGAACTGGTAAGAACTGTATTAATGCAAAACTATTCTGGTCCATGGGAGCCTGCTCCAAGCAGACGGGATGCCATGCAGTAATCCAAGCAGTGTGTAACATTATAAAGTGTATAAATAGCCCTCACTGGGTGTGTCGGAGGGGCAGGGGGAATTAGAGCAGCCGTGTTCGCCTTGGAAAGATGAACTGAAAGCCAGCGATGGGCCTGGGGCTTGAATTCACACTTGGTCCTGGTTCTTGACACGTTACAGACACTAAAACAGGTTGGCTTTGCTTAATACCCTCTGCCTGCACTGCCTTTTTGGGGCCTTTAAGTAACACCCATCAAAGTGGGGTGCTGGTCCCTAAATGCTGGTCCCCTTCCCTGCCACTGGCTCACCGAGGATGGGTTTGGCTTCTCCAAAGTTAGAGCTGCCTGCTGCCTTGAACCCAACTCCTCAGCCAGCAGCATCCTCATGTTCTCCCAGCTTTTCCAAGAAAAAGCTGACGCAGCTGCAGATTGAGGAGCAGAGGCCACGGAGCCACCAAAACAAGTACAAACAAGTCCCCAGATGCCATGGCATGACGTGGGGAGACCCTCGGAAGCGACAGGGGAGCCCATCACCCCCAGGTTATGGCAGCCTGGTCACCGAGGGCCGAGTCCTGCTCAGATCCCAGCGTCCCGCTCCTCCAGGGTGAACGAACTCCAGTGCTGGAGTTTGGAGCGGACACTATGTCCACATTCTTCAGCCCAGGGCCGGGAATGTCAGCTCCTGTCCCGCCGCCAGGGGCTTGCATTCCTCCCCGATGCTGCTCCCAAAGAATGCCAGCCCAGAAGGTGCCGGGGAGAGGGTGCCGCTCGCTCCGGGGGGATGAGGGGAGACGTGCTAAACCCGCAGAAAAGCCTTTCCCGAGCTGGCAGAGCCGGGCAGGGGTGAGCACATGTGCGCTGCCGTGTGTTTACTAAACACTGCTCCCGGCGAGAGGGAATGGCTGGAATTCACCCCCTCTCTCCCCACCAGACCCCAAGGACATGCAGGCGGACCAGGGGAATTCGCTCCTCCAGCCTGTTGCCATGGCTGCATATTTCAGAGACTCAAGCAGCGAAAAAATAAAAGAAGGAAACCAAAACATTTCAATGGGAGGCAAGAAAAATAGGAGGGGGGAAAAATGCAGAAGAGTAATGAGAAGGACGAGCGAGTCCAAGAAATGTATTAGATCATCCTTAGAAACTGGTGTCTGAGGAGTTCTCCGTAGCTCAGGCTGTTCCAATATTTACTGTGTGTTATTTAAACCATGACTCCTGGCACCAGCTGGGGCTCCGCAGCACCGAGCGCTGCTCGGGAACGTTGTTAAAAGCTGGTCCCGGGCTCCAGGAGCGCTTGAGAGGGGCTGGAAGCAAAACATCCCCGTTGGCTGCAGAAGGCAGCCTGCTCCAGATGAGCTGCTGGCAGTGTGGCAGTGGGGCTGTATCCCGAGAGCAGCACCCAGCGTGGAGCTGGCAAACAGCAGTGTGGGATATAAACTCGTAAGTTGTAGGATCAAATCCTTGGAGAGGCTGAGCAAGGACAGGCAAGGGCTGGCTCCAGCGTGAGAATAGGGCTAAATCGAGCAGCGAGCCAAACCTGCGAGAGGGTGAGATGCACACCTGCAGGCAGGAAGGAATCCTGATTCCTCTGATCCTGGAGGGATTTGTTGCTATCCGTGCACTGGGGATTTAAAGTCACTTTGTGGGCAGTTTTTTATGAGCAGGTTTTGGCACATGGGTCGCTCCCTGTGCTTCGTGTCCGTGGCACTCTGGAAAAGCATCCCTTTCTCGTGCAGAGGCAGCACACAGCATCGGGAGCCTGGAGTTCCCACTCTGGCCAGGGTGATGCAAGTCTGGCTCATGTATCCCTGTGGTACCCACAGGAGTTCGCAGGGGAGCCACAGGCATGCCAGAATCCAGCTGGATTTAAAACCCTGCAATGATCCAGCACCTTTGGCTCCCACATCTCCTGGAGGAATCTGGATCTGCAGCAATGTTTATTCTCTCGTGGGATTCCCACTGTTAATTACGTGATATGGAACGATGGTGCCACGGTCTCTGCTCCATGCCAGGAGTGCCAGGGCTGTCTGACCACATGCAAGAGCTGGTGTGGAGCTGGATGCAAACAGGAACCACTTCCCGAGGGATGAAATCAGAGAATCAGGTTTGGGTGGGAAGGGACCTTAAAGATCATCTAGGTTCACCCCCTGCCACGGGCAGGGACACCTTCCACTAGCCCAGGTGGCTCCAAGCCCTGTCCAACCTGGCCTGGAACGCTTCCAGGGATGGGGCAGCCACAACTTCTCTGGGCACCTTGTGCCAGGGCCTCACCGCCCTCCCAGGGAACAATTTCTTCCCAATATCCCATCTAAAGCTGCCCTCTGGCAGTGGGAAGACATTGTCCTGTGACTCCATTCCTTGTTCCAGGTCCCTCTGCAGCTCTCCTGCAGCCCTGAAGCCGCAGCGAGGTGATCCCGGCTCCTTCCCAGGATCCTGCACCGTGAGGGTCCCTCCCCCGCGCCGACAGCGACACCTGGCGGCCCGCGCGGGCGCCGCGCCCCTGCACGGGGCCCGCAAATCCCGGGGGCTGGAGCGTGCCCAGGGAAGGGAACGGCGCTGGGAAGGGGCCGGAGCCCCAGGAGCGGCTGAGGGAGCTGGGAAAGGGGCTCAGCTTGGAGAAAAGGAGGCTCGGGGGGGACCCCCTGGCTCTGCACAACTCCCTGACAGGAGGGGGCAGCCAGGTGGGGGTTGGGCTCTGCTCCCAGGGAACAGGGACAGGAGGAGAGGGAATGGCCTCAAGCTGTGCCAGGGGAAGTTTAGACTGGATATGAAGGAAAATTTCTTCATGGAAAGGGCTGTCCAGTCCTGGCACGGCTGCCCAGCTGGTGGAGTCCCCGCTCCTGGAGGGATTTAAATCTGTGTGGATGTGGCACCTGGGGACATGGGTCAGCAGTGGCCTTAGTGGTGCTGGGGGAACAGTAGGACTCCATGGTCTTAGAGGGCTTTTCTAACCTAAATTGTTCTATGATTGCACCTTTATATTGCGTTTAGTCACCCATTCCCCATGGCGGAGCGTGGCAGTGGTGTTTTCCAGCCAAGGGCTTTTCCCCATGATTCATTAAGGAACATTTCTCCCTGTCTGGTTTCATTCTGCTCCCAATAATGAGTCTTTCATGACAACCCCGTTGCATGTTCAGGACAAAGCTTAAAAAAGAGGGATAGGGAATCTGTTGCCCTCTCCAGGAGGGATGATGAGCACGGGCAGTAAGATGCAAGTATCACCAAACTAAAAGCAGCTTTGAAAGCGAAATGCGTGGCTGTAAACTGTCCATACACCTTTCACCCCATAAAAATGCCTGAGGATGGTTTTTCAAGACCTGCCTTTCACTTTTTGTGGTGTTCAAGAGATGTTAAGCAGCAGAACGTTCCTTTCCAGCTGACCTAACCCTCACCCTGCCCCATGAGGAGATGCATCCAGTAGGAAACAGGGGATGGAACTGATTGCTGTGACCCATCAGTGTCCAGCCCTGTCACCCACAGCTCAAGAAAATGCTGAAATAAGACCTATGGAAGTGGTTCAAGGTCAGGCTTCCTGTTTACAGGGAAAACCCAAGGAAATGCAGCTTATTTTACTCATGCAAGAGAAACAGCTGAGCACAGTGATTGCAAAGCAAGAAAATTCCCAAAGATTTTTGCCACAATGGAGACAAAATTTTAGTCAGCTGGTGAAAATGTGTGAGGATCCTGCAGCTGTCATCCAAACTAGGGCAAGACCCGGCCCATGCAAGTTCCTGCTCCCAGGGTCCCTTCTCACTGTCTCTGGGGCTTTAAAAGATTTCCTAGCACAGAAATCAACGTGGGAATACTGGATGTTCTACGAGAAGCAGTTAAAAATGTTTGGGATTTTTTTGATTTTTTGGAAGAAGTTTTCATTGAATTTCGGGTATACAGGGCTTCATGTGGTGGGAGCTGCTGGAGAGCAAATGGTCTGGCCAGGAAATTTCTGATTCTGAAATCACCCAGGAATGGCTGGATGGGAGGAGGACAGGTTGCCTTTCCAAAGCCTTTTTCCTGACTCTTCCCACAATTTCAAGATGAGGATCCGTGAAAACACAGCAGCACTGAAAGAACAGAATAGAGCCAAAGGCACAAAGCATTTTAATGAGGCAAAAACATCCTGCTAAGTCTTTTGGTTTATTGGTGTTGAGCCCGTTCCAAGCCCAAAGAAAAGGACTCTGAATCTATTAAAATAGTTGGCTTGTGGGATCTGCAATGTAAGCATGATTAAAATCCATCTATTTTTATCCATATGAGAATATATCAGCCAGAGGAATCTGTTTTTTTCAGAAGTAAAATATATTTGTCTTCAATAAAAGTGTCCAGGTGAGTTCAGCATGTAACAGCACTGCCCAGTGCTGGGAACAGAGAAAGGTACCTGGGTTTGCTGCTTCCCAGCCCCTTTGCTGGCTGGTGCTGGCGATATTCCAAGAATTGTAATGCCACTTGGACAGAAAATGGGAGACAAGAGTTAGATCTCTGCAACCTGAAGAAATTCACTGCCCAGAGCAATCTACACCCTGAGAGGAGTGGGAGAGTCCTGCTCTTTCCTGCTTCCAGTTTTGATGGATCCAGGGGCTCCACAACCTCTTCTGTAGAGGGTGTGGGATTTGCTCAGGACTTCTTTCTGCTTCTCATTTATCCCAGTGAAAATGGGGATTTTAGTACTTTCTCAGAAGGAATGTCACATAAATATTTTCCACTTCCTGGGCAAATGCTCCAATTGTGCTTTTGTAAAAGAGGGATGGGATATAGTGACTCCTACAATTCATTATCTCCATTCCTGTATTGTGTGTGGGCTCTGAAAAACCGTGGTAAACCATAAACCAGCTCCAACTGCCAGAGCAAAGGGAAACACTTGCATAAGTGACCTGTAAAACACAACCACACCAGTTTATAACTGCTGCTCTGGTGGCTTCCCAAGGGAAAAGGGGAAGTCATGGAGAGGACTGAGCTCTCTGAGGATGGGTGCTGTGTGCGGAGTCATGTGCTGAACTACAATGGAAGGCCTGTTGTTTGAGCAGAGACATAATAAAACCCCTGGAGACAAATTTTGAAGGATCATTTGCGCTGAAAAGCCGACGAAAGACAAGACAGGAGCAGGTTCAGGTGCCTGCTTTCCTTCTCTTCCCCCTCCAACAGATACTCCTCCAATTTTCCCATTGAAAATTGTTTTATTTGTAATTTTCTGTCCTGATACCAACTCTCACCTGAGCATCAAGCTCTGATGTGTGTGCAGAACAAATTGTAACAGCATTACCATTCTTGTGCGACATCCCCATGGCCCCAAACCCTGGCATCCACTGGCAAGGAAAACGCTCCCAATGACACACACGCCAGCCAGCAACCCGCAGGTGTCCTGGGGAGGGAGGAGGTGAGACAGCCCGCCCCCAAACACAAACAATTGATTTCATATTTAGCAATATCATGGCAGGCATGCTCCCCTTATAAGGCAAACAGGAATGGCATGTGCCTTCCCAACCACATGCTGAAACCATATTCTGAGGCTCTGCTCTCCCCCAGCCTCCCTTGCTTAATGCCACAGCAGCTCCAGCCAGCTTCATGTTCCCAGGATGTTTTTTCCATTGAACGCTACATTTCCAGGAACTTGTACACACATTTCCCTCTGCTGCTGTGCGAGTGACTTTTCCTCTCTGTATATCCCAGCCCGAGCAGTCCCACTCTTGCCACAATGGAGCAGCCAGCCCTTCCTTCTCCAGGGCAGCTTTATGGACCTGCATGCACAATTAGGAAATAAGTAAAGGAAAAATAGAGTTCTGGTGCAAAGGGGAGCAGGTTGGAAGTCTGAAGGCTTTTCTCTTTGCCTCAGTGCTATTTTAGAAAGAGGGGACACCAGTCTTCCTGGTGCCTCCTGTTTTTAGTTGATGAAACGGGACAAAAAGAGTTTGTGGGAAGGTCTGTATACTTTAAACTTTGAAATTTCAGCTCTTCCCTCCCCTGGAAGACTCCACGGGTCAGTGCTGATTTGAGGGAAGCCATCTGTCTATTTATATTACTCAATATGTTGTCCATTCCTTCCTTCTCAGTTCTCCTCAGGTTTTGGGAAAAGGGATGACAAATTCAGAGATGTGGGACAAAACGAGCAGCAAGCCCCCAGCTTGTTCCACCCTGATGAGAGACAAGAACTGGAAATCCTGGGGCACCTTACCCTGTGAAAGACAGAAGTGGGAAACCCCGCAGGAAAGAGCAGGAAGTGAAGCAGAGCAAATGAATGGGTTTATCCACACTCAGAGCTGTATGGGCGCATCCTTGCCCATGGAAAGGGGTAAATAAATACTAAATAAAGGGGAATACTAAATAATAAAGGGGTCAATCAATACTAAATAGCTTAGGAAGCCTGCTGCTTGCACAGGCTCAGCTGTGCCATTTTTCCTAGGTCTCCTAAATCTGAAGCCACTCTTGCCCATTTCTAATGCCCATCCACAAGCAAAGCCAAGGCTCCAGAGCATTTCTGCAGAGAAGCCTTGTGGGCAGAGGTCCTCGTGCAAACGCTGAGCTGAAGATTCCTGGGCCATGGAACCAAGGTGCAGTTGTGTTGGAAGCCATCCAAGCACTGAGGTCACCTGGTACTCATAAAGGAGAGAAGCTGTTTGAAGGGAAAAATGTTGGAAGACTGATTGGAAGAGGCAGAAGGACTTCATTCCTGTGTCTGTGTGAAGGGGCCAGTTCTCCTCTCCAGGGAATGCTGCACAGTCACTTACAATTGCAAAGAGGAGGTGGGAAAAGCCAGCCCCTATTGCAGCAGCGTGTGTGAGCGAGTCTGGACACAGAGCAGTCATTCCCAAAGCCCTGTCTCCCCTCTTCCAGCAGCCACGTAAACATCCCTATATCGTGTGTCTTCCATGAGGCCCTCATGTATCAAATTCCCATCAGTGCCATTAATTGCCAGCTATTTGCTTTTACAGATTTGTTTTACATCCAGAAATGAATCCCAGCTCTTCCGTGCCCCTTGGGACCCGGCGGTGGTAAGTGCTGATACAATCAGGCTGGGAGCACACGCAGTGAGGCATCCCAGTGTCTATCCAAGCAAAACTTTTCCATGCGAGTGCTGCGAGTTCACAGCTATTGCTAGCAGCTTGCCACAGACAGACTTTGTGTATCCTCTTGCAATATAATCTTCCCCAGAATGGTTTTGAAAGACCATGAACTCGATCCTGCCAAAAATAGTCTGTGCAGCCAAACAAAATCAACACAAGATCTTCAGTGTTTGAGCTGGCCCGTGAGTTGCATTTTTCACCTTTTTCCAATGAGATGTTTCTTGACATCCGTGAAAACTTCATTTGGCTTCTAATACTTCCAATTATCCTTGCAGCCTGCATTTTAATCACAACATCAGAGCCCGGCAAGCAATTGGCTTCATAGGCAAGAGGGGCCCAGCCAGGCCTGTAGCCCCGTGAGCAGCCATGCACAGGCTGGCAGCTGCAGCCCAAGAATGTGTTTATTTGTGTTTGGTTTATGTGGTTTTGGTGACCTTTTGTTAAAATCAGCCAGTGGCTTCCAGGAGGCAAAGTTACATACTTACTGAAAAGAAATGCAGGGAAATAATCCCGCACGGGCCCTTCTGCTGAATGTCACGTTTGTGCTGAGTATCATGTCCTTGTGCCCAAGGCAGGGGTGGCTGAGGTTAAGGTTAAAGTCATGTTATCCATGGTGGCTGCAAGGATATTGTCCCGCTGATCCTCGTGAAGAAGGACAGCCCAGAAATAAGTTTGGGGAAAATGGGGTGCAGTGGAAAATGGACACCCATGTTGGGGTTCTTGTGGGTCCTGCCACCATTACAGGGTATTACAGCTGAGGAGTGTTTTGCTGTCTCTTCTTCCGACTCTTCCACAAACTCACGGATGAAAAGAGCTGTTTGTCTCCTGCCTGGTGCCTACCCCACATTTTCAACCTTGCTGGGCTCATCCAGCCTCCAGAGAGCAGCAGCAATTTCTCCTGTTCCTTCACGCTCATTGTGAGTGAAGCAGGGATCTCTCCAAGTGATAAATCCATGCCAACACTCGGGTGGCTTTGGCAATGTCTTCCCACACAAGCTGCCTGCTAATGTCACCAGAAAAGGGCATCGAAACTGTGCTTGGTCTCTGGCTGGTGAGCCTCAGTCTTGGTTTGGATCACATCAGATACCACACGTTGTCTGTCTGTGCGCGAGTCCCTAAGTGAGGTGCATCAGCAACCACGTGGAGTCTGGGATTTAGGCTACGCCTGCAGGGCAAATAAACACAGATGCCCAGGCGCCGGCTTTCCAGGCTGAGGAAATGGCCTGTGGAGAAGCTGTGGTGTGGAAGGCTCTCTCAGCTACCAGCGCTGTGCAGCCTGGGCCACATCCCCCAGCTACAGACCTGCATGTAATTTCCAGCTCCATTCCAGTTGGGTATTTTTTTTTTTTGTGCCTCACACTGTTTAAGTAAGTGATGGTCATTGTGGGGAGGAGTGCGAGCAATTTCTCTTTCACCTCAGTGATTAGAACAGCAGAACTTCCTACACACTTTCCACTCTTATGATTGTGAGCTGAAAAACTCAGTGATGAAACCCCTCTATGGCCAATTAGCCTGCAGTGTCCTCCCATCACGGTGTCCCACGGCGAAGAATTCCTCCCCGGCAGATCAGGAGGGAGTGTAGAATCCAAAGCCATTAAGGGATTTAATGGGCAGAAATTAATATTGTGATGCTTTTGCCGAAAATCTCAACGAAGCAGGAAGCTCCCAGAAATGGATTTGCTAAGAGCAAAGCTGTCACTGCTCTTTGGGGAATCCAGAGGAGCTGGAGAACAGCCAGGTGTGACAGCAGGTAAGAAAGTGACAATGCAGGTGGCTCTTCAACCTGGATGAGTGAGGAACAGGCTGTGTTTAGGTCAGTAGCCAGCTCAGAAAAACAAACCCCCATCCTAAGCCAATTGGAACAGAGGTTTTGTGTTCCGGGGGAAATGTGGACACCTTGAAAAAGGATTTTGCACGAAACTACCACAGAAACCCTTTTGAAATTCTGCACAGCAGAGGATTTTGGGAAAAGCTTGGGAATGTTTGTATAGGAGATTCAAAGCCTCACACTGGAATTTAATGTTGTTTGCATCGCTGGACTTGATTGTTATTGCATTCTTTTAAAATATATCAGCTGTCAAGCAGCCCTGCTGCTGGCATTCCATACTGTAACAGAACAGGAGACGTGTTTACAGTTTGGATTTTACTTCAGGATCGTTACAGGCAGCAATGGCT
Organism: Machaerirhynchus nigripectus; assembly: GCA_013397975.1. Taxonomy (NCBI): domain Eukaryota; kingdom Metazoa; phylum Chordata; class Aves; order Passeriformes; family Dicruridae; genus Machaerirhynchus; species Machaerirhynchus nigripectus. Next base: position 152,868 of record VZRQ01007462.1, on the reverse strand, counting down.
TGGCTGGATTTGAAATCACCATCCTCTGTGGGCCAAAGGCCCTTTGTCACAGTGAAATGAAATGCTGCTGCTGCTTCTTAGCTCTGAAAAGACTTTAAGATAAAAAAGCAGATTAAAACATTAAATATAACATCAGTATGTTTTATATACTTATAAACAGTGTATTTAAAAAACACATTATTTTTTAGTTTAAAAAAAATTACCAAAAAAGGAAATTCTCTTCAACTAAAACACTGGTATTCCAGCAGTATCTCCAGTTGGGAAAGCTTCTGAGCAGTGTGTTGGGGTTTGGGTAGCGGGGGAGCTATAGGAGTGGCTTCTTTGAGAAGCTGCCAGAAGCATCCCCTGTGTCTGATGGAGCTGATGCCGGCTGGCTCCAAAACAGACTTCTCATTATTACAATCTGATTGGTAATAAATCCCATAAATTTCCCCAAATCGAGTCTGTTTTGCCCATGACAGTAATTGCTGAGTGATCTCTCCTTGTCTTTATCTCAGATTAGGAGCATGATATTTCCTCTCACGTGTCCAGCTGAGAAGGGAGGAATGGCTTTGGTGGGCATCAGGCATCCCACAGTCTGTCACTCTGGGATTATCTTTTTCCCGGGATATTTGGCAGAGCATTTCCAGTCGTGGCCGTGACCCCCTGGCCCATCCTGGATGGATGGCTGGGGCAGGCTGGGAGGGTTTTGGGAGGGAGGCAATGAAAGCTAAGCAGGAGCATGGGGATGTGCAGGGTCTCAGGGTGAGCATGAGGTGATTCAGTGGGTGACCTCCAGGATGGGTTCAGAGGCCTTAAGGGACCTGGAAACGGCTCTGGAGATGCTGGTCAACAGTGGCTGGCCATGAGCCCAGGTGTGCCCATGTGGGCAAGAGGCCAATGGGTCCAGCAGGACTAGGGCAGTGACTGGGCATTATGAGGCCCCTCGAGCTCTGTGTCAGTTCTGGGCCCTCACAAGAAGGACACTGAGGGGCTGGGGCATGTCCAGAGAAGGGAACAGAGCTGGGGAAGGGGCTGGAGCACCAGGAGAGGCCGAGGGAGCTGGCGGAACTCAGCCTGGAGAAAAGGAGGCTCAGGGGGGACCTCGTGGCTCTGCACAACTCCCTGACAGTAGGGGGCAGCCAGGTGAGGGTCAGACTGTTCCCAGGGAACAGGGACAGGATGAGAGGGAACGGCCTCAAGTTGTGCCAGGGGAGGTTCATATTGGACATCACGGAAAAGGTGGCCAGGCCTTGGAAGGGGCTGCCCAGGGACGTTGGGAGTCCCCATCCCTGGAGGTGTCCAAGGAAGGCCTGGACGTGGCACTCAGTGCTCTGGGCTGGGTGACAAGGTGGGGATCGGTGACAGGTTGGACCTGATGGTCTTCGAGGTCTTCTCCGACCTCAGCAATTTTGTGATTCCGTGACCGGCACTAGGCATGGAACGGGGACGTTCTCCCTCCTCCTCTTCCTCCCGGCGCCGGGCGGGATGCGGGAAGAGGCGGGAAGAGCCGTGAGGGGGATCCCGCCCCTCCCGC
>VZRQ01007462.1:70408-151017 GCA_013397975.1 Machaerirhynchus nigripectus | reverse complement strand
GGGGGCTGTGGGACTGAGCTGGGAATGGTGGGCGTCAGCAGGACTAGAGGTGGCTGTGCGGTCCAGGAGGCACTTGGGGGTGTGTGTGGGAATACTGAGAGGGAAGCAGATCTGGGGATGCAGGGGAGGGTGGAGAGGGCTGTGAGTGGGGATGAAGGACCTCCAGCTCATGAGAGGATGGGGGTCTGTGGGACNAGGGGTTTGCTCTGGGGTCCAGGAGACTGGGGGTGTGTGTGAGGCTCCTGCAAGGGACGCATATTTGGGGGTGCAGAGGAGAATGGAAAGGGTCCCGAGCGGGCATGAATCCCCTCCTGGAGCTCAGGAGGGGATGGAGAACTATGGGACTGCGATAGGGATGGGTGATTCCAGGGATCTGTGGGTTTTGTAGGACTGGGGTCATGGTGAGAATGGACGAGTCAAAGGGGTCTCTGTGCTGCCTTGTGTGTGTGTGTGTGTGTGTGTGTGTGTGTGTGTGTGTGTGTGGTTGGGGGAAGAAAAGGGCACAGGGTTTCACCGTTATGGTGAGGGGCTCCCCAGGTTGGAGCAAGCAGGGATGGTGTCCTGTGGGAGCAGGGTAAGCCCTGGAAGAGGTGATCTCAGGCTCATGATTTAATTAGCCAGGCAAGCGACATGTAGAGGGCAGAGAGGAGACCTGGCAATAATTGGGTGTGTGTGTGAAAGGAATCTTAATTTCTAGGCAGGCTGACAATTGCTGCGCAAGGACTTGGAGGCAGTTCCTGAAGTCCCCCATCTGGCCCGCTGTGGAAGGCTTTCACAGCAGCTCTGTGCTTGGAGAGACTGACTTAAACAAAGATTTGTTTTCTGTAGGCTTTGGCTTGCATAGGCTCTTGTTTAGAGTTCATGGCTGGAGTCTCAAAACAAATCTGTTGGTGTCCCCGGTGATTTGTTTTTCCCAAGTGCCCTGTATCTCTGCAAACTGGAAAACTGGCAGTGCAAGACTTTATTTGCGTCAAATGGACAAAATAAAAATATCTCCAGTTAATTTGCACTCTGTGAGCACACAGCTGACCCAAGTCAGGGGATCTGGGGACTGAAGAACACTGTAAACATTTTTCCCTCATGGTTTACCCTGGTGATCAGTGTCCTGCTGTTGTCATTTGTACATGGCACATGCTTGCTGCCAGATGCTCCAGTACAGACAGAGGGTGAAAATGTCTGGCCTGCTGGTGAGCTGGGATTCTAAAATAAGTAGTTAATCTTGGGAGTACCGAATGGTAAGGTTTGCACTCTCCCCTGTCTAGTGCCTGAAATCTCTTCTGGTCGGGTTTGTTCAGGCTTCTGTGGCCCACTGGCATAATTATTCATCATGAAGTAGCAACTGAGGAGGCAAGATGTGCTGTTACTATTTTTTAAGTTAAATTCCTTACTGTAGCCTCCCTTACGGGTGTCTGTTGTTACACAGCTGAAGGCACTTACTACTCAGCTGTCTGTAGCTGTTTTATATCACTTTAAGTATCTGACATGAATGATCTGTTCTGCCTCTGTGACCCCAGAGACTTGGATAAATTGGAATCTAATGTGGAGGTGAACTGGGGCTTCCTTCAGTTAGTGGGGTTCAGATCACTGGAAATCTGTTGCAAACGAAACTTCCTGGATCTCAATTGTGTTGTTGGCATGAGCAGATTTAATTTTAGGGGTATCCTCCGCACATGCTCCCTGTTGCAGGTGAGGTGTAGCCTAAGAAGGCATTTAGACACAGGCCAGTTTACCAATAACTTCATGTATTCCTCTGGCAGAATAAAATCCAGAGGGACAGGCAGTTTTGTTCCTGGTCTTCACAATTCTGAAAACAAACCCAGCTATTTCATATGTTCCATTTTGTGGTATCTGACTGGGAGTTTACATACAATCATGTTCATGGTTTAAGGCCTCGTACTGATGTGTGAGCTTGCAAAGAGCAGCGAGGGGGTTCAGCTTCTGGAATTTCCCTGAGAAAAGCCGTGGTTCAGTGGATGCTGGGATAGTCAGTCATGGGGGATAGGAAAAATGAGGTTGCTTGTGAAATGAAGTGTTAAGATCAGTGAAGCTGCTAAGAGAAACTGGATTCTTTCACCTTTTGTCTCTAAACAAACTCTGGTCTCTGCTACTGTCTTGCTGTGGCTGAACAGAAACTCTCAGACTTTCTGAAGTGCTCATAAACCCAAATGTTACACGGAGCTGCTACAGTTACTACAGCCCATGCTGTTTTCATGCTTCTAAATATCATCCCTATACATCTTCAGGTGACAAATTTGATTAGGAATAAATGTAAGCACACATGTGGCTGCTGAATCAGTCACAGACAGCGATGCAGAGCTGCAGCATCCCCAGGGTCTGGTGGAAGCTCTGTGGGGCCACATCCCCATGCTGTCTCTCCAGCAGCCAGGCTGACACGGTTCAGTGGAGTGTCTGGTGCTGCTGCTTTCCCCAAATCAGGGGTTCGGTGTCTTGCAGAACCATGGGCTGTGTTTTAATCAGGTTGCAGCTCTTGTCAGTGAAATAGGAACTTGCTGCAGATTGTTTGTGGCTGCTGTTCTTTGTGGCATGGAGGAAGGACAGATGCGGTGATCTATAGTGAAAACTGCCCGCTCCTTTTCCTGTATGCTCCTGCCAGATTTCCACCGTCGGGCTGTGGGATTCTGACCATGTGTCTGCCTTAGGAGGAATTGTTTTGAAGTCTTCAGGACTTTGTGAAAGAAAACTAGAGGAAACTGGCTCGTCTTGTTGTGTGAGGTGGATTTTTATTTTGAAACGCTGCAGAGTTCTCAGGGTCTGAAAGCAGGACTTGCTATATGGCAGGCAGATGGTGTCTCTGTGAGAAATACCTCTTGCCATTCCCATGGAAAATATTCCCAGCCATCCAGACTACAAGTCTTTGGGAAAAATAATCTGTGGTTCTCACATAGTTGAATGTGTCAGTTGAATGCGTGAATTCCGCTTGCACCGGGCAGGATTTGGCGATAGAGGGGATGGAGGTTGGAAGGAGTTAGCTGAGGGGACTTGGCTGAGATGACTCCAGCAATGGCAGCAGGAGCCAGAGGTTTCAGGGTGAGAGCAGTGATGAGGTACAGGGTGAGGGAGAGCTGGGGAGGAGGAAGGGAAGTGCTGCTTTTTAGGGAGAGACATCCAGAGCACCTCAACCATTTTAGGCGGTGTGTGTGAACTCTCTTGGCACCATCATCTGTAACTTTTGGAGCTGGTTCATATGGAGAATCTTTTGGGCCTGTGCTTAGACCTGAAGAAAGTTTTGTTAGTCTTATGTAGTGACTGTACAGGTGTGGTAACACCACCTGATCCTAGCCCTTTTTCCAGTGACCACCCTGTGGTGCTGAACACACAGGTGGTGTGAAGTTAGTGATGAGTTACTCAGTAGGAGGTCTCTACTTGATTTAGTGACTTTCATTCCAGTTTTCCCATGAAATCAAAATATGCTGTTTGCCTCATGTTGAAATGCTCCATTGTTCTGCTTTTCACTGGATCTTGGGATCCCACACCAAACCTGTGTACCCCTGTTTTGTAGGTAGCAGTCTAAGGTTTAGAAATAAGGTAAAAAATATTCATTATTATTAGATAGCTCACTTTAATAATTAAGGATTGGATCTAGTCTGTTTCAATGCACAGTGTTATTTGGCACTTTGTGCATTCCTGATGTATCTTTTAGACCTTGATTGTGGGTTCCCAGCAGTTCTGAGCTCATCTTCACAGGAGACCTCGGGTTCCACCCTCTGATTCTGAGGACCAGAATCAATAGCTGCCTGTGAAAACTTGGCTTTAGCAGTTCTGGCATTGCAGGCTGTTCTTTTGCAGCATTTATGGTGCTTAAGCAGAGAGGACAATCCTTTCTGTCCTTGCAGGGTTTTTTTTGGAGACTACATGCCTTTCAGCTGTGAAATTGGTCTTGTGGATAGCCCTCCTGTCACATGGCTCTGGGTCTCTTTAGAGGTCTGGTCTGAATGTTAACTGAGACTTTAGTCCCATGGGGGGAAAATACCACCACAACTAAGGGCTATCGTAATGCATATGTATGGGGGGCTAAATTAGAATTGCAGGGGAATTTTAAAGTCAGAAGTCCTGCAGTGTTTACACTGAGTTTCCAAAGTTAGTGCTCTCTGGCCTATTTGATTGCTCAGATCTTTCTTCTGAGCAATCACTGAATGCTGTCTGTTGTTAGTTTTATATTAGCACTTACTCAGTTACAGAGTTAAATTAATGTCACTTAAGTGACTTGTACTTACCTGTTCTGGAATTTCATTAAAAGCCAGCATGCAGGTTACTAAAATAAGTTGTCTGGCTGGAACATGCAACATTGATGCAAAATCTATTACAGCAGAGAGTTGTTTGTTTGGTTGTTAAATTGTGCTGCTGACTCACAGAGTGGTTGAGGTTGGCAGGGACCTCCGGAGGTCATCTGGTCCCACCCCCTGCTCAAGCTGGGCCACCCAGAGCTGGTTGTCCAGCACCACATCCAGGAGCTTTTGAACATCTCAGAGGATGGAGACTTCACCACCTCTGTGGGCAGCCTGTGCTAATGCTCAGTCACCCTCACTGTGAGTTTTTCTTGATGCTCGGGCAGACCCTCCTGTGTTTCAGTTCGTGCCCATTTCCTTGGATCTTGTCACCGGGCACCAGTGGGAAGAACCTGCTTCCGTCCTCTCTGCCCACATCTTTGATGACATCCCCCTGAGCCAGCTCTTCTCCAGGCTGAACAGCTCCAGCCTTCTCAGTGTCTTCTCACAGCAGAGGTGTTGCAGTCCCTTTAATCCTCTTTATGGTCCTTCACTGAATCCTTTCCTATAGCTCCGTGGCTCTTCTTTTGGGGAGCCCAGTGCTCCAGGTGTGGCTTCACCAGGGCTGAGCAGAGTCCTGGGAAATTACAGGCCAAATGCAATTTTGTGTGTTAGAAATGGAGTCTAAACATCATCTTATTGCAGCAGATGATCTTAATTGTCTCCATTTTATACTGTGAAACAGCTTTGTTGATGTCACTGTTTTGGGGAGTTGGCCACAGCATCAAAAGTGCTTTATGGTACTTGCACTGAGTCTGTAGTGACTGGAAATCCTCTTGTTCCTTTGTTGCCTGGTTGTTTTGAAAGGGAGCTGAAAGTGTGTATTCTTTGTGATTCTTGAAAGGCTTCAGGGCCTTGTTAAAATCACACTCAGCCTGTCTTGGACAGCATCACAGCCTGGAGCACCGGCAGCACCCAAGATCATTCTCCATGGGAGCTGGGGAACTCACAGGTATTGGAAAAAATGCAGCAAAAAGCCTTTAAGGTTGCAGGAGAATGAAGGAGTTGTCTCCTAAGGAGCAGATGTTTCAGTACCCCACGGTGTGGAAGCAGGTGTGTGTGAGGTACATGACTTACAGTTAAAGATCAGGTTCTGTTGTATATGTGTTCTGAAATCTTCATTTCATAGCTTTTAAGTGCTTGGCTCTGAAGAACAGAAGCTTTTGCATGCTGCATTTTTGCTGTGGTTCACAGGCTTGTGTTTGCTGGAGTACAAAATCCCACTTCCTGGCACCATTAGAAAGGGAAGATTTACATAGGTGCACATCTGGATGGAAAGTGTACTTCTAATCCTGACAGACACTATGCACTGACGCAAAACTGAACTGCTGAAAATGTTCTGATATATCCAGTGAAGTGCAAGTGCTGTTTTTAGGATAATGATTCTGTTACCTCGCTCTGCAAAGCCCTTTAGCCTGCTGACAGTCTGTGGTGGGTGCACAATACCAGTGGGTTAGGGGTTGTGGGTGGGTGTTACCCAGCTTGCTCTGGAGCAGTGGGGCTGGGGACAGGCAGATGTTCGGGGCTGTGTGCAGCAGCAGTAGCAGCAGGTCGTGACAAGTTCCCTGTGTCGTGGTGTCGAGCAGCCTGTGTTCATTCTGGAGCCTCCCATTGTGCCTGGGTGTCTGTCTGATTGACCTGTGTTCGTTCTGGAGCCTCCCACTGGGCCTGGGTGTCTGTCTGTCTGATTGACCTGTGTTCGTTCTGGAGCCTCCCATTGTGCTGGGTGTCTGTCTGATTGACCTGTGTTCATTCTGGAGCCTCCCATTGTGCCTGGGTGTCTGTCTGATTGACCTGTGTTCATTCTGGAGCCTCCCATTGTGCCTGGGTGTCTGTGATTGACCTGTGTTCATTCTGGAGCCTCCCATTGTACCTGGATGCCTGCTGATCTGATTGACCAAGTGCCATGGTTCACATCCACGTTGAGACTTAGGAGAACAAGCTGCAGTTGGGGTTCCTCTGTCCCTTTCCATTCTGTTAGCTCCCTTTTAGCTTGCAGCATTCCAGTAACAGTAGGCCACCGTTTCTTTGGAGACGTGCAAAATCATATAACCCACTGCAATATTGGTAATGCTTGCAAACCTGCAGAAGAAGCAGCTTGAAATAGTCAGTGGAAGGCCTTCCTCCTAGAGGAGACAGACTCTTGCCTGTATTAGGATTGCTTTGAAACCATATTCTGTGATGCCAGTAAGGTGGAAGTCTGTGAAATCAGTCCTTGTGTGTGTTGATCTGCTCAGCATTGCTGAGGTGGGTGGTTGATTTCTGAATCCTGCTTTCTCAGCTGACATGTTGGGATTTAAACTGCTGAGGGCTCTCTCTGAATCCTGCCTGGAGAAGGCTCTTTCCTTCTGCAAATTGGTGTTCAGACGGGACTGCATGGGCAGAGTGCGGCTGGGCTGCCTCGTGCAGCTCTGTCTGTGCTCAGGCCTGGGAGGAAACAGCCATTTCAGCTCCCTAGAGGCCAAGGTCTGTCTAGTGATAAATGTTAGTGGCTCTTGTAACATTTGTGTGTCAGGGACTTGGAAGAAACCTGACCTCTGAGACTGAAGGCTGTCCTGATGGTGGTGGGGGGAAAAATTCCCAAAACTGCATTCCTCATTTGCTGTGAATTTACACCTGCATTCTGTTTGGCAGCATCCTATTTTTCACTGCTGATTGTTTGGCCTCTTGAAATACATGCTCTCGTTCTCCCTCCAGTGCACAGACAGAATGGGAACGAGAGAGAGGAAATGGAGGCACAGCTCCCCGTGTGCATGAGAAAAGCCAGCGAGAAGGGCTCAGGATACTGGGAAGAAGGCAGGGACCGAAACTGCCCCTAAACACCACCTCCGCAGAGGGAAATACAAGAGATAGGGATCATGTTCACAGGCACGAAAAATCCCAGGGTGGTGTTTTCCTGAGAGTGGGAGCTGTGGAGGCAGCTGTACTGTACACTCTGAGTATTTTAAAGGATGAAGCCTTGTGTTTTTCTCCTCCCCTTCTGCTATTCGGAGTTGTGTTTGGATACTGGAAAAGCTGAATTAATGAGACAAATTCCAAATGTGTTGATTCACGGTTGTGCTGAGCTCTAGTGAAATGGCTTGATGACTAATTCCTACCTGAAACTATCCAGACTGGATTACCACGGAGGCTCCTATTTTCCCTGCCGTGGAGGGGTGTTCAGTCAGAGTTACTCCTCTGTACTTTAGTGTGCAGGATTGAATCATACTCGAGCTCTCAGCCGTGAGAGCAGGGGGTGCATGCAGGCTGAAGTGCATTTAATGAGTTATGCCTGATGAATTGAGTTCTTTTCCCTTTTTCCCCCGGAATGGCAGCAGCACCAGCAGCTCCCATGTTGGGATGAATGCTAACACTCTCTGCAAACGCCTTGTGGTGGCACAAAGGGCGCGATGGCAGAGGCTTCAAACGCATTATTCCTCTTCCATCGCTGCCTTTGTCCTTCTTTCAAGCGGATAACTCACATATTTGCACTGACTGCTCCGGAGAGCTGGGAGCAGAAGCAACAGCATGAAACTAATGCGATGCTTTAGAATTTCCCTGCCACTTACTGGGTGTTGAATAGCTGTAATTAAATTAACCAGTATATTGATTTCAGCACGCTGCTTGGGAAAGAGCAGAGTGGGAACACAGGCATGGGAGCTGCTGCTTGGGAGGCTTGAAAAGCTAGAGTGGGCTTATAAACTAATGATGGTTCTCCTCTCCAATCTGTTCAGGCCTTTATGAAATTAGTTGATGGCATTGCAGAGTAATTCCTAATAAAAGAAAAAAATACTCTCCCCTGGGGGTTTAGAGATGGCCACAGGAGCGAACAGACCTGGCTTAGTTTGTTTAGAGCTTGGTTTTGTGTTAAACAATCCGTGTCACTCAAATGAAAGTGTTCAAAGCATCTCAAAAGATGTGGACAGTCCATTATCCCTTCAGCAATCCTGTGGGCACAGAACTGGGAGTATGGGCTTCAAGGCTGAGAGGTCTGAAGCACTGAGGGAGGGGGTGTATCTGTTCTTCCTAATTAATATTAAATTTATTTGTACTCTGTTGGGTACTCATTAGTGCAATAGCCATGGCACTGGCAGGGACACTGTTCTGATGGTGACTCAGGGTCTTGCCTACAGGGATAACTAAACCAATATATGGTTGCGTTACTATAACTAAATGAAATAAAAATAAAATGGCACAACTTCCGTGGGTAGGTGACACTGAAACACCACAAACACAAGTTATTCACGACAGTGACATTTGGCATACCTCTGTGAGGTGGTGGTGTTTGAGCTGGGAAGATGACAGCAGCTCCCTTCCAAAGCTTTGGGGCACTTCTGAGCATTTGATCAGAGGTTGTTTTATTTTGAGGGCTGTGCAGTTCATGAGGAGGGAACCTTTTGGTTGTCTGTTCTCAGTGTTAGCTTTCATTCTAATTCAAAAGGAGCATCAAATTTTTTATTACAGTAATGGTGAGATTTGCCACAGCTGCTAAGTTAAATTTTTATTTCATAAGTATACCTAAGAATAAAGTTCTTTTATATTTTTCCCTAAAGTTAGGTTCATTATTTTGTGTTATAGAGTTGCCTTTCAGTTGCTTCCATCCCTGTACGTGTGCCATTCCTATTCCCACTTGTCCCATTTCTCCTTGCCCTCTGTGTAGGTCGTTGCCACTAATTTTCCTCTGCCTTCAAGTATCCATTTTGTGCATCTCTGCTGCATTTTTCCTTTGGAATCAGCGCTTCAGGTAACTCATGTGCACCATCCTGCCTGGTAAAGAAATGTGGCTGCTGGTTTTGGGGAGAGTTTACTAGTTTTACTTTCCTTTCTTGAAATGGTCAAATTTCATTTAGAAAGATGTTCTCAGGAGTGGAGCTCACTTGCATTTTGCTCTGAGGTGAGATACACGGTTTTGGTTTGGGTCGTCGTCCCCCCCATTAAGAAATGTCATTGAACTATTTCTACAGGGCTCTTTATATCCTACCTAGCAGAAAAGTGGAGACTTCTTTTCTGTAGGTGAAGGAGAGAAGAACAGGCAGGTGGTTGAAATATAATTGTTGTTGCTGTTCAGAGACAGATAAAGGGTAAGTAGGTGGGTCCTAGGAACAATACATATCTTCCATTTAGTATGGATCGAGTTAAATATTGATTGTACTTCAGCAGGTGGCATCTCCTCGGGGAGCTTCTTCTGTGCAAGTGAAGAAGTTCTCCCTCTGACTTTCCAAAAGGCCTTTCAGTGAAAAAACTTCCATTTGCCTGGGGTGTTGAACTTGCAAATTGTATTTAACAGTATCAAGGAGGTGAATTGGGGGTGAACTGCCTGTGAAGATTCGCAAGCACTTAATGAGAGCTCTCAGCTGAGGGTTTTTCTCCTGTTTGCTGGATGTTGGGAAGCTTCCTGCTAAGATTTCCTGCCAGGGAGTCGTGGTCCGTTTTCAGGGCCGCATTAATTGCCTTGAAGTTATGTTGAGTATTTCCTCAAATTGAATGCCTTGCACGTTGTATTCCCCCTCCAGCTCATGAGAAGTTAACCCTGCACAGGTAACAAATAACCACAGGCCATGTTCCCTCTGCTGCTGCTCCTCGGAGTTGGGTGAGCTTGCAGAGCTGTGTGTATCACTGGTTTTGTGCTGCTGCTTTGTTTTTCAGTTTGACACTGATCACCATCCTTTGACAGTCCCTGGTGCCTGTGTTAGGAGACTGAAAAGCTGCTTCTTCATCATCTCCATGGTGCTGAAGGTTTAACTTGGTTTTGCCCTGTTTTATTTTTCATCAGTCATCTTTTCCACAGACTCCCAACCTGTAAGGTGTTTAAAACCAAGTATTTCAGCCAAAAATCCTGACCAACATCTCTAACTGGCAGACTGTAGCTTTGTGGAAAGCTTAAGTAAAAATGCAAGTGGAAGGCAGTGGTCAGTTATTTGTTTTATTAAAGCAAAGTTCACTTTGTTGTTGTGTGTACTGGGTATGTACAAATAGGATGTAAGAAGTTTTTTGTGTGTCTGTATTTTCAGATGCTTAGTATTGCATCCCCAGTGGTTTGCTATTTTGTGAGCTGAATTGATCCATGTGGATCAGTTTGCACTTTTTTTCCTTGTATCTTTGAACTCCCAGCTGTAGTTTCAGCCCTGGGGAAGCTGATTGTTGAATTAATTAAGTGCATTCAAACGAATAAGGCTTGCTTTGGGAACGTGTTCTTTCTACCCTGTAAAAAAAAAAAGTTTCAGTAGTCAAGAGCTGATTTTTAATTCTTCAGTCACATTTCCTCTAGTTTGGGCTGTATTTTCCAGTAGACATTTGCAGAACCTGCTGCAAAAAAAGCAAAGTTTAGCATCTAAAGTCAGTGTTTCAGACTTAGGGTGCACTTTGAATGAAAGGAAAATGGAAGTAAAAAGAAGCTGTCTTTCTTCAGGAGGGTAAATTGTCTAGCAGCGGGAGAATCCAGTGTGTTTATGGAGTGGGATGAGCAGGCTAGGGAAGGGAGTGGCTTTGGAGGGGTGTTGAACCTTGGTTTGTACTCTCTCACATGAGTGTTCATCCTGGAGTGGAAACTTCTGGTCTGGCCAGAGGACTAACCCAGATGAGCTGCTCAGGAGCAGAGGCCTCATTCTCTGGAGTACATAATAGAACAAATAAAATATTTATATAAGGATCATAACTCACTGAACTGGGTAAATCTTCCCTGTTAATTGGTTTCAGTGGCTGTGAGTCAGGATCAGGAGTGGCTCTGCTCTGGGAGGGCTGTGGTGGTTTGATGTCACACTGCAGAGATTTCTCAGCTGCTGATGAAGAAACTCTTTTAAAAAATTACAGACCCAAGCATTAAGAAAACAACCCCCAATTTCAGTCAATTCTCTGCTGGGGAGCCACTGGACAGATAATTATGTCAGCTATTGTTACCAGACTGCTTTTAATGAAAAGCTGCTTTTTGCAATATTCTAGCCCTAGTCTAATAGCAAACTCTTGCATTGCACACTCGTTTTAGATCTCTCGATTTAAGACAAAATCTGCCAGAATTATGTTACGGAGATTTGAAGCAATTTAGTAGTGAAGTGTAACCCCAGGTAAGAGACTCCTAAACACTGCTGTCGTCTTAAAGAACGTGTTAGTACTGGTGCATGTTGCAGGGCAGATTTGCTTCATAAAGATAAAATCCAATTTTCCCATGGTGGCAGAGGCAAGTTTCTTTTGTATATTGTGCTTAAAATGATAAAAAAAAAAAAAAAAAGAGAGTCGAAGCTAGACTGCATTTGCACAAGAACATTTAAAAAGAAGTGTTTTGTTAGGCTGCTAGACTGACATGATTCAATTTTGTCACGAACACAAGGGCTGCCCAGCATCCTTGGCATCTGGGAATGAAAGTTGGCCTCTCCCCTTCCTTTCTGAGCTTCCTCAGATGTTTTGTTATGTTAAACAGTGCAAAGAATGACAGACTTTCTCTGTGCCGCTGCTTAAATTTACCTTTTTGTTTGCCTTCAACTTTAATTCATTCTTTCAAGTCTGTGCCCAAGGTACAAAGATGGGGAAGTTAATAACGAGATTTAGAGGTTGCCTGGGTAAAAGGGTGGTGGTTTTGCCACCACCGGGCAGAGCATTGCTCTGAACTGATTTCATGTGCGTTCGTGTAGGTTAGTTAAGTCCAAGTAAGGAGAAACCAGATCCTTCCGTGCTGTGCGTTGTCTGCATATGGACTTGTTTAGGGAGCTTTGCCAAAGCAAAGCTGCAGCCCAGCTTTTCAAACTGGTCAGCATCGATCACCAATATTCTGCTTAAACCTTTTGGAAAAGCTGCTTTTCCTCCTTGGCATTTTGTGATATTTCTTTGTAAGATTCTCCACCCCTTTCTGTATATTTTGCCACTTTGCCTAGAAAATGATTGAGGAGCTTCCCATTTCCTGTAGCTGTTTGTATTGCATTTGTTTTCCTCCTAGAGCCACCTGTTTTCTCCTTTTATTATTCCATTTAGGACACAAAACATTAAATCCATCTTGGATTTGCCCTACTTAGTGCAAAGGAAGAACTGAGCACCTTCAGAGGAACCCGGCATGTTGTGGAATGACATTTTCCCTCCCCTCACCCACCAGTCAGGAGGTTTAGGTTTTGTAGTTTACTGAGCATTCTTGAAATCTGAAAAACTGACAAACTAGAACTTGTTTCTCTTTTCCTCTGCAACCTGCTGCCTCAGCTGGTGCATTTTATGCTGCTGCTAACTTTGAAAGAGATTGACACTAAAAAAGTGAAAATTTGAGGTCGCTGCTTTAGGCTGTGCATTGACAGTGACCTGCTTCATTTGATGCCATTTTTCTAAGCTACCTATGCCCAAAGCATGCTTTGGAAAAACCTTGCAGTATCTGAACGAAGTCACAGGGCTGTTTTGGTATAAGCTCCATCTCAGTGCTGCTGCAGTCTCACCCTCCATGTGCGGTGCTCCTGGGCATCCTCACTAATCCAGGGAGTTAAACTCACTGAGGAGTGTTCCCCCACTTGTTTTCTCTCCCTGCATAGTGCCAGCTTGACTTCTTGCCCTTAGCTTGCTGAAGGCTTTAATAAGGAATGTTGCGAGGCAGGTGTCAGTGTGCAAGTCTGAAGGAAAAAGGGGAAATGCAGAATTAAAGCAATGCTGAGTTAGACTCCAGCTGTCATGGTGAGACTCAGATCCCACATCCCATCAGTGAAGCACAGCTCTGGCCCTCACTGCTGTTCTCTGCAGTGCCCTGTGTGATTCCTGGCCTGTCCATACCTTCCCGGTGCCTTCCCTTACGGCTGGAATGTGGCACAGCTCCCGGCATCGCTGGGATCGGGATTGGCACTGGCTCCCCTGTGGCAGCAGAGCACACCTGCCTGCCTGGCTGCCTGCCTGCAGCACAGGCCGGGGCTTTTTCTCACTGGCAGGTTCAGCTGCAAATTTTTGTGTGTTTTGCTGGCCCGATTGAGATAAATTATACAGACAGAGTGCCTGGGGAATTCAGGATTGAGCTGGGGAGGCAGTGAGGGGATGAAAAATTAGGAATGGTCTGGAAGCAGATCTGTCCTGTGGTGGATTGGAGGTGGGGAGATGGGACCTTGCTTGTCTGGGGAGGACCCTGGTTCTTAGCTGTCCATGGGAAATGGAGTTCTGTCTGTAGTTGACTGACAGGAAAAGATGTGCTAGAGGAAATCTTTTAATAGTTGATAAGCTTAAAAGGGGAAATTACTGTACAGTATTGAAACACTGACATTTCCCAGGGGCGGATCTATTGTTTTCTGGGCTTGGAGAAAGCACTGACCCAGATTCCTGGGAGAAAAAAAATCTAGTGAGAAGCAGTTGGAAACAACTCACTGCCTGTGAGTTTAATCACAGAATCCCAGCATGGTTTGGGTTGGAAGGGAACTTAAAAGCCCACCCAGTCCCACCCCCTGCCATGGGCAGGAACACCTTCCACTAGCCCAGGTTGCTCCAAGCCCTGTCCAGCCCGGCCTTGGACACTTCCAGGGATCCAGGGGCAGACACAGCTTCTCTGGGCACCCTGTGCCAGGGCCTCACCATCCTCACAGGGAGTTTCTTCCCCATATCCCATCTAACCTTGCTCTCTGGCAGTGTGCAGCCATTCCCCCTTGTCCTGGCATGCCAGCCCCTTGTCAAAAGTCCCTCTCCAGCCCTCTTGAGGAACTTCCTAAAGTTTGTGATCCACAAACACTGGAAACACAGAGGATCTGCTAGTAAAGGGTCGCTGCATCCTCGGGTGTTAACCCTTCCCTCGGGAGTTTCTCTAGCTCCCTGATGGGAACAGGACTCTGAGCCAGGCAATCTTCTGCCTTTTTTAGGAATTCAGAGCTGTAGGACAAAACCTCTGAAATTATTTTTCTATGCCAGTCTTGAAGCATAATATTTTGAAGCAAGACAACTCAACACTGATTCTCGTGCAGCTCTTAAATTTTGCTTGTGAAATTCGTATAATTAGTGTCTCCTGTTAGTGTGGAGCCTTTTCTGGCAGTACAGGCACAAAATGTTAGTGTCCTATAGAATGAAATTACTCAGTGTTGTACCGCCATTTAAGCTTAGAGGTTTGATTGATCTTCTGTAGGGTGATTTGGTTTTGTACACCTTTAGATGGTATTGCACATCAAGATACTTCTGACAGCTTCAGTTAGGATTGGATTTTATATTACTTTTATGAAGCTGGGTTTTTGCAACGGGCAGTTTTATTGCCATGTACCCATTTGATTACAATGACCAGTTTCTCTACAAAGTTTGTATTAAATCAAGGATTATCGTCCTGAAATTCTGAAATGTTTTTGTGAACCTCTGGTCGCTGGGACCATTTATCAACAAGAGAAGGTTTTCTTTATTCCAGAGGCAGCTTCCTTGTTCCAATTCCATTGTTTCACGTCGCTAATCCTTTTGTTTTCCTTAATTTTAATAATAATTTGTACTTAATGGGGTTTATTTGAATGAAGGTTATGCCTTTAAACCTTCCCATCTTGGTTGTGTCTAATGCCGAGTATCTGATAGTTGAGAGCTCTTCTCCACGCTCCTGTGTTTGCTAACTCCGAGTTGGGTTTCATGTATAAACACGTAGACAAGAGAAAATGATCTGGGCAGGGATTTTTGAAGTTTGCTGTTGCTTTTATGTGTTTTCAAAATGTTATTTTGTTTCTGGGTCTGTGTGGGCTTCCCCCTCCTCCCTGGTTTGCAAACATTTTTGCATTTCCCATTTATTATTAAGTGGAAATAGGGGCGATGTGTACAAGGAATATTGAACGTCTGTTTTAGATACTGTCTCAGGCTGTTTACATTCAGCACTTAGAGCTGCACCTGCATCTTTTTCTGCTCAACATCTCGTGTGAGATCATTTCTCCCTGGGATTACTCCATTATCTTGATTCCTTTCATGCATCCAATCACTGGGGTTCTCCCCCTCGCCACCCCCTGTGATTAAACTGTGGGGTTTTGGTTAAGTTTTGGGACCCTGGTGAGCCAGCAGGGAATAAAAGTGGTTAACAGCAACAAGAATGAAGAGGAACCTCTTGGCTGCATTTCTGTATCTTGTGGAAACAAGGTGGATTAAGTCAAGTTCTGAAAAAAGAGAAAATGTCACTTTGTACTGATCCATGCACGGTTTTTGCACTAAACATGAGGAATTATTTCTCTTGAGCTGATGCTTCCTTTTTTCAGGAACAGCTTATCTACACAGTTCAGTGGTTAGCTTGGATTTATTTTTCCTTAATTTCTTAAGAAACCCTAACCTTTCATGGTTCCCTGGATTCTTGAAATGACTTGAAGATGCCTTGAATGCTGTTGTCTTGTAGTCACAGCCTCTTCAGTATTCTTGAGTTTCTAGCCATAAAAAAATAATTAATGGAATCATGGGGTGGTTTAGGTTGGAAAAAGCTGATCCAGTTCCACTCCTTGCCACTATCCCAGGTTGCTCCAAGCCCTGTCCAACCTGGCCTTGGACACTTCCAGGGATCCAGGGGCAGTCACAGCTTCTGTGGGCACCCTGTGCCAGAGTCTCACTGCCCTTACAGGAAAGAGTTTCTTCCTAATATCCCACCTAAATCTCTCCTCTTTTAGTTTAAAACCATTCCCCCTTGTCGTGTCACTGTTTCACTTTGAAAAATGTCTTCCTGTTTTTTAAAAGCCCCCTTTAGGTTCTGGAGAGCCATGAGGAGGCATCCCAGAATCTGCTGTCTACGTTCCCGTTTGTACTGTGACTGTTTGATTTGAACTCTCTTCCTTCAGTGTGGAATATTCAGTGTCTGACCTACCCCGTTGTTCTCCTGGCATGTCCAAGAGCCTTGATAGCATTTAACTGGGAACACTGGAGGAACAGCTGTATGAGACAAGGCCAAATGGTACTGACTGCAAATCCAGTGTGGTTTTGTCCTGAGGATATGGAGCTGGGATTAATTTTACCCCTGCAGGGAAGCAGAGCTTACTCTACCACTAATTGCTAGTGACACCCAGGGCAAGCTGCAGGGTCCTGCCCTGTGTTCAGCGTGACCTTGGATTGTGTGCCACAAAAAATAACAGCAGCTGCAGTGGTTGTAATATCAGAGTCTGTGTCTTATTTAGGAAAATGCGTCTCAGTGCCCTGTGATGAATAGTTTTGTGGGGCTTTCAGGTCTCTAGGTGTGTTTAAATGTTCAGAGAGCAAAGGATAGACACAAAACGTTAGGATTGCTGGGTGTACAAATGTCACCTCTCACTCTGTACAAGGGAGGGCGACTTTTAACATGAGCAGACGGTGATAGGATGAGGGGGAATGGTTTTAAACCATAAAAGAGAGATTTAGGTTAGATAATAGGAAGAAATTGTTCTCCGTGAGGGTGGTGAGGCCGTGGCACAGGGTGCCCAGAGAAGCTGTGTCTGCCCCTGGATCCCTGGAAGTGTCCAAGGCCGGGCTGGACAGGGCTTGGAGCAACCTGGGCTAGTGGAAGGTGTCCCTGCCCGTGGCAGGGGGTGGGACTGGATGGGCTTTAAGTTCCCTTCCAACCCAAACCATGCTGGGATTCTGTGATCTAATTACCTTGAAGCTAATTCCATAGTGCTTAGGTGTCTCGGGCTCAAGGAATGAGCTATTCCAGAAGGAATTACCTGTGATTAACCGGCTGATAATCCAGAGCAGTTCGGTTTGAGTGAACACAGTTGTAAATAAAAGGAGCCGTGATTCCCAGAAGCAGTGATTCCCAGAAGCAGAACAGGGGATGTTCAGGAGAGCCTGCAGTGACTCTCCTGGATGTTTGTGTGAAAAGTCGTGTTTCCTTCCATTACATTCCATCTTTACCTGTTCCTTAGGCTGTGGCACCTCCCTGAAGTGATTGCTCTGTAAGGCTTTGGAGCACTCTGTGAGCTGATGTCTGTGAGCCTTGGTCTCCAAACCTGCTTTGGAATTTATGGACTAGGGGAAGTGTTTGCTTAAACATGCAGATATAAGTGGAGCTGCTGGTCCTGAGAGCTCTTTGTTCCAATGTGTTTGGTCCTGTTCTTCCCTGTCTTACTCTTCTCCTTCTCCTTACAGGTCTGGATGCAGAGTTGTCTTATGTGAGGAATGATGTGGTTAATCACTATGCCTTGTCCTTCAATCTCCTAATACCCAGCGAGACCAACAATCTCCACTTCACCTGGCATGCCAAATCCAAGGTGAGCAGGCATGACTTCTGCTCTGGGTACTTGAGATAATGAGCTGTTCTCTTTGGTGAATACCCACTGCTATCCTTTAATGGCTTTTTTCTTTGCAAAAATTAGCATATGCAAGGTGCAAAATACTTACTTATATGACTGCAGGCAATAGGCTGAGATGGTATATGTCCAAGCTGTTCCTTATTTTAGACAGTTTAAGCACTTACTTCGAAGTACTTTGTACTTCTTGCTCCTGGCAAGGTCCATGTATCCAAACAAGCCACTGGCTGTGGAATCTCTTCCCTTGGTGCATTGTGCACACAGAAGGGCAGCCATGAACTGAAGCCTCTGGAAATCATAGATAGAGCAATTGTTGTAGAGATTTCTAGAAACATATGCTTGGAGACAAGGAGAGCCTATAAAAGCAGCATCCAGCATGTTATTACTGAGCCCTGATTAAATGGAAAGGGTTTTTTTGTCACTTAATCACCGTGCCTGGAGCATGCAGCAACAGCTGTCAGGGAGATTGCATATGCTCTTACATTCTGAAGCGTTTCCAGTTACTTAACAATTTATTTTCATATATGAAATGATCTGTTTAGTCTCTGCCAGATGTTCATTCTGTTTTTTTTAAACTTGAGTGATGGTTGTTCTTCTGCCCTTAAGTAGGAAAGGCTGCAGTAGGAGCAGTAGCATTAAACAACTCCACCAGTGCAGGTCCTGAAGATTCCTCCTGCCATTGTTCTTCCCTTGGAGGTGTGGCTTGTTTAGAGAAGTGACTTCTGGCCTGCAGTGGCATTGGGTCAAGTGCCAGCTAGCCCCAATACCATATTCCACATGCACAGTGACACTTCAGTCACTTGTCATTTGAGTAGGAGCTCCCTTGTCACAGCTGCAGCTGTGGGCTCCCTGCATCACTGGCCCTGCCCTGTGTTCCCTTGGGCCTGGCTGTGAATTCTGAGGAGGAATTTTGGAGCTTGTGGAGCCCTGCTTCCCACTCCTGTGATTCCACCCCTCAGCATCTTCTGTTCTACCTTGATGTAGTGCAGCTTGGAGGAGCTCAGAAACCAGGTTGTGTCTCTTCCCTTGGCACCTTGACTGAAAAATAAATTGATAACAGAAATGAACCATATTATGTTTTAGAAAGGGGGAAAAAACTAACTGTTGGGACAAAGTCAAACAAATTCATTCAGCTGAGAGTGGAGGGGTAGGATGAATTTCCAAGAGGATCTTAAGAGTTAGAGTGGGCCTGTACTTTTTTTCCAGTGAATGCTTGCAGAGTCAGCTTCTTAAGTGGAAACAAAATCTTGACTATAGTTGAATAAACTATTTCTAAGCAATTGTGTTTGTAAAACTGACTGTGGGAGGGGGAATATTTTGAATTCTAATGGCTTTAACAAACTGACTTTTGAACAAGTAAGTTTAAAAGTATCATCAAGTGAGGTTTGTGGGGGAATATTTTTTGATACAGCACTCTGAATTCTGCCCCAGATTTTAAGGAATGATTTCAAGACTAGCTTCTGGTTTGGCTTTCTTAATTTGAATTGTCACAAAAGTCTTGATACTTGAATGTCACATAAGAACCTTGGAATATGGATGCCTAAAATTACCAGCACTCTTTGAAAATAATGTATGGGTTTTTATTTTCAAGAAGAATTATGAAAAGGGATGTTGCATTTCTGTTTCCTGGACAGATTTCTGATGTGTTTTCTCTCTCCCAACTGTTGTTCCAGGTTGAGTATAAACTGGGATTTCAGGTCCATGATCCCATGGCTATGGCTCTGCCCCAGGCCAACATTTCTCTACAAGGAGAAGTTCCTCGCACCCTCTCAGGTAAATTTCCCACCCCCATCCAGCTCACGGATGGATAACGGTCATTTAGCCACAAATGCAGTTTTAATACAATGCTTAAATGCTTAATAAAATGGACACAAGTAATTTAAAATCTGTGTCCTTTAATGCTCTAATAGCTGAAGTGATGAGGCGTGAAGACTAAAATAGCATTTCTTAGTACCGAGTTCTTTAAAATGTGGTAATTTATGATGTTTATGATGTACTTCATAAACGTCATCTCAAAAGACCCTCATTTAAATGTTCTCTCATTTACATTCTCAGTGAATGAGAATGGCTCCCACTCCCCTGTAACGCCTGTGTTGTGTTCACAGTGTTCCGTGTCGAACTCTCCTGCACTGGCAGACTCGACTCCGATGTCACAATACTGATGCAGCTCAACTTAACAATAAATTCCTCAAAAAACATCACAGTTTTGAATTTCAAACGAAGGAAAATGTGCTACAAAAGTAAGAGATTAAGTTTCAGATATTTAAAATTTCTTACTGTTTAAGTGTGCTAGGAGGAGGGAGTGGGATGGTGTATGATCCAGGACAGGAGTAACAGAGTGAATTTTGGGGAAGATCAGAAGAAACCAGGTAAAATTCTGCCTTTCAGAGAGGAATGGGGACTTTTGGTTAAAGCAGAAGCTGGTGAATGAACAACTTCCTGCAAGAGTTCTGCTGCACTGACTGACCTTTTTATAGATATGTAACAAAAAGCATTTTCTCATTGCTTGGAAAGGAAAAAACTGTTCCCTCAAAACTGCAGCATTCTGAGAATTCAGATTGTTCTAAGAATTACCAAGGAAATCTACTTACTTTATAAATTGTGATAAAATTGGCTGTTGAGTGAGTGTAGGAGGTGTTAGTCTGTTAGATGTGAAGTACAAAATGATCTTGGGAGATAATCCAGGTTTTGGAAATCCTAGATTGACTCTTCTGTGTTACCACTTGGGAATCTGCAAGCGTAATTTATTCTTGGATTGTTCCTGTTTACTGTTGCTTCTTCCTAGAATTTTCGTAGTATTTTCTAGTGTTTTCATAGGCATCAGAAGAAAATTATTTTGGAGAATCCCAAGAGCTGTGCCCTCCTTAAAAATGGCTGTGGTGTCCCACTCCTAGGCTGTATTTGGGGATGGCCACTTCTCTCTTTGCATGCTCCTGCTGCCTCTGTTCAGCTTACTTGGAGCCTTTGAGGACAGTAGCTGTCTCTCCAAAGGGAGGTTTATCACTTCGCTTGAGTATAAATGTCTCGGGATGAACTCGTGGAACGTGTGGATGGAAGAGCCAACCATGCCTTGTAGCACATAACGTTGGGATACTCATGTTGCTTGCGCTGAGGCTTCAGGAAGACCCTTCTTAATTCAAAGTGTGTGTCTCCTTCTAGTAAAAATGGAGGTCAGGCTGATAGTGTTGATGTTTTTACCTTTATTTCATGTTTTCCTGGGTATTTTTTCAAATACTCCAAGTGAGGGAAGTCAGCCCTGCTGATCCATTCACAGCTTCCTGAGCTGTGGATGCGTGATGGAGCTTTCCCATAGGCACCACAGTTCTCTGGGGGGTGAGACAGAGCCACTGCCTGAACCATCAGAAGTGCTTCTTACAAAGATCTCATTTCTGCAGGTTCATGAAAACAATAAAAAGGCTTTGTTTGGTGTGAGTTGATTGGTGTCGAGCATACAGGGGTTTCTGATTGAATTTAATGCATAAGTTAGGAATATGCAGGAACTTGCTAGTGGTTTTGCTCAGGGCATTCCTGATAGTTCCTCCTCAAGTTCAAAAAAGAGACAAAAAAAGAAAAGCTCTTTGATTTTCCCCCCACTTGGATTACTTTTTCCTAAGCTGAACTGGCTTACCAAGGAGTGGGAAGGGGCTGTGCTGTGTTGGACACAACCGGGAGCAGGAAGGGGGATGTGCAAGTGGGACTGTGCCTTTGCAGCCACAGAAATCCATGGGGTTCCCTCAGCTCCCTGCACATCCTCAGGGGGGTTCATCTGGAGGCATCTCCACAGCCTGCATCCCCCAGGCTTGCACTGCTCCTCTTGGTAACCAGACTCAGAGCAAGCTTCATGAAGATTTACCCACTTTCTAAAGAATGTGAGCTGAGCACTGTCCTCCTGCCTTCACTTGCATATTTATGAGTATTTAAATGGGCATCACCTCTTCCATCCTGTTTTAACTCTGTAACTTCTGACTGGCATCAGCTGAGAAGGCACAGTTCCCGTGCCTGCATCTCTGACCCCTTCCTAGGATGAGCAACATTAGCCTGGAGCCAGGATTTCCTCCAAAAAATCAGGGTAGTCTTGACTGAGCATCCCAGGAATGATTTTCTCTTCTGTGAGGTCGTTGTTTAGTGCCTTAGCAAACACACTCTCTGCACCTCTTCTTTCTGCTGCTTCGGACCTTGGACAAGCTGCAGGGTTTTAGATGGATTCGGTGGGTTCAAGCTTTGCCTCACTGGACATGTGAGTGAAATTTCGGTGGTGAAATAGCTGACCCGTGTGTTTCAGTGTGATTTTAATTCTGCCAGGGTTAGGTATTTAAATGGAAATGTGTGGATAAGTGTAGTCCTTGAGTCAGCTCTCCTCTTTGGAAAAGCAGATCCATTTTTCCGTACCTGAGGCAACGTGAAGGGCTGCAATAATAAATGTGCTCCAAACTTCATGGCTTTCTCTCATCTCTTTAGAGCTCGAACCAGAAATCAAATCTCCAGCAGCTGATAAAAACAGCAGCAAGGCTATCTGTAAGTAGTCCTGAGTGTACAACTTGGGGTGTAAAAACTGAAAAACTTTGTATGTGCTTTGGTTCCACGGCTTTCCCTATGAAAGCAGTCCCCAGGTAGTCTGTACTATACCCAGTATTGCAGTGGTTTTTTGGTAATTAATTGTTGTAACTGGTGAAGAGGAAAAAAACCTTTTCCAAGCCTTGTCACAACTTTTGTATCACATCTTAGGGGCTCTGGTTTCCGTACATGACTCTGATCTATTTTCTTGACCTTAGCAAACCTGTCTGGTTTGCTGTTTAAATTTATCACTATGGAAGGAATAGAATGAGGTAGTTTCCTTTCCTCCCCTTCTAGCTGGAAATGTCATTGGCTGACTGTGGCTCCATAATACCCCAAATGGGAGCATTTCTGCCAAAATGCTGTTGGAAAGCAGTGGGAAAGAGTGCTCAGTGCTCTCTTTACCTCCCGCTGTCTCTTCCAAGGTAGTTGTTTTCCAGGATGCCTGATGGAACGTTTGGGATGGCTGAGGCTGCTGCCTCTCCCTGCCTCCAGCCCCCCTGCTTGTGTTGCTGTAACAAACTAACACAATGTCGTTTTTGGGGGGGTTTATTTGGGATTTTTCGTTGGTTTTTCTCCTTTTTGAGAAGGGTTCAGTAACTTTCCACCTCTGTTCCAGTTGATCCTGTAAACGCAGCTCCCACCACTTCGACCCGGGTGTTCTATATCAGTGTGGGCGTGTGCTGTGCTGTGATATTCCTGGTGGCAATAATCCTGGCTGTCTTGCACCTCCACAGCATGAAAAGGATAGAGTTGGATGACAGGTACGTGTTCAGGCTCTCCCAAGTGTGGTTTTGGGACATATTTACTGAGATTTGTGGGAGTTTGGTCTCAAAATGAGCACTCTGTGGTAGCTTGCAATTTCTGCTCTCGATGGCAAGCTGTAGCAGATACTACCCGTGTAGGGTTGTGGTAAGAGCCGTGCTGCAGAAAGGCAGCAGTTGCAGGTGCTCTGTGGTTTATGAGGTGGAAGGGTTGTTGGTTTTGCCAAAATATTTGTGTGGAGTGGGAAGATTCAGACAGAACCAGATCTGCAGGGATTGTCAGGATTGAAGGAAAAATTGAATTGGGCACACTGGAAAGGCAGGATGAGAGAGCTGGGAGTGTTCATACTGGGGAAGAGAAGGCTCCAGGGAGACCTTAGAGCCCCTTCCAGTGCCTAAAGGGGCTCCTGGACAAGGGCCTGAAATGCTGGGACAAGGGGGAATGGCTTCCCACTGCCAGAGTTTTTACGTTTATTTTACCTTAGATGGGATACTGGGAAGAAATTGTTCCCTGTGAGGGTGGTGAGGCCCTGGCACAGGGTGCCCAGAGCAGCTGTGGCTGCCCCTGGATCCCTGGCAGTGTCCAAGGCCAGGCTGGGTGGGGCTTGGAGCACCCTGGCTAGTGGAAGATGTCCCTGCCCATGGGGGGTGGAACTAGATGGGCTTTAAAGTCCCTTTCCACCCATAAGATTCCATGATCCACGGTTGTGTGAAAACATTTGGGTTTTACTGACATCTGCAGGAGACTAAATTTCAGTTTTCCCTACTTTGATCGATTTTCCAGTGCTCACTTTGGCCTTAGGGTGCAGTCTGAGCATTACAACTGCTTGGTTAGAAAACTGACAATGTTGGGCTCTCCTAAATATATTTCCAATCCAAAAAAACCATAGCACATGCATGGAAAAGGGACTTGTAACATGAGTCCAAGGGCATTGGAGTGGGGATTAAACACCGAGGAGTAGGGAGGCTGGAAAAGCAGGTGGACTGAGGCTGTGTGAACAGCCTGCATCAGATGCAACTGTTCAGGAGCAGGCAGTGTGAAACTGGATCCTTTGGAAAACTGTCAGCCTGTGGGTGGTCACCCCTGTGAAAGGGTATCTTGAACTAAAGGATGTCTTGCACTGCTTCTGTGCTGCCTGCAGCCTCATGGAGTAGCTTTATCTTTTCATCCTCCTCTTTATCCATTCATCTGTTCCTTTCAGTTTTCTCCCTGCCATTCCCTCCCCTGGTGTCCCCAGCCCATGTGGCTTTGGTGGTGCCACTGCATTGAGCAGTTGTGGTTTCTCAGTTGATTGTAACCAAATGAACTTGTCAGCCTTCCTCAATTCCTTTGTGTCTGGTTGTCTGGTTGAGGGGTTTTAATCAGCTGAAGGTGTTAAAGGATGTGCAGCTTGCTTTAATTCAGAAAGGAAAAACATTACATTTATAGTGTGGGATATAGTGTCATCTGTGAGGTTTTGAGGTGGCTAGCCCAGCAGTGTGGTCAGATGCCCTTCCATCTACTCCACTGCACTGGATTTCTGTGGAGATAAAGCTAACAATCCATCTAATGTTAGTCCTCTGTGGTTTGCAGGTGTTAATAATTTGCTCTGAACCACTGTATATCCTACTGATAAATTCTGATAAATTCAGGGAGCTTTCCCTGTCCCTGGGAGGGGACTGGAAGGAGATGATCTTCAAGGTCCCTTCCAACTCAGACCATTGAGTGATTTGATGAGGTTTGTGCAGCTCCTGGGGTTTAGCTCTTCAAGCACCATGTGGTGACTTGTTTTTTGAGCCTGAAGGTGCCTGGCCTGGCAGAGCTGTGGATGTGCTGCTGTGTGAAATCTGTGCTCAGGCAGTGCTGGAGCAAAGGTGTAACAGAAGCAAAATGTGCCTGAAATTCAGGAGCTGTGGGGTTTGTTTTGAACAAACTCACCAAGAGAAGCACCAACTTCTGATTTGGTGAATAATAATCTCAAACTGTTTCTGTAAAAGGTTCCTGAATGGAATATGACTATGTCATTAGAGTTAACGACCTCCCAGGAAGAACAGAGCCTGGAAAACCCACTGGTGCTCTTAATTTCAACCCCCAGAACTAAAAAACCAGAGGAGGGTTGTTAACTGGAAGCTCAAGCCAGGCAGCCGAGTTTACAGGCTGCACAGGGATTATTTAGGAACATTGTATTGGAAGTCCACAGCAAATGCTGCAAACCTCGGAGCAAAGGCGCTGGAAAAGTGCCAAGGAAAGCTGGCGTGGTTTAACAGCAGGATAATGGGAGTCATTAAAGCAAGAAGGAGTTGTTCAAACAGCTGACAGAATATGCAAGTGAGAAAGAGTTAAACGTAAAAACCAGAATGAAGCCAACCCAAAAGGGAGTTTTTCAAACTTGCAACAGGCATTAAAAGAATAATTCCTTTTTCACACTTGCCTCCAGCCAAAGGAATCCGCAGGGCTAGTGGGTGATCAGGTTACAAAAGGAGTTTCCAGCCAGAGCAAGAAAAGGAAATGCAAGTTGTGCCTTGGTGTGTGATGTGGTGGTGGTGCCAAGACACTCCTTCCCGGGGAGCTTGCTGCAGAGTGCATCGTACTGAAGCAGCTCCTGGATGCCACAGTGGGAGCAGTTCAAATAAGCAGGAGTAAGTTGGCAGCACCAGAGAATATTCATTCAAAACCTCTGAAGGAAGTTAAAGGGGAGTAGCTAGACCAGCATCTGTGGCTTTTAGCCTCATGCTAAATGCTGTGCTGCAACCCTGCACCTGTAGGACAGGGAATGTGGGAATAACTAAAAAAAAAGGTTCCAGGGAGAGATTGAGGCCAGCTATAAATGAGTAAATTTGTATTGGGAGATTCAGTAGATTCTGTTCCAAAGGAAAAATTCAGTGGATGCATCCATGGTTGTGATATAATGGGGAAGAGTGGACTTGGATTTCTGTGTTTTAAAGGAAGCCTGGCTTCAAAGGTAGCAGTGGGCCTGGGAGGGCATCACCAGCCATGTCTGACAGTCCTACAGGGGTGGCTGGCACTGCTTGGTCAGCGCTCAGCAGCAGCCCAAGAAACACTAAATGCTGATTATTTGCCAAAGCAGAGGTTATATCCCAAACCAATTTCCTCTTTGTCCTCCCAATACAGTCAGGAGTGGAGAAGCTTTGAAGCTGGATAAAAGCGAGGGGGATGCTTGTGTGTGTTCGGAGGGGGAAACATCAAAAAAGCTCCTGGCCCTGCCATCTGACCTGCTAACAGGTTTCTGGTCCATTACAGGTGCACCAGCCCTTTTTGTAGGGTTTTGACCATGAAAATTAGACAGAAATCAGCCTGCTGTGGTTTAGGCTGTGGTTTACCTGTCTCATGGATACTCTGTGGACCCCTGGTCGTTCTGCCCAAAGAAAGCATCTCCAAAATTACATTTTAGGTGGTGCTGGAAGGGGCAACAGGTACCCTGAGGGAGGGGAGTGACAAAGTAGGGTAGAGCAGCTTGGGCTGTAAAATAGAGCCCTCGTCTGAGTGGGACATCAGTGCCATGAGAGAAATGTGTGCAAATCTTCTCTGGAATATAATAATTGTTCTTGGTATGACAGGGTGGTTCTGGCAAGGAATGTTTTGTCACTTAGATGATTCAAAAGTGGGGAGAAGTACTAGAAAATAGAGCAAATTCTGGAAAACAAATAACAGGGAGCTGTTCATGCTCAACAAACTGTAGTGCCAAGATTTGTGAGTTACCTGAAATACATTTTCATGTGTGAGAGACTTCAAAAACTCTGCTCTTTTAAAGCCTTGCCTGGAAAATCTCCTGGTTTTGGCCTCGGTAAGTTAATTTGGAATGTGTTGGAGTGGCAAGCAGTGATGTTGATGTGCATTTTTGTTTCCCAACAGCATCAGTGACAGCAGCAGCTCGCAGGGGCTGTCGCAGCCCTCCACACAGACGACGCAGTACCTGCGTGCTGACACGCCCAACAACGCCACACCAGTAACCAGTAAGTGTTAATCTAAGCACAGACCCTCCTGCCACGCTGCTTCTGTGCCAGGTACAAGAGAAGAGCATGAATAATCCTCTGGCTCTGCCATTTTGCCTCTTGAATTCACACGATGTGTGTTTTATCCAGCCACGCCATGGTCAGCAGTGAGTTCGGGGCCATGTGAGTGGTCATATGAGCATGGGGCTGTGTTTGTCCCTTGGGTTATTCTCCCTGCACCCAGAGCAGTCAGCCAGCCAGGCTTCACCACTAGCTGTGAAGCATCTGTTCTTTAACACTGGAAAGAACCTACTTCATGCAGTCCAAGCAGAGGAGAGAGAAAAGGATGTACCACCCAGCCCTGGCATCTGTTACCAAAGCAGGTGATTCCCTGTGCGTGAATCCTGATGGTTGTGTTATTCTTTTCATCTCCTGTTGCTTCCAGCTGTGCTTGAAACGATATAAAATAGCTGAAGAGCAGCAGTTTCTATACTGATCTGGTAACTGATACCACAGAATCACAGAATATCCCAGCTGGAAGGGACCCACAGGGATCATCCAGTCCAGCTGCAGGCCTTGCACAGACACCCCAACAACCCCACCCTGGGCATTCCTGGGAGCACTGTCCAAATGCTCCTGGAGCTCTGGCAGCCTCGGGGCCGTGCCCATTCCCTGGGGAGCCTGGGCAGTGCCCAGCACCCTCTGGGGGAAGAACCTTTCCCTCATATCCAACCTAACCATGCCCTGACCCAGCTCCAGCCATTCCTTGGGGTCCTCCTGTCCCTGGTCACAGAGAGAAGAGCTCAGAGCTGCCCCTTGGGAGGAGCTGCAGGCTGGGATCAGGTCTCTCAGTCTCCTCCAGGCTGAACAGACCAAGTGCTTTCGGCTGTGTTCTGAGTTAATTCTGTAGTTAATGAACATATTTATTACCTGTGGAATTTTTATGCCTCAAGTGATTGTCTGGTGGAGGTCTATCCCATCCAGCACTGCTCCAGGGAAGGGACTGTTCCAGCTGGAGGGAAGGTGGCCAGCATTGGGACACACATGGGGTTTTTTTAAAGCACCCCAAAGTCTCTCCCACTGTCCTCTGATGGCACTTAGTGATAGTGACTGTCCCATCATGAGGGAGGACAGCAGAAAGGTTGTCATTACTCTCAGCCCTCATGTGTTCTCCTTTTTTCCTCCCCGCGTGTGGGAGCAGGTGTGAACTGCAGCTCTGGGAGAGATTTGGCTCACTTCGAAATTGTACTGTATCTCCCTAAAAAAAAAGCAACGTATTTGTCATCCAAGTTCATCTTTCCCTCGCAAAGAGCTGCCTTTAAAATTTATTTGGTATAAGCATTAATTTAAAAACAGGCTTTTAAAAATTTAATATATTAAATGTTAAAAAAAGTCCTTTTCACAGAGTTTGAAGAGAACTTATCCTGCAACTTACTCTAGAGCTGGTTTCCCTCTTGTCACCTGAGTCCCTCCCCAGCCTTTTTATTTTCCATCTCTTAGAATCACAGAATCATTTAGGCTGGAAAAGCCCTCACAGACCATCGAGTCCAACTGTTTCCCCAGCACTGCCAAGGCCACCCATGTCCCCAAGTGCCACACAGCTTTTAACTCCCTCCAGGGCTGGGGACTCCACCAGCTGGGCAGCTGTGCCAGGGCTGAGCAACGCTTTGGGGAATGGAATTTTCCCTCATGCGATCTAAACCTCCCCTGGTGCAAACTGAGGCCGTTTCCCATCGTCCTGTCCCTGTTCCCTGGGAGCAGAGCCCGATCCCCTCCAGCTGCCCCCTCCTGTCAGGGAGTTGTGCAGAGCCAGAAGGTCCCCCCTGAGCCTCCTTTTCTCCAGGCTGAGCCCCTTTTCCAGCTCCTTCAGTCACTCCTGGTGCTCCAAACCCTTCCCCAGCTCTGTTCCCTTCCCTGGGCACACTCCAGCCCCTCAGTGTCTTATCCCAGCTCTGGCTGAGCTGTTGGTGTCCTGTCAACCTCAGGTTTTTTGTTTGGCTTTCTAAGTGACTCAGGTTAATTTGGCTGAATTCCAGTTGCTGGAATGTTGTCCCCCAGAATCCTCTGGCCAAGGGCAGGGGATCAAGCTGAGAGTGGTGGTTGAACCCTCCTCACCCTGCCCAGTGTGGTGGGGGCAGCTGGGGGGTTGCTGGGGGGCAGCCCTTGCTTCACTGTGTCTCTTACCTGCTTTGGGACATGCCCAGTGTAGATGGAGATGGTGAAAATTAGAAGATAAAAGGTCAGGTGTGTGAAAAAAGCAGGATTGACATTCTTGGTCATTCCACAGTTGCATGGTTTTGTTTTCAGTAACATTTAAATTTTGAAGAAAGTATTACCAGAGTAATTTCTCAGGATTTCTCTTATAATTCATACACATGTACAAAAATACTCCAGCCTTTCTGACTCTACTGGTGTATCCAGATGTCTGGAAGTGCCAGAAGAGGGCACTGGTAGTTTGTTAATGCCCTGCTGGGGTAAAGCATCCTCCCTGCTCCGAGTTTTCTGACAGTCTCTCTATTTCCTCCTCCTGAGGGCAGTGCAGCGTTGGTCACCTTCAGTACAGGAGTTTCCTTCACCTGGAGTTAATAATAAAAGTTGTTTGCATGACACTACAGAGAATTCCTGTATGATTTCTTTCCCTGCAGATAACTATTCTTGTGGATTTTGTTGCTTAATACTATAATCTTTTTAAAATTAATACATAACATATTTAAGATTGTGCTGCTCCCTTGTGTGTGGAGCTGTAGGTGGTGCAGAGGTGAAGCCCTGTGCCTGTTCTCATTCCAAGGGTATTTATGTTGGATTGTTTGGCTCTGCTGGCTCCTCAGGTTATCCCACATTACGGATAGAGAAGAATGATCTGAAAAGTGTCACTCTCATGGAGGCCAAAGCTAAAGTGAAGGACATAGCCATCTCCAGGGAGAGGATCACCCTCAAAGACGTGCTTCAAGAAGGTATTTACAGCACTCAGACACTTCCTTCCTGCAACACGGTGTAGATATATAAATAGATATATATTTATTTACAGGATTTTCTGAAATCATTCACGGATGAAGTTTCTGATCTTTGTAGCTTTGGTGGAGGGGAGGAATGATGAGTTATGTTTGCTTTTGGGGTGTGGGGGGTGGGCAAAGCAGCTTCCAGAATTCATTAGGCTGGGGGAGCAACCAAGCATGCTCAGTAAATCATTCAGCTTGTCTGTCTTAATAACCTGCTCCCTGAAATGAAGGGTGGCTGAGGAGTGAGGTAATCAGTCAGGGCTCTCAGTGCCAAGGTAACTCACTTTTGGGAGTTCCTACAGGAGAGCTGCTCTTAACAACATAAAAATAAAAGCAAAAGCAACCCAAAGCCCAGAAAAACTTCAGTTGTCCAAATTTGGTGTCTCAGTTTGATAACTCTGATTTGGAAATCTAATCGGCAGATGCAGCATTTACAGCCCTGATATAAAATATTCAGAGATTACCTGATTGTTTTCATGGACTATCCTGAGCTGGAAGGACCCATCCTTCTGGAAGGATCATCCAGTTCCTGAGCTGTTCACTCTGTGTTTAATGTGCACTTCGAAAGTCTTCGTGCACAGCATGAATTGATTCTTGTTGATACTGAACTTGAAAAATAGACTTAAATATTTAGTTTTCTTTGTCATTCACCTTTACTGCTGCAATTTTGAATCTCTGTTCCCTGAGAAATCAAAACTTCCCACAGCTGGAGATTGGAGATATCACCCTTTGGAGGCAGAATGCTTTGTGTTAGTCTGAGGATGGAGGATGTTCCCATTCTCATTCAGTGTGTGCCTCTGAACCTCTGAGGAGGCAGCTCTGTGGTCACTTCCAGTGTGGGCTCTGCAAAAACCTTCCTTGGCATGTGGGGTGTGCTTTTTGTTCCTCTGGGCTGCCTGGAGCTGGGATGTTGGGAATCATCCATGACTAGAAGTGACTCAGTACCCCAGCAACGCTTCAGATGTTTGGTGACAGAGCTGCCCTGTTCTGCCAGATGAGGCATAAAGAGCTGTTGAATGCAGTTTGGACCCAGTTAATCCTGGGATCTCGTTTCTTAGCCTCCAGCTGTTAATTTGAGTCAGAACCTTCAAAAGTTAATCACAGAGTCATTAAGGCTGGAAAAGCCCTTTAAGGTCATCGAGTCCAAACACTCTCCCAGCACTGCTAATTTCACCCATGATCCCAAGTGCCACATCCACATGTCAGGGGACTTAAAAGACTTGACCAATTTTAGTTCAGGATCTTAGCACTGTTGGGTCTCTGCCACTGAAGAGCAAAAGAGCTTCAGAGGGGAAGAAGGGGATAAAGTAAATGTGTGCATGGAACTCAGGTACATTTACAGGTCATGGCCACAGATTCATTATAAACTTCAAGTAGCTTCCATAACTTCACCTGCTTTAACATTTTGGAAATACATATTTAGGCACTTTCTCAAAGTCTTCAAGAACCAAGACAAGAGGGTTTTAGTTGCTTCAGTAGTTCACCGTGTGTAGTTGTGGTTGTTTGAGTCTCCTGAGTTCAGCTGCTGCTTAGTGAGATTGCAATTTGAAGACCCCTGTCATGCAGGGTTTCCTTGCAGCCCCAGGGTAGGTGACAGAAATGTTGCACTGCCCCTGTTTAAGGTATTTAGAAACAAAGAAGACCTGTATTTCATACTATTAAAGCTATTTCAAGCTAGTCAGGCAGGAGGAATGCCTGGGAAGGGGTTGTAATGCTGGAATAGTCTGCGTGGAGGTGATGCACATCTTGGTGCAGAGAAGCATTGCCAAGCTGAGCAGTAAAAACCAATTAGTTCTGCAAGTTCGGTTGTTCTCAGCCCAGCTCCTCAGAGTGGCTCCTCTTCCTGCAGTAGCATCAGTAATATCTTGTGAATGGAAAGATGTTGGAGAGTCTGAAAGACCCCCAAACAAGCCCAGCACCTTCCAGCTGAGGTGGAACTTCTGAATAATGTGATGCTGGTGATTTCAAACTGTTCCATGTGTGCTGGCTGGCAAAAATGGCTGTTTCCTTGTGAATGCTTCCAAAAAAACCTTGTGAGAAGTGCCTTGGCTTAGAATTCCAGACTGTGCGGGTGAGAAAAAGGAGCTGGAGTTCTTAGCGCAGGGAGTTGACCGAAGTGCCACGAATAAACCATCATCATATTGATAATTAATTTCACTGGTCCCTGCTGCTGTCACTAGTTCACTCTCGTGCTTGTCCTCTTAAGTTTTATTTATGTAAAACTTCAGCATTTACTGCCTGTAGTTGTGAATCCCCCTCATGCTGGAGAGCAGTTGGGTTCTCTCTTGGTGACTTTATAGGGTTTAGGGACACTTCAACTGCAGCCTTTCCTTCACTTTCTGCTGTGAAAGGTACTGTTTGCCTAAGATACTCCTAATGTTATCAGTGTTTCTTAACCACACAATACTAATATGATGTTCTCTTCCCAGGCACATTTGGGCGCATTTTCCATGGAATTCTAATAGAAGAAAAAGACCCCAGTAAAGAGAAACAAGTTTTTGTCAAAACTGTTAAAGGTATGTTTGCATAAAGGAGTGGGTTTGCGTGCAGGTGTTTGAATTGTGCTGCAGGCTGAGGGTGCCAAAGCTGGCTTTACAACAACCCCCTCCTCCCCAAAATACACAAATGGTAAAAAGCAAAAGCAATTTGGATGCTTCCTTCAGCCACAGAGAACAGCAATCTTATATGGAAGAAAAATGCATGTGTTCTCCACCAGTGCCTTCAGTCAATGCCCTTGACTACTTGTGTTTATTATTCTTCTAAGTAAAAATTACATTGATTTTTTTCCCCAGCATGTCATTGTCTTCCCAGTCACAGCCTTGTCCCCTGCAAATTGCTGAAAAACACCTGAAATGCATCTTAAAAATCTTTCACAAGTGCACGGCTGTATGAAAGACAGGGCATAGTTTCTGCCCTCCTTAAGGTGTAGATGAAAACCATATTGCAAATGTCCTACATGTCTGCCACATGTATCCTGCATCTATCCCTTCCTCTGCAATCATCACAAGTCCTCTGGTAGCTCACAAGAGTTTTGCCAAATTCCCAGTACAGTGGTTGTTTTACCAGTTTTGTGTTTGTCGTTTCAGTTGGGTGTCTTATTGCCTTTGTTTTCTCATTGACAACTTTAATTCTTTCTTGGGAAAAAAAATTAATGTCTGTAAGAATTTCAACTCATTCTGGTTTGGGTTTGTTTTTTTGTTTTTTTTTTTTTGCCTGGCTATTAATTTTTGAAGATACTGATTGAGAAATGGTGAAGCTGCTGAATTTTGTTGTTGAATCTTTCTGCTGCCCATTTATTCTCTGCCACCTTTAAGAAAAATATGTTGCTTATGGGAAGCAGCCGCCTTGGTCTGTTTCTGACACAGTCAGGTGCTTGTGGTGCTCTTTTCTCTCACATGTCATAGAATCATTGAACGAATCATGGAATGGTTTGTGTTGGGGGGGACCTCAAAGCTCCACCCCCTGCCATGGGCAGGGACACCTCCCACTATCCCAGGTTGCTCCAAGCCCCATCCAACCTCATCTTGGACACTTCCAGGATTGGGGCAGCCACAGCTTCTCTGGGCAACCTGTGCCAGGGCCTCACCACCCTGACAGGCAAGAATTCCTTCCCCATGTCCCATCTAACCCTGCCTTCTGGCAGCTTAAAGCTTGTCCTGTCCCTCCATCCCTTGTCCCAAGCCCGTCTCCAGCTCTGCTGGAGCCCCTTTAGGCACTGGAAGGGGCTCTAAATTCTACCTGGAGCCTTCTCTTCTCCAGGTGAACACCCCCAGCTCTCCCAGCCTGACTTCTCTTATTTAAAAACAGAAAAAATGTGCTTCTTTCCAGTATTTTGGGTACACTTTCTGAGTTCTGCCGCCTTCTGGTCCCTTTCCCTGCCAAACAGTTCTGTCTTTTTTTTCTTGGCTCTTATTTAATGTAGTTCCCAAAAACTTAGCCCTTGGCACACGAGCTACTTTTTCTAGCATTGGATTAAACAACACAACAACATCTGTCAAAAGTGATCTTAATGTAGTTGCCTCCCATGACCTCTTATTGAATTGCTTTCCCAAAATGGGACTTCCAATGCACTCCTAAGCCATAATTCTCCCTTCCAGTGGCTTGTGTCTCTGACACAGCCATGTCCTAAAGGAAAAGAGTTCTTCCCTTTGCGGGAAGGATTCTCTGCAGTGAACTGGAGCGTGGTCTTCAGGGACTGATGGCATTCGTGGGATCACTGGAGAGAGTTTTCCAGCATTAAAAAGGATCTCTATGGAAAAAGTTTAGAGCAGGTTTTGCTGGTGTTTGTGTCAGGCTTGGGCAGCAGAAGTTTGCAAGGGAAAAAACAGTAACATCCCCTCTCTTGGTAGCAGCTGACTTGCAGTGCTGATATTACACAGCTTCATTTTCACACCCTGGCTGTGATTGCTGTGTGTGTAGCTGGGACATGTCATAAGTTGGGAATTTGGTCTGCTTGGAAGAAAAAAGCTGCAAAAATTCTCTTTGGTAACCAGAGTTTTCCTTGATCTCACTCATTCTGTGGCCACAGACACACTGCTGCTCTGGCATGAGCAGGAGCAGGGCAGGACCATAAAAGCTTGATGGATATGAGAACCATTAAACTGACTCAAGTATCTCTTTGCTGAAGGCAGTAAAGCCTGAGGGTCATGGAAAACAGACAAGGAATAAAGGCTTTGTCTGTGGAGTTAAATTATCCCTTCCCAAAAGTACAAGCTGCTCCAGAACTGTCTTGTTTTACCCAGAGGTGCACTCTGAAAGTGGTAAAATGAAGTCCAGCGGTGCCCCAAACATCAGGAAACAGTGGGGAGGGGAGGTGGAGTATTCCAGATCTTTGGAAAATGTGAACTGAGGTTCTTTTAGCAGGTACTGTGAGGAAAAATAACCTCCTTGAGAGAAAAAGCACCTCCTTCTTCTCACCAGGATCAGAACTTGAGAAACTGAAGACACTGCCTTGGCTGTTCTGACATTAGGGGAGTTGTTATGGCTTTAAACCTGGAATTTCAAGAGAATCCTAGAATGGTTTGGGCTGGAAGGGACCTTAAAGCCCACCCAGTCTCACCCCCTGCCAAGGGCAAGGACACCTTCCACTACACCACGGTGCTCCAAACCCCATCCAACCTGGCCTGGGACACTTGCAGGGATGTGGCAGCCACAGCTTCTCTGGGCAACCTGTGCCATTGTCTGACCTCACAGGGAAGAGTAAATAAATAAATAAATAAAATTGTCTTCCTTGTGTCCAATGTAAATCTACCCTTTTCCCATTTAAAACTGTTGCCCCTTGTCCTGTCCCTGCAAGCCATGATCAAAAGTCTGTCTCAGTCTTTCTCACAATCCACTTTTAGTGCTCAAAGGCCACAGAAAGGTGTCCTTGGAAAATTTTCTTCTCCAGGCTGAACCCCCTCGGCCCAACAACTGGGACCATGAGCTTGGGTTTGTTGGCTGCTAGGAGAAGACCTCTGTGCCACTAGGGCAGGTGTCAAGGTTGTGCTGTTCAGGGAATGGTTTCTGAATGAAAATCCATGGAGAAAAGTCATGCCCTCAGTGCCTGTCACAATGGATCTCTTTTCATGTGTCCCTCCTTCAGCTGTCAGTGTATTCACAGCATCCATTCCCTTTCACGAGGGGCTATTTCCGGTAATGGGGACAGAGGGGATGTGCTGTCAGTTCTCCTGTTTCCTATGCCAGGGAAGTTGAGTGCTGTGGCTGTTGTGCTCCTCAGGCAATAGTTACATCTGTGGGTATTTCCTGCTCTGGAGGGAGAGTGATTGCAGCCTTGTCAGTTTGTCTGTTCCCTGTATTCTTTCCCCAGGTTTGATTGTTGCCCCCAAAGGATCCTAAGCACAAGTAGTTGACTGCAGTAACTGTAGCAGCCCTTCCTGTTTTCCTTCCCCAGTGTTTCCCAGAGCTCCAGTGAGATGCAGAGCATTGCTATAAACCAGGAGAGTGCTCAGTGAAAACAGGATCCCTGGAGTTCTCCAAACTTTGTGCTTGTTCCCCTTCCAAAGTGATCTGCTCTTAAAGGAATCAGTAACACAAGAAAACCGAGAGAGCCTGGACCTGCCAACTGTCCTGAGAGGTGGAAGAGCCCATCCAGAGAGTTCCCAGGAATATACTGTATTCCATGTTGTCTCAAGCTGGGGTAGAACTATTAGGTCAGACTCTGAAAGGGCAAGTTGGAACCTGAGGAAGCAATATCAGCGCAGGGGGCGAATAGGTTGGAGTGAGCTTGTTCAGCATGATCTGACTGGTTTCTCCTCCGCCACAGAATTTGGGGTCTTTCATTTGAATGCTTCATGAAGTTCTTGAAGTGCTTTTGAAGTGAATCAGTGATTACTTGTTCTGTAGCTCGTAAATGGATGGGGTGTAAAAGCTGGAGACACTTCTCGTGAAGTCTCAATACCACATCTGTTATAAAGACAGGCTGAAGGAGGATTCATCCCTGGGTTTCACTCCACATCCTTAAAAGAGTTTTTCTTTTCACGGAACTTTAGTTCACTCCAGGGAGAAAGTTGTAACATGTCTGTGGCCGTGACAGTTTCTACGTGCAAGTTCATGAAATACATGAGTTTATAAGGGTTTTTTCATGCTGTATCATGTGTCTGGGTGCCTGAGCCTTCTGATATGTGCAGTGCCTTGTGCCAAGGAGGAGAGCTTAAAAGGAAAATGGATCTCTCTTGCTTTCTGGAAGCTCTAATAACTTCGGACTACAGAGATCCCAAGCCCTGGGGAAAAGGTGTGACTTGTTCAGCCTGTCCCTATGTCCTTCAGTTTGGCTATACAATCGTTGTGTTGTCTTTGCAGTTCACACTTCCACTGCGTTCGTCTGCTAGGCAAGGTGCTCTAAATCATGGTGACTTTCACACTTAGACATTTCAAATGGAAAATTTGCCTTCGTTCTGTCTTTAAACAGACACTGACGAAGATTGAGGATGTGTGTCATTGCCAGCAATGCAAAGATACGTTATCTAGAATATTTGGGATTCTGGAATCTTTGGATCAACGTAACCTGAATAAGTTCTTTGTTAGAAAGATGAGAGACTTAGCTGGCATTTGCTTTCTGCGTTGTGTTTTCTGTTTTACAGAAAAATTGTGTTATGAGGGTGGAACGCTTCACTTTCCAATCAGAGGTTTCCAATCCCTCTCGGCTTTGGAAGCGTCTCTGATGGCATGTTTCTCCAAGCTGGCATTGCATCTCTTGCCAGTGCTTGAGACTGGCAAGAGATGCAATGCCAGTCATTAAGTAAGAAGATTCTTACTTCTGCCTTTCTTGGGAATCTTTTAAATCATCTGATGTCAGAGGAGGAAGAAAACACACAGGTTTCACCTTTGATTTAAAGAACACATTGTTTAACGGTGCTTTTCCTGTGAAGGAGAAAACTCTTAGCAAAACAAATGGAATTGTGTTATTGCAGGAACATATGAAGTGAGGGTGAGCTGTGCAGAGCCCTGACTCATTTAGGATGTTCTGGCCAAGGTACACTCTCGGTAAAAACAACCCAGTGTGCTGCTCAAGATAACCCGGCTGCTCCCATTTCATGTTCTAACCACTTAACATTTTTCTGATGTACAAGGAAGGGGTGTTTGGAAACAAACCACCCGTGGAAAGCACTGGAAACAAAGTCGGTGTGTGACAGAGGTCAGCTCTTTAAACTTTATGGTTCTACCAACTTCTTACAAAGCTTTGAGTTTTGTCATCTTAGGTCTCTAAAACACTTTCAGCAGTCTTGGCTATCTCTGACATTTTACTATTTAGATTTTTTTAATTTATTGCTAATCTAGTTAAGAGGAGATTTCCCATCCCTGGAAGTGTTCAGGCCAGGTTGGATGGGGCTTGGAGCATCGTGGCCTAGTGGAAGGTGTCCCTGCCCGTGGCAGGGGGTGGAGCGAGATGAGCTTTAAGGTCCCTTCCAACCCAAACCATTCCATGATTGCAAGATTGGTGACCCTTTAGGACTTCATGCATTTGGGAAGTGTAGGAATAGAAATCCTGAGAATTCAGGCTGTGCCAAGCAGCAGAAAGCAGTAGGAACATTTAGGGGACTTAAGCACCTCTGTGTTAACCAAGGTGAAGGTTTCTTGTTCACACTAAACATATACCAGAACTTGGAGCATCCACAGTTGTTCTCAAAGGGTCATGTTTGAATTGGTGGAATTTGCTGTTCTGGGCAGTTCATTCTTAAAAGCACAGACTTGTGAAAATAGTTCCAAGTTTAAGATCATACCTTAAACATACAGTATTGGAATTAATTGTTCAAAGTATTTAACCTCCCAAAATCAGAGTGCAGGATCCTGTTTCAGAAGAATGTAGTTTATGCCAAAAAAATAAATCAAGGGCTACTGCTCATCTGAGCTAAATTCTTGAGTGTCTTTATAGAGGAAGATACTTGAATTTAAAGAATTTGGGATAAGTAGCAAATTTCTGAATATCAGCTTAAAAATGCACTCGATTTGTCATTTAATCCTGGTTCTTTAAGAAAATACCCTGAGACACCTACAGGAGTACAATATGCTTCAGAAAACACTGAAGGGATGATTTCCAAAGTATTGTACTACGTGTAAAAAATACTCACCTGCAGGGGTATTTACCTTTAATTTACATACAGGTAAAATCCCTTCTTGTATATTGGTTTTATTACCTGCTGCCCCTTGACCTTTGGACCATGGCATCAGTCATGTCTCTCTTTCCCAGTTTCACTTTTAGGTTCATTTTGTGTTAAATGGGTTATTGAGCAAAGAGCCTTTTACTTCATCCTCTTTGCTGCTGCTTCTTGGATTCTGGTGTTACTGTTACACAGGGAAGTAAGACTATCCCCAAATCCTGCTTTTCTCTGCCCTTTTCTGTGGTTTAAAACCGTGTGCACATTTGTAATGGAGGAAAACCAGAATAGCATTCCCTATTTTAGCAGTGTCATGTTGTCTCACTCCCAGGATTTATTAAAATTCGGCTTGGATTTGTCAGTGTGAGCTGCCTTGCTTTGCAAAATAAACTCATGTGGTTGATACTTGATGGCTGGATACCAGGATTGGAAGGGAAATCCTGCTCTCTGGAAATTTTAGCAGGGGTTAAGCATGGTGTCCCGTGCTGTAACCTCCTCCTGCTGTGGTTTGGAGTTCATGTCTTACCTTTACAGGAGACTGGAATTCTGTAGGATGCAGGGCTGCCTTGGAAAGCAGGGGGATGTTGATGTGTGGAAGTGATGGCCTGAACACCTCCTGCAGCTCCAAAAAAACAGCAAACAGGAACAAGATGTCCTGTGCTCAGTCCGTGGCAGGAGGAAGCGTCGGATGCTCCATTTGGCCCTGTCTGACTCCTGGGGCCTCTGGAAATTTTAAAGCTGAAATATTTTTTAGATGTACTTTCCTTGCTGCCCATGAAAAAACAGGTTGGATCATGACTTCTTGCATTCCTTTAGCATCCTTCTGGTGAAGGGAAGTTGTGAAAGTTACCTGCTAGGAGCATTAGAAATGTCCTGTGCAACAGATGTGAGCACGGGCGTTGAATTTCTTCCAAAGACTCGTGTAGAAGGGTTAAAGCAATACTCAGGCATGCATTCTCTTTGAACTGGGGTGGAATTCTGCCTTGGGAGCAGTTTTACCTAATTAATTGCTATGCAGAAGCAGCAGCAATTAACAAGGATGTGTTGATACTGGGAGCATTTATCACCTGGAGCTGTTCTAGTCCTGCACTCTCAATTCCTGTGGCCACACTCTGTGACCACTGTGCATGCCTGAGTGCCTGTCAGCCTTTAATAACTGCACTTTGTCGTGGGATATTTGGCAAAGCCCACAAGGCTGAAAAATAATAAGGGTAATAAAAGCTTGTGAAAACAGGTGGGTGTGTAGAAAATGGGCTGTGTGAGTGTTGTGTGTGAGGGAGTATTGCCTTGCAGTATGAAGCAGGAGGAAGTTCACAGGGGAACAAGCCATTGCAAATAGTCCAAAGATGAGAAAAGCTGCAGATAAAACATCTTCTTAAATATTGCTGTTGGAAACATTCCTCAGAAGCCTTGGAGCTCCTGGCTGTAGCATTTGCAGAGCTGCTTCTAACAGGAGTGCTGAGAGAATCTGCTGTTACTGCCTGTAGCAGGCTGTGAGAGGGTTCAAATGTGACTTAGTTCAGTTTTGAAACCTGTGTTATGTGGATTTTCAGGTTCTGCTTTGTCTTATGAAGAACAGATCTCAGTGACCATTCTACAATCAGAAGTCTTTTAAATTGTAGTGCTGCCTGAGAGGGGGTTGTAGTGAGGTGGGTGTCAGTCTGTTCTCCCAGGGAACCAGGGACAGGACAAGAAAAAATCGCCTGTCCCAGGGGAAGTTTAGGTTGGATATCAGGGAAAATTTCTTCCCAGGAAGGGCTGTGCAGCCCTGTCACAGCTGCCCAGGACAGTGGTGGAGTCCCCATCCCTGGAGGGATTTAACTGACGTGTGGATGTGGCACTTGGGGATGTGGATTAGGAGTAGCTTTGGCAGTGCTGGGGGAATGGTTGGACTCTGTGATCTTAGAGGGCTTTTCCAGCCTAAAGGATTCTGTGATCCTACTTTAGCTCTGCTTTGCTATTTTGAGGTTCTGGGAGGTCTGACTTAAAAAGTGACTCATGAAAGCATCCAGCTACTCAGTTACCTACTGCAATATCCAGGTAATTGCTGCTTTTCATCTCTGCCACATCCTTTGGGGTGTGGGGTGACTTTTCCTAGCGAAGCAGAGCCTCGTGCCCTGCAGCTGATGAGTGCCTGGTCTCGGAGCAGGCAATTTCCTTCAATTTAGTGTCATCACAGAACTTCCCCAAGATCTTTTCACCTGATGATTCATGTGATTGATGAGTGATAATGAACAAAATTTTTAAAACACATTTTTGCAGCTGGATTTTGAGGAGTTGGTAAAAATGGAATAGGTGTTTTTTTCTCCCCGTGAACCAGGCAGGGCCCCAGCACATCCCAGCACAGAGGGATCAGCCTCTGCTATAAAATCAACAGTGCCAAGAGCCCTATTGTGCCTGGCT
Source organism: Machaerirhynchus nigripectus (assembly GCA_013397975.1). Classification (NCBI taxonomy): domain Eukaryota; kingdom Metazoa; phylum Chordata; class Aves; order Passeriformes; family Dicruridae; genus Machaerirhynchus; species Machaerirhynchus nigripectus. Next base: position 110,345 of record VZRQ01007462.1, on the reverse strand, counting down.
GCATACAAATCCTGTGATACCAGGAGATAAACCTGCAGCTCCATCAGAGCTTGGAATCCTGCCTTGTTCTTGCTCTGGGCCTCGGGGCAGGCTTTCATAGCCAGGCTTTTGGGTAAAACCAGGGCTTGGAGAGCATCTTCCTCTCTGGAATGCATTTACATGTATCTCAGTCTTGGTTTTAGGCACCTTCAGAAAGTTGGAGCTTTTTGGTCCTAACTGAGCACCTGGAATATTACTGGGTGTTAAATCTCCCTCTGAACTCACTTGAAGTTGCTGCTCTTTGGTTTCTCAGCTGCTGGTGCGTGATCACCTTGTGGAAACCTCATGAGGCTGCTCCTCATGACCATCCAACTGCAACTCCATTCATGGCTGAGCACTGACATGTTCTTAATCACAAATAATGGTAATACCTCATATCAGCTTGTTTCAGGCCTTTGAGGAAGTCTTGACACGAGCCCTTGTTGCCTCGCCCTGGAGCGCTCAGCTTAAATTCAGGGCTGTTCCTGGTGCCCAGATTCGATAAATGGGAGACTGTGACCTCCTCAGTTGTGTCTCCAAGTAGCTGTTGTAATTTCAGAGGTTTCTGGCTCTGTGGGAGGCTTTCCCCCCCCCCCTCCCCTCTGTAGCTGCGTGTGTGGCTGTGCTCATATCTGACAACTTCACAGATCTGGGGCAGACAGAAGGAGCCGCAAGAGCCTGTGGGCATCCTGTGGGTTTGACAGGATCCTTCCCCTGTCTCACATCTGCACAAACAGCTCTGAGAAGAAAACAAAGCGTGTGTGCTTACGTGTAACACTCAGGGATTGACACAGCCAGGGGAATTTGGGATGATACATTGGCCCAGGCAGGAAGATGAAGTCTGTAGGATTTCCAAGGATAGCTTGGAAAAATGTCTCACCGAGCTGGGATTGCTGCGGCACAGCAGTCAGTGGCTGGGCTCTGGGACTCTGCTTCTCTTATCAAAGCTAGAAATGGTAGGTTTGCTGGGTTGGTTTAAAGGGTTTTCAGTACAGAATGGTCAGATTCACCAGGCACTCATGACAAAAATGTCATATTGCCAGAATCACCTTCGTCCTGGTCTGTGAAATGTGTGTGTTGGTTGCTCAAAAGTGGTTATAATCTACTAAATGTGACAGAGTTTGTTTAACTGAACTTTTTCCTTTGTAACTGATGGAAATGGCCTTAAAAGGAAGCCTGATTGCAGTCAGGACTGTTGCAGTAGCAGTATTTTTGTGTTCTTTTCCCCCTTTTGACAAGAATCACTCCAAGAAGTGGTGATTAATACTGTGTTTTGAATTATATATGGTACAAACCCACAATAATCAGATTGTGTGGTGGTTCTAAATTGGCACTGGTCTCAACTGGGGGAAAATTAGCCTTGAACTGCTATTGTTTGTTCTGAGTCTGTTGAATTTGTTGGTGTTGGGTACGTTTTTTTCCATGCAGAAAACAAGGAAATAATATTGATAAGCAAACACAATATGGATGGTGGGACTGTTTCACAAGATAAGGTTTCAGTTTCCGTATGTACTTGCCTGGGAGTCAATCGTCCTTTTGGGTGCTCAGCCACCATAACGTGGAGAGAAAACAACAGAACATCACAGCGACCTGCTGGAAACTTCCCTGGGTGCTGGAAAGGGAAAAGCATCGGCAGAAGAGTTACCGTGAGGAGATGAAAAGGTGCATTGTCCAAACCAGCCTGACTCGTTCTGTAGATTTTAAATCCGCTCTTAAACAATCTCTGATTGAAAGCTTCAAATCATTGCTTGGTGACTCTTATAATTAAAAGCAAACCAGTTCAGCAAGCACAGGGCCACAGAGTGTGTGAGGAGTTAATCAGCTTAAACTCACACCCAGGAATCTTCTTCCTCCCTTCATTGTGGCTGGATGAAGAGGTTGAGGTCTGTGGGCTCTGTAATTACTGTTTTACACCTGAAGCTCTGTACAGGTAACCAGCTCCTCTGACTTCTCAGAATCTGCTTTTCCACCTCCATTTTTAATGCCATCTTCTAGAACTGCCTGATTCAGGCATTCAGGGCCGTGTAACTTTGTTTTGATGTAGGATCTTGGTTTTTCTTTCCTCTTTCCAAGCCTTTTGCATCTGTCTCATACATATCAAATTCACCAAGTGTCCAACACACAGGGGTAGGACCTTCTCTTTCTCACACCTCTGTTGGAGTTCAGACCAGAGACTTCAGCTGGCCACGGCTTCGGTGTCTCCTGCACTGCAAGAACGTGCTAGTACCATTCCCACATACGTACTTGTTATCAGATTGAGGGGAATCATAGATTTGTTTGTGTTGGAAAAACTCTCCAAGGCCATCAAGTCCAACCCTTCCCCCAGCACTGCCAAGGCCACCACTGACCCATGTCCCAGAGTGCCACATCCACACGGATTTCAGTCCCTCCAGGGATGAGGGCTCAACCACTGTCCCAGGCAGCCTGCTCCAATGTCTGACTGTCCTTTCTGTCAAGAAATAGTCCCCACTACCCAGCTTAAACCTCCCCTGGCCCAGCCTGAGGCCATTCCCTCTTCTCCTGTCCCTGTTCCCTGGGAGCAGAGCCCGACCCCCCCCGGCTGCCCTCTCCTGTCAGGGAGTTGTGCAGAGCCACAAGGTCCCCCCCGAGCCTCCTTTTCTCCAGGCTGAGCCCCTTTCCCAGCTCCCTCAGCCTCTCCTGGTGCTCCAGCCCCTTCCCAGCTCCATTCCCTGCCCTGGACATGCTCCAGCCCCTCAGTGTGCTTATAGTGGTGGGCCCAAAAGCACTGGTTGATGCATCCCGTAATATACCACAGCCATAACTGTCCCTAATTTAGTGGCACCTCTGGGCTTCTCCAGAGTGCTCCCATCACTCTTCACTCAGCCAGAGTCACGTTTTCTTTTGCAGGGCTCAGGCTCAGTTAGGAAACGGTGTCAGGGCTGTACAGGGAGCAGGATCAGACCTTGAAGGAGGGAAAAGAGCAGAGCATTTCTTGCCTATTCTTCCTCCCAGGGCAGTAAAACCTTGGCTTGACTCATTCACAACGTGTAAATTCCCCCTGGTGCAGCAAAGAGAGCTCCTTGGGCTGTGCTGGGCTCTCCTGTGCCAGCTCCTTGCCAGAACTAGTCCCAGCACGAGGGAGACACAGCAAATGCTCCCAGGTGTGAGGAGGGTGGGATTGGGAGAGCTCTCGTTGATGTCTCCTTAAGCTTCCCTGGAGGTTCTTGCCACCAAAGGGGGAAAAAACCCCAAATACACAAATAGTGGTGAGGGAAGAGTTCCAGGGACCACTTGTGCTTCTGCCCTGTGAATGCTCTGATTGCTGGGGGTCACTGGAGTTATCACAGGTGCCTGAGTTTTAGCTGGCAGCAGTCGTTTTATTTATTTGTTCATTTTTAAAGGTGGAGAAGAGAACAGCAAACAGTTCTAAGGTTACCCAGAGTCAAGTGTGTCAAGCAGAGAGCAAGGAGATAAGTAAATCTAGACATAAACAGCCTCCAGCCATGCGGCAGTAAACACAACTGTACCTGCAGTGGTAACTCAGCAGCAAAGCAGTGTCCTCGGAGCACATCCATGGTTGGGAAGCGCTTGGCACATCCCACTGCTTCCACAGGCACCAGTCCCGTGCAGGATGGGACCACACTGCCCAGTGCAGCCGGCTCGTGCCTGCCCAGAAGCTGTCAAGAAGTGCAGAACTGCAGCCTGTCAGCACCTGGAATGTGCTTGATTTCCTTTCTGGGCTTCACCCCCCTCGTGCAAGCAGAAATGAGCCTCAGAACTTGGCCTTGAACTTCTGGGCTTTTTGTAAGTGCCATTTTAAAAGAGGAGGCAAACAAGTTCTGTTTGTGCTCAAATGACCTCAGGTGACTTGCAAATCTGGACAGAATTTTAATTAATATGTTGATTTGTTTCCAAAGTTCATCTGTGGTTCCTTTTTCCCTCAGATCAAGCCTCGGAGGTGCAGGTGACAATGATGCTGACGGAAAGCTGTAAACTCAGAGGGCTTCACCACAGGTAGGGCAGGCAGGCCTGGTGACAAATCCATGTTGTGACAAATCCATTCCACCATGAGGTTGAAGTACCTGGGCTAAAGCTCCCTGGGGAGAGGGAACTGTTTGTTGGGAATTCAGCAACACTTCTGTAGAATCATGGAATGCCTGGGTGGTTTGGGTGGAAAGGGACCTTAAAGCTCATCTCTGCCATGGGCAGGGACACCTTCCACCATCCCAGGTTGCTCCCAGCCCCATCCATCCTGGCCTTGGGACACTTCCAGGGATGGGGCAGCCACAGCTTCTCTGGGCACCCTGTGTCAGGGCCTCCCCACCCTCACAGGGAAGAATTTCTTCCCCATATGTCATCTAAGCCTGCCCTCTGGCAGTGGGAAGCCATTCCCCTTGTGCTGGCACTCCAGGCCCTTCTCCAAAGTCCCTCTCCAGCTCTCTTGGAGCCCCTTTAGGCATTGGAAGGGGCTCTGAGGTCTCCCTGGATCCTTCTCTTGTCCAGGCTGGACATTCCCAGCTCTCCCAGCCTTATATAATAAAGGCCTTACCTAAAATACAGGAGTAGCAGGTTCTTGGTGAAACATACTCAGAATAGAAACCAAATGAACCTGCCCTGCTCTCATCATCCGAAATGAGCTGTTGTCCCCCCTTCTATAAGTCAAACTCTTAAAAAAAAGTCCAGAAAGCTTTTCTTCTCTACACTGCCTATAAAGCTGGGACCTTCACAGGTCTCTAGAGCTCATGGATGTGACAGCTGGCTGTGGGAAATCTTCAGGAAAGAGCAGGAAAATTCAAAAGCCAAAATGAAAAACAACTGTAAGTCGTTGGTGACTTTTACTAATGGTTTTCAGTGGAAAATACAGGTATTTTAAAAAAGTGATTAATGGAAATTGAAACTGTATCCACTTTGGTTTGAGTTTCTATGAATTTACATACTGATATATATAATATTATATATTATATTCCCTCTAAGGAAGATGTGCAGAGACACTGCAGCGTGGGGGTCACCTGAGCCACAAAAGGCTTGGAAAGGACCTTTAAAGTGGCTGATTCAGAACTAAAATTTTCTGTTCTGTCACTTTGCAGCGGATCAGACATGACGTTGTGACTTGTTTTTGTTAAACTGTTATAATGTAACTGTATATTTTATATCTGTAGTTGATTTTGAATGCTACACTTAGCAGTTTAGGATATAGCACTTCTGAGTACAAATGGTAACCTGGTATTCACAACAATTTATGTCAGCCCTCTTGGACCAAGTGAAAACATTTGGAGGGTTCTTCCTAACGGGAAAATAGTCAAATATTTCATTTATTAAAAGAAGTAATGTCTAGGGCTTCAATTATTTGGACATATTGTTCTCTGCAACTCCTAATACAAGATTAAGTGCTTTTCTTCTGTGTTGAATTAATTTTATTACTGTGTTTAGGCATCAAAAGTATCTTTATCAAATTTCACATCCATAACGTTAGGAATTTCTCTGTCTTCCAGGAATCTGCTGCCCATCACTCATGTCTGTATAGAGGAGGGAGAGAAACCAATGGTGCTGCTGCCCTACATGAACTGGGGGAACCTTAAACTCTTCCTGCGACAGTGCAAGTTGGTGGAGGCCAACAATCCTCAGGTACCCTCGGGCACGTGGGACTTTGTGCCCGTTAAGCCTCCATTTGGTCTGGCACCTGAGTTTGTGCCACCAGAGGAATGGCTGTGGCACTCTCCTGTTCGGTGTGACGACAGGAGAACTGCAGAGGTGGCTCCCCAGCAAGTGTTTGCCTTGATTCCCACCAGGAAAACATCCCTTGCTGTTTATCCTGGGTGTTCAGAGGGCAGGAAGCTGAGTCACCTCTCATTAGGGTAGGAACTCAGTCAGTGCATCCTAAAATAATATCAGCAAATAGAGAAAATTGTGGATTAAGTTAGGGGAAATTGTGTGTGGAGAAATTTCAGATTAACTGATACTACTTTTGGCGTCCCAAGCTATAAATGCATGCAAGATTTTAATTATGATGGGACAGTGAAGTTGCAAAAGGAGCTGAAGCAACAGCCTTTGATACTGGTTTTGGCGAGCAACGAGGATTTTGACTGTGCTGCTGCCTGGAAATGAGCTGCTTTCCTGGGAAACAAAGTGAAAAAGGTGTGGAAAATGGACCATTTTTGCCAACGTCCACCTTTTCCTTCTAATCAAAGGAAAAGTAGGTACAAAGAGTGAGGCAGTTGCAAGACGGGAGTGTTTTCCCTTGGCACATCAACAAAAAGAAGTTAAAATTTAGAGCAAGGCACCTCCATGAGTGTCAGTAGGTGGCTGTGTCTGTGGGGACTAGAAGGGGAGGGCAGGGGGCACTGGGACACAGCAAACCCCGTAACCCTGCAGGTACTGGGCTGAAGGGGCTGATGGGTGCTGCTCTGGGCTCTTGCAGGCCATCTCCCAGCAGGACCTTGTACATATGGCTATCCAGATCGCCTGTGGGATGAGCTACCTGGCCAGACGTGAGGTCATCCACAAAGACCTGGCTGCCAGGAACTGTGTGTGAGTACTGTCCCCTCAGCAGCTGCAGCTCCCTGCAGTCAGCCTGAGCTCTTCTTCAAAATGCAGGTCACTGGTTTGGTCAGTAAAGTTGTTTTCCTCCAAAAGGAGGAAGCGTGGTTTTAAAGGACGCAGAACATCCTCTCTGTAAATGCTTCAGCAGGGTTTGTCTATCACTTTTTCAAAGGCTTGGAAAGAATTAAAGCTTCCCTTCAACTTCAGTAAAAACTTAGAATATCTTCAGTAGTTTATTGATGGATAGATTTTTGTTTGAAGTTGGTTTTCTTCATTTTTTCCCCTTAAAAATTGAGTTAAAGACTTCGTTCGTTAGTAGATTTCTTAGTTGTCAAATGATGCATAGATGCAGATGTGCTCTGGAATGGCAGGAATGCCAGACAGGGGTTTGAGACCATCTTCAGGCTGCAATACACCCCAAAATGTAGAGATGGAGGTGTTTGGTGGCCTTCTAGAAACCCAGTCCCTCAGTGACCAGCATCTCTGCTCACTCTCCATCTGCTCTTGTGCCACGTAAGGATGCTCAGTGTGATGGGGTTCCTGCCAGGTTCTGTTCCTAATTTCTATTGCCTTTCCTCACCGGTGAGCACACTGAGGAAGAAGTGGGACCACAGGAGAAAGAGATCACAGACATCAGGGACATCACCTGGAGCTTTATGTTTGAAAAGAGAAAGAGCTGCCAGTAGCCAGGGTCCCCTGAAGGACCTTGTTCCACGTGCCCCTCTTTGTTCCCCAGGTTTTCTCTGGGTGGTGAAAGGCTGGGAAGTGCATCAGACCCGTGTCCTAATTTTGGGAAGGGAGCCAGGGTTCCAGTGATGTTGGCATGTTTAAGGGAGGAAATGCTTTTGGTCTCATGTGCCCATGGCACAGTGGGGTCCAATTACAGTGGACATGAGGATTACACAAGTCAGGGCTCTCTGATCGCTGGGGAACTGCCCTTTGGATTGAATTTGTTTTCAAATGGGTCTTCTAGGAATTTCTCTGAACTCTTAACAATGACTGCATAGGAAATTTCCTGGTCTGTAAATTTTGAGGATAATGAACTGGCTTGAAATTGCATAGAAATAAGATAAATAAAAAGGTATCTGAGATAGTAGAGAGGGAAACACACAGATTGAGCATTTATATTTCATTTTTCTCATCAAAATCAAGAAATAATTGGCAAGATGAGAAGACAACAAAAACCAATTTGTTACAATACCCCCAACCCAATGTTCCTTCTGTATTTTTGTCATACTACGTTGAAGCCAACATCTTTGCCATATTACTACGTCATCTGTTTATGAGAACACTGAACTTTATTACACTCAGTTTTAAGTTCAAGGAGTTTGAATCACAACCCAGAGGGGGCAAATTCTCTGTGCTATTTTGAGTCATCTTTTCTTGATTAAAACCTAATCAAGATTAATCAAACTTATAACCTAACAGGTTGTAAGTTTCCCTTATAACCTGTTTCTGACAAGCATCAGTATCTCTTGTGGAGGGAATCAACAGTGTTGTCACCAGGTGGCTTGATGGGAGGCAAGCTTTTGGACCACAAAGAGTACTGGTTGCTTAAAGAGATTACTGGCTCTTGCTTTGCTTAGACCTTTGCCTCATTATTGCCACAGAGGTACTAGAGCTAAAAACATGTTTAATTGCTCTGGTAGGGGATCTCCAAAGGAGCAGGAGTAACTTGAGGCAGTTACTTATTTGCTTTAACGGTATTTTTTTGCACTTGCAAATGTTTGGTTTTATTTAATCAAGCCTGCTGATTTTTCTAGTGCTTATCAGCTGGCACAGAATAAATAGGTGCTGCGGTAACATTTGCTAATCAGAGAGTAAGTGTGTCTTGATGCAGGAGAGAGCCAGTGCTCGAGATGTGGGTTAGCACTCCCCAGCTAGATCCCGAGCGTGGAGCTTGGGGCTGAGCATGGCTGTGAGGCTGTGCTGTTGGGTTTGCTGAACATGCTCTTCTCTGTGCCCAGCATTGACGACGCGCTGCAGGTGAAGATCACGGACAACGCACTGTCCCGGGACCTGTTCCCCATGGACTACCACTGCCTGGGGGACAACGAGAACAGACCGGTCCGCTGGATGGCTCTGGAAAGCCTGGTCAACAATGAATTTTCCAGTGCTAGTGATGTGGTGAGGTTTCCACCCCCGTCCCCTCCCCCCCCTCCCACATTTTGGAAATGTTGTTTTGTTGACGTTTTTCTCCTTTTTCACCTGTTGGAGAACCACAGAATCCCATAATGGTTTGGGTTGGGAGGGAGCTTAAAACCCATCCAGTTCCACCCCCTGCCATGGACAGGGGCACCTTCCACTAGCCCAGGTGGCTCCAAGCCCTGTCCAGCCTGGCCTGGAACACTTCCAGGGATGGGGCAGCAACAGCTTCTCTGGGCACCCTGTGCCAGGGCCTCACCACCCTCCCACAGAAGTTCTTCCTGAAATCCCATCTAACGCTGCCCTCCGGCAGTGGGAAACCATTCCCCCTTGTCTTGTCACTCCATCCCCTGTCCCAAGTCCCTCTCCAGCTCTCCTGGAGCCCGTTTAGGCACTGGAAGGTGCTGTGATGTCTCCCTGGAGCCTTCCCTTCTTCCGGTGACCCCCCCAGCTCTCCCAGCCTGGCTCCAGAGCAGAGGGGCTCCAGCCCTTGGAGCATCTCTGTGGCCTCCTCTGGACTTGCTACAGCAGCTGCACATCCTTGTGAGGTTGAGGACCCCAGAGCTGGAGGCAGGGGATCATGGCACTGGAGAGATAACAGTGGCCTGTTCAGAGCACCATCTCTGTACCCACTCCTGCATCAGCTTCTCGTGGCAGATGGTTCAGGGGTCAGTCAGGCCCTTCGTGCACGGCCAAAGTGCCCCTTGCTCCCTGTTCCATTGGGAGTGCTGGCAGGGAACACAGATTCAGGGAGCTGCAATGGGACTAGCCTGCTTTTCACAGAATATTCCAAGTTGGAAGGGACCCACAAGGGTCATCCAGTCCAGCTCCTGTCCCTGCACAGGACAGCCCAGCAATCCCACCTTGTCCCTGGAAACGTTGTCCAAACGCTCCTGGAGCTCTGGCAGCTTTGGGGCTGTGCCCATTCCCTGGGGAGCCTGGGCAGTGCCCAGCACCCTCTGGAAGTCAAGGTGGACCTCCACCGCTCACCCTGTGCTCTGTCTGCTCAGCAAAGTTCTGGTCAGGCACAGCTTCCCTTCCTAAATCCACACTGGCTCTTCCCAGGTATCTCTGTGCTTCATACACGTGGGAGTGAGTTCCAGGATAACGAGCTCCCTAACATTAGCAGGAGCTGATGTTTGACTGTGTGGCCCATAGTTCCCTGGATCCAAACTCTTCCAGAGGATGCCTTTATTCCAGAGGTCAAGAACCTCCCCCAGCTGAGGGTGACCTTTCAAAGATAAGAGCAGTGTTGCAGTGACCTCAGCCTGCTCCCTCAGTGCCCTCAGATGCATCCCATCCAGGATGGTGGTCTGGTGCCAGTTTGGGAAACTTTACGGAAGTTCTGCGTAGTGTTTTTCCTCCACGGTCTCTGTACTAGTGCTGCAGCCATATAAACAGCAAGAAGAAGAAGGAAGGAAGGGAAGGTGCCAGCTCTGCTCCCACATGTGTATTCACTGGAAAACACGTGGGGGTTTGTGTTACACCACACTTGAAGACAGAAAAGGAAATGGAAGTTGCCTGTAAAAGCATGTTTTTAGAGTGCTAAATGAACTCAATTAAATGGTGGGGTTGGTTTTTTTTTATTTTTACTTTTTTGTTTTTAATCTGGAACACGAAAGCATTTGTCTGTTTGTGAGGACTGGGAAATCAAAGCTTATGTAACAGTGGCAGTGAGATGTGGAGTTTTATTAGGATGAGTAAATCTCAGTATTGTAACCATTTTTGAAAACTCCAGTGCAATTCAGCATCTCTTCCAGCCCATTTTAACCCAGAAGTCCTCTTTTCATTGCATAGGCATAAATGCCACCCACCTTTTAGCACACAGTTCTAACTGCAGACAGGTGGCCATCTGAGTTTTGTAGAGTTCAAAAATTGAACGGTTTTTCTGGGTGTAGAAAACACCATCTGCCCTAAATATCAGCTCTGCATCTACATGGACTCTTTTCACAAAAAGCTGATGTCAGATGTTTTTGTGGGTTTGGTAGGAACAAACCCATTGCATGTAACAGGGAACGGGTGATGAAGTGTGGTACAAACAGTGTCTGCATCTGCAGAGACGCCGTGGGATGTGTTCCAGGCTTGCTTTTTGGATGACTTTCTTTCAAATGTGTTCGCTGGCTTGAAACTTTCCCAATAATGTGTTGCTCCCCTGCCAACAGCTCTATCAGTCAGCCAGAGTGTAGGAAAACAAACCACGATTCCTGCTGAATCTTAATTCCGTGGTTTTCCTGCTGTTGGACGTGAAGCTCTGCATCTCTTCATGCCATTTTTATGCAGCCACCTATGGAATTAGAACAGCTGTATTCCCAGAGTGGTTTTGCTTGAATCACCCTTTATCTCCTCTTCATGACCACCCCTTGTCCCTCAGCACTCTTCTCCACTGCAGGTAAAAAGGGGCTTTTATTTCCTTCAGTGGCTGTTTGGAGCGGGGCCGCATCTGCACCCCTGCCCTTCTGTGGCCTTCCCACCTGAAAACATCCCTTCCCTAAGGCTTTGGTCAAGGCAGTGGTGGGATTGCTCTTGATCAAAACAAGGCTCGTGCGAGCCTGGCAGGATTCTGCCCCTCTTTAATAAATGATGATGCGTAACTTGAGCAGTGAGTCACGAGCGTGCGGTATCAGCCCCATCTCTGTTTGCTCTCCTGGGTCTCTGGATACCGGATAATAAATCATTTTCCTTGTACTCGGCTTGCGCGTGGATTAATTGATGGATTTTTCATCACTTTAAGCTCCTCCTGGCAAGGATTGTCGGCTGAATTTGTTGGATGCTGATCCAGCTGTCAGGTTTACTGAGATGAAATCTCTTTTTTTCACTGAGTCCTATTCCTGAGCATACTCTCCAAATAGCCAGATGATTCGGGATCAAAAAATTAAACTTTCATTCAGTCTGCTTTTCTGATCCTTTGAATTTCACAGACTTTTTTGAGGATTTTTGAGGCATTTTGAAGAAGTAAAATGTAAAAAAATAGGTCACAATTTTATACCAGACAATGGTGCAGTGTTCAGTATTGTTGAGATTTAGGTGTTCTGTAGTGTCACGTTAAAAAAGGCACGATTTTTAGTACTGATATCTTGGTGCACTAAGATTTTAAGTTTCGGTCAACTTTGTAGAAACACAGATTAGTTTCGGTTGGGAGGGACCTTAAGACCATCTGGATCCTCCCCCCTACCATGGGCAGGGACACCTTCCACTATCCCAGGTTGCTCCAAGCCCTGTCTAATCTTTTGTCATGCCCATGGTATCGGTATCCTCTTTCCACAGCAGCTTCCTGTCTCCCCACCTCCTAACACTTTAACATGTCTGCAAAGACAACTTTAGTCACTCCACTTCCCTATTCCTTCAAGTCTTTTCCATCAAACCCTATTATTCACTCTCCTTCAGCATTCCCTAGAGAGCTGTTCCCAACCTCTGTCCCATCTGCATCACCACAGACAGACAAAGCATTTATTTTTCCTTGTAGACCATGAATCACCCCCAGCGTGGCACTTATCCTACATGGAATCCCAGAATGTCAAGGGTTGGACAGGACCTTAAAGCTCATCCCATTCCAGCCCCTGCCATGAGCAGGGACATCTTCCATTATCCCAGGCTGCTCCAAGCCCTGTCCAGCCTGGCCTTGGACACTTCCAGGGCTGGGGCAGCCACAGCTGCTCTGGGCAATTCAACATCAGTTCTGTGATTCTTAATTAGCCCAATTCAAGACACGTTGAATTTGGTTATGTAGAACATTCCTGTAAAGCTTCTTACTGTGTAATCTTCCTTACAGCTGACTTTGTACCCTGTCTGGAGGAGCTCTGGGGGTTCAGCATGTTTTCTTAATGCCTGCACTGTTCCTTTGCAGTGGGCCTTCGGGGTGACGCTGTGGGAGCTGATGACCCTGGGACAGACCCCGTACGTGGATATCGACCCCTTCGAGATGGCAGCTTATTTAAAGGATGGCTATCGAATAGCTCAGCCCATCAACTGCCCCGATGAACTGTGAGTGCCTCTGCTGGGGAAGGACAAAGGGGCTGGTTTGTGTTCGGTGTGTTCAGCCGGGCTGGCCGAAGGGAGAGCCAGGCTTGCCTTTCCCTGCCTGTTTGTTCTGCCTGTCAGACAAACCCTGGGGTAAACGTTCCTCATGGAGCACTGCCCCCAGCTCTGGGGTTCCCAGCAGCAGAAGGATGTGGAGCTGATGGAGCGAGTCCAGAGGAGGCCATGGAGATATTCTCATGGCTGGAGCCCCCTCTGCTCTGGAGACAGTCTGGGAGTGTTCAGCCTGGATCAGAGAAGGCTCCAGGGAGACCTTAGAGCCCCTTCCAGTACCTAAACAGGCTCCAAGAGAGCTGGAAAGACACTTGGGACAAGGGATAGAGTGACAGGACAAGGGGGAATGGCTTCCCACCGCCAGAGGGCAGGGTTAGATGGGATATTGGGAAGGAATTCCTCCCTGTGAGAGTGGGGAGGCCCTGGCGCAAGGTTCCCCAGAGCAGCTGTGGCTGCCCTATCCCTGGAAGTGTTCCAGGCCAGGCTGGACAGGGCTTGGAGCCACCTGGGCCAGTGGAAGGTGTCCCTGTCCATGGCAGGGGGTGGAACTGGATGATCTTCAGGGTCCCTTCCAACCCAAACCATTCCATGCTTTTACAGCAGTTGAGCAATTTCCAGTGAACTGTGTACTGCTCCTTCCTGGACTGCCATGGGTCATATCCTAAATCAACCCAGCCATCTCTGGTCACAGCCCCTTTGCTCATCATTCCTGGTGTCCGTCCTTGGAAGGAGCTGTTCAACATTGTGAACCATAAGATCCAGGGCTCCTTGTGTTGTGTCTCTCTGATTCCTCAGCCAGTTTCACAGTGGCAAACGCTGTTCTGCCTTTCAGGCTGGGGCTGTGGTTGCCTGGCTGACGTTCCCCTGTGCTCCGTGTGCCTCTGTGTTGCAGGTTTGCTGTGATGGCCTGCTGTTGGGCCCTAGATCCTGAGGAGAGACCCAAGTTTCAGCAGCTGGTGCAATGTCTCACTGAATTCCACGCCGCGTTGGGAGCCTACGTCTGAAACGGCAGCAGGAGATGGAACTCCCTGCTTGGGAGAAGCCATGGCATCCATCTGCAGCTCCACGCATCCCTCGGACTCGCACACGTGATGTGTATAAAGCAACACTACAGGGAGAAAGCACTTCTTCCAAAACACTGTGCCTTAGAATGCCTTAGTAGTCTCAAGTTTTTTTGTAAGACCTCTTGGTGTTGAATATTTTCTAGATATCACTTTTGCTAAGTTAAATTGAGACCTTTTTGGTTTGCCATCAGGATTTGTAAAGTGTAGAGATAGTGAACCGAAACACGAGATTTGGATGGACTTTGCACTCTGACAACAGACACGTGATTTTTTTCGGAAGGGTTTACGGAACTGGTAGAAAAGTGAGGAGAGGGGAAACGAAGAGCCACACTGCAGAAAATTTTCCCTGCTTTTAAAAAAAACATTGAAACTGAATCTTTCTGACCAGCTCTAGTGTTTGTACTTGTATGTATCTGGAATAGCTTTTTAGTATCAACTTCTTCTATTTTGAGACAACAGCACATTATGGTTGGATCCACACATCTTACCTTTTCAACCCATTCATAAATGTTCTTTGGAAAAGCTGGTCTTCAGGATACAACATCTCCTTTCTAAAGTGATGATGTAAAAGTGATCCCAGTTTACCTCATACAGAGAGTGGTGAAGGTGGGGTAAGAATGGTGCCCCTCCTTTCACATCAAAGGATTTTTGAGATGGTTTTATGTGCTAACTAAAGGCCTTCAGAGAAGTGCCAGAGCAGCCCCTGGGCGGGAGGCTGTCTCCTCAGGCTTCTGCCCCGCAGTTTCTCTTGTTCAAAAAGGTACTGGTTGTTTTTTATGGGCTTTTATGGCCTGAAATGGGCTTAAATATATAAATATATATTTGTAAAGACACTTGCAGAGTAAAGAATGTTTTTCTATTACACCTAATGTGAAAGCTTGGTCCCTCACCTTGCCCTGTGTGTGGATTGTGCAGGTTGGTGCTGGTTAGGTTGGAGTTGGCAGGAAGGGAAGTTGGGTTACCTGCCTCCCTGTGGAACTGGTCCCTGAGACTTCAGGTATTATTCTGCTGCCTTCCTTAACCCAAAGATCCATTTCACCCCGGGTTGTTTTGAGTTGAACATTGCTTAAGAGGACTGAACATGTTTTTTCAGCAAAATGTGTGATAGATTCAGGCTTTTTCTATGTGTAACAAAGTTACTTGCAGGATAGCTCCCAGTTCTCCTGGTGGACTGTAGGCTGCATCCTCTGCCTGGTGGCACCACAAGGAGGGTTGTGCTTCAGCACAATGTGGGACATGAAGAGTTGCCTTTTGTCTCTCACCATCTGCAGCCAAGCACCCGCAGCCTCGAGTGTTTGTGCAACTGCAGGGGTGGGACATTGCCCTGACAGGCTCCAGAGCCACCGGAGCATTTCAGGAGACTGCTATGCAAGTACGAGCAGCTGGATTTGGCTGGGTCATGCAGGTGTGCAGCTTCTGTTCTTTCACAGTTGTGAACCTCGATGAAGAAAATTAATCCTCTCTTAATTAGTGACACATGTGGCAGAGCCTTGTGTGGTCTGTGTCCATCAAAACACCGGAGCTTTCCTGTCTGTACTCCAGGGTTTGTTACCTGTGGCCAGTGACCCAAGCCTTGCTTTATCCTGGAAGGAAATTTTCCTGCTGGCTCAAGTTTGTGATCATCAGTCATCATGTTGTGATGGGCTGTGCCTGCCTGACAGAATCGGAACTGGTTTTGTTTGGTTGAGTTTGGAGTGGCTGAGTCTGGGGACAGTGGCAGGGCTTTGGGTGTGTGGTCTCTCCATTCTGACCTGGCAAACTGGTACCAGTGGCAGGACTTGATGGTGACGAGGGTGTTGAAGTCAGCAGTGGCAGTTCCTGACATCCAGGTCGGTGTTCCAGCGGGATCTGTGGAGATCACAGCTCTAAAAGTGAGGTTGGAGAACAGCCCAGGATGAAAATTATCCACCTGTTGTATGTGCCCAGAGCAGAGTCACGTGCACACAGGATGTGCATTGTGCAAGTTCTGCTCACACCCTGGGGGTGTCACAGGTGACATCTGACCACTGTGGGCTGGACATGGCTCAGGGATGTGCTTGCACCTGAACCTGCTCCACTCGGAGCTGTGGGAGCGGGAAATGCGTCAGCTTTCCCTTCCCCAGGCTGCTTCTCCCCTGCTTCCATCCACAGACACTGGGAAGTGGTTCAGTGTGGGTTAGGGTACAGATACAACTCTTAATTTTGGAAATTTGCTTTCGTTTAATCAGGGTCCATCTACAGGGATGAGGCTGCCACCTGCTCCACCCAGGGCAGTGGTGGAGTCCCCATCCCTGGAAGTGTTCAGAAAACAGGTGGGTGTGGCACCTCATGATACAGTTTGTTGGGCATGGTGGGCTGTGGTCGAAGGTTGGACTCGGTGATCTTGGAGGTCTTTTCCATCCCTAATAATTGAATGAATCTTCGATAGGCATTCTGCTGATAGCAGAGCTACCTTGAATAGATTCCTTGCAGGAATTTGTTGTACCTGAGACTGCAAATAGCTTTTCTGCTGGGATTTTGCTGCATGTGCTGTATCTCTAGCTCCATGGGCTTTTGGGAAACTCTTTGAGGAGCAGGTCACGTGGGTAGAAGTTTGGAAAGATGGACTTTCTGGAAGGAGAACACTGTGGGTAACTCCTGGTCTTCATGGAAAAGTCTCAGTGTGACCCTGGATGGAACGTGGCTGGAAGGTGAGACAAGGAGATGAAGAACAGAAATCTGTGGTTACAGGAAAGAAGAAATGAGGAAGATTGTGGCTCCCAGGGGTTTTTTTCTTGGGAGGGTAATTCCAGAGGTAAAAACGAGGCAAGAAGGAGTAAAAGGCAAGAGGTGTTGAGCAGTGAGTTGGTGGCTTAGGGGGGAAGCTGGCTGAAGGACAGGGTGGGATGGGATTCCCTTTGAGGACAGAGGGCAGAGTTCTTGGCTGGACTCAGATGGAGGAGTGATCACTCTGGAGTGAGGAGAAGGATCAAACCATGGAGAGAGGAGAAGGCTGAGAGCAGACAGGGCTTCATAAACGATGGGTTGAGAGCTGCAGAGGTTTTCAGGGAGATGAAGGGCACCTGGAAAACAGCACTCAGAGAGTGGCTGCTCTGCTGTTTTTCCATGTACCTTGAGATGCCTTAGAGGATCAAAACACTTTTCTTGTTCAGCCTCAAGTCCTTTGTTTCCCATCGTAGCTGTATCCAGATTTGCAGCAAAGGGCGAGGCTGACATGGCAAAAGAAGGAGGGAATGAAGAGGTGACCTTGTTTCATTTAATTTTTTTTCCCCTGGAGTTTGACACTTGGAATCAGCACCCCAGCATGCTCAACAGCCTTTCTGCTGGGATCTGAGAAGGCTTCCTGCGATTTTGTCTGGAAAGACACGTGTTGTGTGCTCTAAACTACAGCATGGAATGGTCAGCTGGTGCTGGTCAGAGGCAAGAGGAAATACTGCCAAAACAGTGGAATTCCTGTCAGGGCATTGAGTTTAAACATTTTTATGGTAGCTGATTGATGGGAATCAGTTTGAAAAGAAGGAAGATTAAAAACAATAAGGAGGAGAAGTCACCAATCCAAGTGCCGGTGTTAAAACTCTCACCTGGCACGTGAAGGGTGTCCATGCAATCCCACTGGGAAGCAATGCCCTTGGAGTGTTTTGTACCTCTCATCAGGTATTTTTTCAGCACAGCACATGTGCAAGTGACCCATGGATTTTGAGTGCTCGAGGCTGTGGTAACTCAGCTTGAGAAATCCCTGTCTGTCAGGTGAATTCCTGCTGGTGCCAGTGGATTATCACAGGATGCTGTTTGATCTCAGCACAGCAATTTCAGTGAGGAGCCTTTGGAAGAAATTAAAGAACTGTGTTTAAAATAAGCAAAAGGGCTCTGAGAACTGGTATGAGGGATCCAAGTAGCTCCACAGAGTGCCTGATAAGGAGCCAGCCTGGCAGCTGGAATCTGCAGAGCTGCTGCTGGGGGAGTGAGGCACTTAATGCCCTGGCACATCCAGGTTCTTCCAACCAGATAAGGACATTCCTGCAGCCATCCGTGGGCTCCACGCAGTGATGCTCCTGGTAATTGCTGCTTCCTCACGGGTGAGGATGTGGAGAACCTATCTTTGCTCTGGGAGTGCCTTGCAAATATCAGATGGAAGTGGCATTGCAGAGAGGGAGTGTTTTGGGGTGGAGGGAATGTGTTTTATTCCTTATGGCTCACCTGGTCCTGTAGGGACTGTGCTGTGCCTGTCCTGACCTCGGGCTGGGTCTTGCTTGGAGCAACATCTAAGTGCTTCTGAGAAGGGACTTGTATTGCTGTGCAACAGCTCTGAGCAGGAGGTAAGGTTTGGCTGAAGATTTGGGGGGGTTGATTTTGGTCAGTTTTTGGCCTGATTTGGAGCTGAGTGTTGGCTCAGGACTCAGCAGAGCTTGGCGTGTTGTCACATGGCTGAGCTTGATGTCCTGCTGCCAGACATGGTGGCTTTGCAGAAGCTTCCAGTGAAAACATTCTTCCACAAAGAAATCCAAGAATTAGACAAAGTTAAACAAAATAACATCCCCGAGTGTGTTTTTGATTCACCTGCCAGCTTCTGTGCATTCCTAGGGTGGGAGAGGCTGGATCATCAACCTGTCTCCTCCTCTCCCCCCTTTCTGCCTCCAGCCCCTTCTGCAGCTCTGGCTCATCCATACTCTCAGCTTCCACCTGGGTTTCTTAAACAGGATCACTTAGTTTATTCCAGGTCTTTCTTTGCTTGGGAAGTTTTATCTCAGGCTCTTCAATTGTGTTACAATCCCGTAGCTTTGGACCTGGTGAGCTGGGTTATACCTGGGAGAAACCCTCCAGGATCCAAGAGCTCTTGCCTTGCCTTGCATCCATGTGGACCCAAAACACAGAGCAAGCAACCAGAAACCCTGGCAGTGGCTGGGCTGCAAGGAGTCCCCCAGCCCAAGCAGTTTGGCTCATGGGATCAGACTGGAACCAGCTGGTAAGAGAAGGATCTGTGTGGTTCTGCTCAAGTCACCCTGGAGATGACATGATGGCTGGGACCTGTCCTGATGTGGGAGAGACTCGGAGCAGAGGCTGGCATTTGAGGCTCACTCTTGGAGCTGTCCAACACCTTCAAAAGAAGCATTTTCACTGTTGGAATGGGTTTGAAATCCCAGTTCTGTGCAGGTCCCAGGCTTGCCTGCCCTGTAAAAGCCAGTTGCTCTAAGGGTGGAAGTTAGGAGAGGTGGCTCCAATATATTTGAGATGCTTCAGCCTCTGGAATAGACTTGGAGAAGTCTGGAAGCTGAAGCTGTGAGTGCTGAGTGCATTTTTGCTGCAAAGCCAGTCGGAATCTCTTCTGGATGTGCCTGAGATGCGATAGCCTGCGCAGGATGCAAATCAAGTGCGGCAGCCAACATACAAAAGCTGGTTTCAAGCTTACCTGGTCCTGAGACTGCTCAGCCAAGGCCTTCTGTGTCCCACCTCATTCCAGGCAGCCTTGGGTAAACACTGCTGTGAGCACGTCTTGGTTCCTGAAGCCCCTTGCCCACGGAGAATCCAGCTGTTCTCAGGCTTTCCTTTCCAAATGGAGCAGAGCTGGTGGGACTTGTAAGTAAAGCTGCCCTCCAAGCCTTGTGTCTGAGCCAGGAGAAACCCAGGGGTGGACACACCTCTGTGTAAACCTCCCCTGTGGAGTCAGGCTGAGGAGGTTGGGGCTTCAGCCTGGAGAAAAGAAGGTTGTGTGGTGATCTTGGAGCAGCCTTCCAGGATCTGAGGGGACTACAGGGAAGCTGGAGAGGGACTCTTCGTCAGGAACTGGAGTGACAGGACAACAGGGAATTGATTCACACTGGGAGCAGGTTTAGATGGAATATTGGGAAGAAATTCCTCCCTGTGAGGGTGGTGAGGCCCTGGCACAGGGTGCCCAGAGAAGCAGTGGCTGCCCCAGCCCTGGAAGTGTCCAAGGCCAGGTTGGACAGGGCTTGGAGCACCCTGGGATAGTGGAAGGTGTTCCTGCCCAGGGATGGGATGAGCTTTAAGGTCCTGTCCAACCCTTGACATTCTGGGATTCCTTGTAGGAAAAGTGCCATGCTGGGGGTGATTCATGGTCTACAAGGAAAAATAAATGCTTTGTCTGTCTGTGGTGATGCAGATGGGACAGAGGTTGGGAACAGCTCTCTAGGGAATGCTGAAGGAGAGTGAATAATAGGGTTTGATGGAAAAGACTTGAAGGAATAGGGAAGTGGAGTGACTAAAGTTGTCTTTGCAGACATGTTAAAGTGTTAGGAGGTGGGGAGACAAGAAGCTGCTGTGGAAAGAGGATACCGATACCATGGGCATGACAAAAGGATGAGCTGGGCAGGGAGATGATCAAATACGAGGGGAGAGCAGCTATGTTTGCCTGACAGGAGGCTGCAGGCTCTGTGTTGGGTAAAAATGTCATGTTTGGAGCATCTCTTTTTAAATATAAGCAGTGTTTCATGGAGCAGCTGGACAGGACACCCCTCAGAAAGAGCCCAGGCTTGGTCCTGGCTGATGCACAGGACCAGGCGTGGAATTAGTGGAGAGCTGCTCTGTACCAGTGACCAAACTGGGGTTGGATCTGCAGTCCTGCTGGGCAGGGAAAGAAAAAAAGCAAAGGGGGTGAAAAACAGAAAAACAAAAACCCCAATGGAAAACAAAAACACACAGAAAAAAATCCCACTGCTAAATTAGTATTTAACCTTGAAAGAAATGGTGGCTGAGGCTGCCTTGCTGAAGGATTTATAGGAACATCAAGGAATGGTGGGGAAGCAAGGCCGGGGAGGTTTAGATTGGATATTAGGGAAAATTTCTTCACCAGAAGGGTGGTGAGACATTGGAACAGGCTAGCCTGGGTAGCAGTGGGAATCCCGTCCCTGGAGGGATTTAAAAGCTGTGTGGATGTGGCACGTGGGGACATGGTTAGAGGTGGCCTTGGCAGTGCTGGGGTGGGCTTGGACTCGATGATCCTGGAGGGCTTTTCCATGTTAGTTGTCAGTTAACTGGAAATAGCACAGGGGAAATTAAACATGGGAAGAGGGAGTTGCTGGCAGCTTCTCTGGTATTCATGGGAGTGGGAAACCTGTGCTGCATCTCCACGGAGCCCTTCCAGAGGGTGCCATCGTAGACTGACTACCAAATTTTACTTCTGAAGCAAAGGAGTGGTTTATAGGGGAACTGAGGAGACAATTGGCCTTGAACTCTTACAAAACCATGAAGGGATGGTGAAAACCCACTGAAAGGTTTGCTGACTTGATCCTCTCTCCAGCAGGATGGTGCTGGCAGCTGAGTTGTGGGCCCAGCTGGTCTACAAATGTCCTTTGTAGCCTGGGTGATGGCAGCAGCTCGGGTGGGAATCAGGGCCATCTCCATAAAATAGGTGTTTTCGGTGCCAGTGTCCAGCAGAAATCCCGGCTGGTGCTCCTGGAAGACAAGTGAAGCTTCAGGTGATGTGTCAGTCCTTCCTTCTCCGACATCATGTTACCCCAGGATGTCTTGGTCCTACCTGCAGGGGCCATTCCTCGCTTTGTTTTGGCACCGTTGGGATATAACAAAGAACGTGGATTCTGGGAAGAGCTGTGAGTTCCAGCTCTGCTCAGCTTTTGGGAAAACAGGATCGCACGTCAGAGCCGGGTTTGGGTGTCTGCAGGGCGTTGTTGTGCCCTGGGGGATCTGTGCTGGATCCTCGGTGCCGGTGCCCCGGGATGGTGTTGGCTGCTCCCCAATCCCGCCGTGGTGCCAGCGCTGCGCAACGTCAGAGTCTTGGCTTTTGGGGTGCGTCCTCCAAAGACTCTCAGCCAGAAAGCCGTACCTGGGAGCAGCAGGAATGCTGCTTCCAAGAAACGGGAGGACTTCCTGGGACAGAACCAACCACCCTTGCATTGCTGCCACAGGTCTGAAGATGTGTGGTCACCCAGGCTGGGGCCACCTCTGGAGTGGCTTCTCCTCCTTAACCCAGGTGTGGTTCTTGGACCTGCAGAGGAGATGCTGTTGTTCTGCTCCTTGTTCTAACTTTATTTACCAGATACCATCCCGCTCCCTTGGATGTTAAAAATTAGTGTTCAAGTAATTTTTGGAGCAAAAGTCTGATGAGGAGCAGCTGAGGGGGCTCAGCCCGGAGAAAAGAAGGCTCAGGGGACCTTCTCACTCTGTCCAACTCCCTGATGGGAGGGTGGAGCTGGGGGGGTGGGGGTGGTTCAGGCTCTGCTCCCAGGGAACAAGTGGGAATGGCCTCAGGTTGCACTGGGAGATGTTTAGGTTGGATATTAGGAACACATTTCTTCGCAGAAAGGGTTGTCCTTTTACAAGGGCCAGGGGGCCATAAACACCCAAACAATTCCTGGTGTGGGTAAGCTCTGGATTTACCCATCACTGCAGTCCTCTTTTCTCCTCTCTGATCCGTTCCACACAACGCCTCACATTCAGCTTCTGGCTGAGGAGCAAGCGAGGTTGTCATGGAGCATTGGAATTACAATAAGTCTTTAGGGATAAATCAAAGTTAATGCAGCTCCTGACCCAGGTGTTAGGTTTGTCCTTTTCCCTTGTGTAACACTGGTGTAATGAGGAGTGCCCCACACTGTGGACAATTATCCATACTGGAAAGCTTCAGCATGACTCCCAAACAAGGAAAAAAAGACTTTAATAATGAAAAGCTTAATTCCCTTGGTTGTACACGCAGGGTTTTGCTGCAAGAAGGGACTTGTGGATATTGTCTCCGAGTCTATAGAAACACATAATTCTCTCAAAGCTCCTTTGTTCCTTTGGGTAGCCTGAGCCATGCTGGGTGTGTGTCTCTAATCTTGAAATCTATGAGCTTTAAGGAAAAAATTAAGTTAATTAAAGCAGTTTTTACATGTATTGTCAAGGCGGTGCTTCTGAGTGTGGGACCAGACTGCCTGGATCCATGATCACTGGAACACAGGAATCTCTTACCATTATCCCCTCCCAAAATCTGCTTAATTTGGACCAGAGCAGTTTGAAACTCTGGTGTTTAGGGAATTAGTATCCTATTTCTCAACGTGTCTGCTCAATAGACGCCGAATCCCAGGGGGGAAATTGGGAGCCATAGGAAGGAGAGGTGGGTGGGAGAGCACATTAAGCAGCCGGCACTCCCACGAATATATTTCCTCCCAGCGAGTCGTTGATGAGGTGCTCTGGATTTGCAGGAAGCTTGAGTGCTGCCACTTCTTTTTATCTCCTTCCTGTGTCCTGGCAGAGTTCATCTGACAGTAATTGGTGACAGGTTTGTGTTTTCCTCCAGCTCCCTGCAGCAGAAACTCTCCCTTCCCTTCGCTGCCGGCGGCGAAGTCGTAGTTCCAAGGTGGTTGGACCCCCATGTGGAGCTTGTTGGCCCCCCACATACATTCCTCAGCCAGGAGCAACACCTTGTGCCGCTTCCAAAGTTCATTTGGGCTTCTTCCACCTGACACTGGCGCTGGGCAGGTCCTTGGGGTTCCAAAACCTGAGGGTTTCCTGGTTTTCCTGTCCCTGTGGGCTGAGGTGGCTGCAGGGCCAGAGCCCAGGTTTGGTGAGCTGGTGTTGCTGCCTGTGGCAGCCACCACAGATTGGATGTCAGAGCCACAGAAAGCAGCAGGAAACTCCCAAATGGGGCTTTTTTAGCATTGCTTTAATTTGCTCCCTTAAAAATCTCAGGGTGTGTGGTCCTGTCCTTACGTGAACACCTCACTGAGGTGCTGCAGCAAGTTCCCAGCCCTGAAGAACCAAAACCTGGAAAACCAATGGGCTCTAACAGGGAAAATGTCTTCATGCATGTCATTTTATTAAAAAGATTTAATTAGTTTTGGGGTTTTTTCCACATTGGAGGGAAACTTTCCCTTCACACGTGGCGCAGATGCCGGTAACGCGTCAGTCCTTGAGCATCGCCCAGGGCTTGGACACCCCCAGCACAGGAAAGATGGAAATTGTTTGTACTTGGCTGCAAAAATACGGTAATCTGGGAGGCCATTTGGTGGAGGAAGCAGCTCTAAGTGTCGATTAATTGCTCAGAGTTTGTTTTTAATTTCCCAATCTCAAGTTTTCATTCTTCCCTGTGCAGACCA
The DNA here is from genome assembly GCA_013397975.1 of Machaerirhynchus nigripectus. Lineage (NCBI taxonomy): Eukaryota > Metazoa > Chordata > Aves > Passeriformes > Dicruridae > Machaerirhynchus > Machaerirhynchus nigripectus. The sequence goes on along the minus strand of VZRQ01007462.1, from coordinate 86,563 downwards.
GAAACCCCCCTGTGCTGGGCTGGTCCCCAGCGTGGGCAGCAGGAAAGGGACTGGGATGCTGCCCCTCGGCCCCGCTCAGGTCAGACCCCACCTGCAGAGCTGCCCCAGCCCTGAGCCCAGCACAGGAAGGAGCTGGAGCTGCTGGAGAGAGCCCAGAGGAGGCACCAGGATGAGCAGAGGGATGGAGCAGCTCTGCTGGGAGGAAAGGCTGGGAGAGCTGGGATTGTTCAGCCTGGAGAGGAGAAGCTCTGGGGTGACCTCAGTGTGGCCTTGCAGGGCATGAAAGAGCCAAGGAAGCTGGGAAGGACTTTGGACAAGGGTGTGGAGTGACGGGACAAGGGGGAATGGCTTCAAACTGAAAGAGAGTGGGTTTAGATTACATGTTAGAAAGAAATCCTTCCCTGTGAGGGTGGGGAGGCCCCGGCACAGGTTCCCAGAGAAGTTGTGGCTGCCCCATCCCTGGAAATGTCCAAGGCCGGGCTGGAAGGGGCTTGAAGCAACCTGGGACAGTGGAAGGTGTCCGTGCCCCTGGCAAGGGTGGGACTGGATGAGCTTTAAAGTCCCTTCCAACCCAAACCATTCCATGATTGCATGAAGACAAGTCACTCACTTTGCTCAGCTGCTGTGTCTCTTGCAGGCCTCCACAACCTTTCCAGGAGCTGCAAAGGGCAACTCAGAAATCACATGAGAAGCTTCCACGAGTCTCTTCGCTTGCAGCAGATGGTGCTTGTAAGGATAAGGGGATTGTGTCCTGGGAGGGGCTGGCTTGTCCTGGGGCTCTCCCTTCTGGGGAGTTCCTCTGTCAGGACATATTTGGGCCTACTATGAGTTCCTCTTTTGGGAATTCCACCCCTAGGATGCTTCAGGATTGTTCTGCCTCTACCAGCAGTGAGGTGAACACGTGCCATGGGAAAGGGATGCTCTTGGAGAGCAAAACCGACATTCCCTGGGACTGCTGGCAGGGCCTGCTCCAGGTGGTCCCTAAAGGTAAATGAGGGGGAAAAGGCTGGACAGAGACCCCCTTTCTCCCAGCACAGGGCACAGGAGGACCTGGAATGTGCAGCCCCCGTGGGTGAATCCTGGTGGGATGTGGTGCAAAGCAGCCTCTCTTCTCCCTGCCGCCGTGAATCCTCTACAAAACGTGGCTGTGGCCATCCTACCCACCCCAGGATTCCCTTCACCAGGGATCTTTAGGGTAAATTCCTCTGTAATTGAGTCCTGCAAAGCTGTCAAATGAGTTGCAAACCCGATTTGTGTGTGTGGGCCCCCCCTGCTCCAAAGAAATCCGGAATTTCCCAAGCCCTTTGGCCGCACTTTGGGGAGGGAGTGCTCGAGTCCTTACGCAGTTTTGCCCTGCTGGGCTGCATCCTGGTTCCACTGCAGAGGGTTTGATGCCACCAAAGGCTCGTGAACTTGCTTGATGTGTTCAAAATGTGCTTCCCCGCTGCAGCTTGTGCCAAGCTGTCCCTGTGGGTGGCACGTTCCAGCCTGGCACGCTCCAGCCCTGAGAGCCTCATTCCTTGGCTTGTCCAAACAAAGGCAGGTGGCTGATGTGCTTGGTGAGGGAAGCAGGAGCGATGCTCCGAGCTCGGCCTGGAGGAAACAAGCGGGTGGAAGCTGTACCCTTTGTGGGGAGGCCTCCAGAAACAACACAGTTGTTGGCCAGGCTGAGACCTGGGCAGGGCCCGGAGGGATGTGGGAGCAGCTGGCACAGCTCCAGCGACCCACGGGGCAGCTCCTCCACATGCCCTGGGCAAACAAAGCAGCACCTGCGTGGCAGCACCTGAGCCAACACTGGCAGGAGGCAGCGAGGGGTCAAGAGGGCTGGCAGGTTGAAGGGATCTTTTCTAAGCTCCCAGGAATGTCAGAACCCGGAGCAAAACATGTCTGCGTTACCCTCTGACCCCAGCAAGGTGTGGAATTCCCAGGAATGAGCTGGCTTTGCTTCCTGAATGTCCCCCAGGATTCCAGCACAGCACTGGGTCACCTGTCCCTGCTGCTGTGTCCAGGGCTGTTCCATAAGAAGATAGCTGAGTAGATACGAAAAATTACGTCACAGAAGGGATTGTCAGGCATTGGAACAGGCTGCCCAGGGAAATGGTGGAGTCACCATCCCTGGAAGCGTTCCCAAAACGTGTGGGTGTGGCACTTGAGGCCACGGGTTAGTGGTGAACTCGCTGGTGCTGGTTGATGGTTGGACTCGGAGATCTCTAAGGACTTTCCCAGCCTTGAGGATCCCATGGCCATTGGGAGCAGGGCAGTAAGGATGCTCCCCTACCACGCAGAGGGATCCTCCAGCCCAGCAGCACAAAGGACAGTCACACCCGGGCTGGGAACAGCAGGCAGGTGTCACCTGCACAGCCGGGCTGTCCCCGGGGACCTCCCTGGTGCCGCAGAACCTGAGGAGCTGTGCCCTGCTGGCATCCCTGGCTTCAGGCTGGGCTCACGTCAGCGGGGCGGTTCCGTGTGCTCCGGGATAGGGCCGAGCTGCGGAACATCCTCCCGGTGGAGCCGCTCGGTGTTTGTTTGCTGACGGAGATAAAGGCTGGCGTGGGCTCGGCCGCACGTGGGGCTGCAGCTCTTGCGCAACCCCGTGAGAATGAAAACAAACCCCGTTCCTTCCTCTTCCCTTCACCCCCGGCATTTAGTGGAAATGCTGATGGGCCTGGTTGGTATTTTTATGTTTGGTTGTTGCTTTCTTTCTGGCCAAAGTACGCGTTGCCGCAGATTTTCGGTTAAGCTTTTTCCTGGAAAGCTCTGGATGGAAAAGGAGGAGTGCCCAGGGAGGACTTGGGGCTCTGTGCAGGTCCTTCATGGGAGGCAGTGGTGAGATGCACTGACCAGGGCTGAAACAGGGCCAGCAGGAAAACTTCAGCCTGGAAGATGGACAGAAACTTGGATGAGACCGAAACACTTGAATATTTTGAAGATAGCAAACCCAGTGGGGAACACGCGAGGGAATCATGGAATGGTTTGGGTTGTAAGGGACCTGTAAAGGTCATCCAGACCAATCCCCCTGGTGTGAGCAGGGAGTTGGACTTGGGAGAAATTCAGACAGCACTGAGGATATGCAGGGAGAGCTGAGGAGCAGCGAATGTCAGAGCTGAGTGGCACAGTGCCAGGGTGGGGTGGCTGCCTGTCACCTGTCCCCACCACGCCTCGGGATGGAGCCAGGTGTTTGCTGAGCTGCTGTGTCAGGATGGGTCAGCGTGTCCCACCCTGGACCGTGTCCTTACAGTGAGGGATCTCCATCCAGGGAGCCGTGGGGGCAGGCAAAGGGCCGCAGCAGCAGAGGTGATGCTGGAAAATGGTCCCCTGGGCTGTGAGGAACTTGCAGTGACCCAGAGCCCGGCCAGAAGGGCAGAGCTGGGTGTCACAGCATGGCTCTGCGGGCACAGTGGGTGTTACTTGCAGGGTGCCCTGGTGGGGTGGGGTGTTCAGTGCAGCCTTCTGTGAAAAATCTCACCCTGGCCTTTTGTAGAATCACAGAATGGTTTGCTTTGAAAGGGACCTTAAAGCCCAGCTCATTTCACCCCCTGCCATGGCCAGGGACACCTTCCACTATCCCAGGCTGCCCCAAGCCCCATCCAGCCTGGCCTTGGACACTTCCAGGGATCCAGGAGCAGCCACAGCTTCTCTGGGCACCCTGTGCCAGGGCCTCACCTCCCTCACAGGGAACAATTTTTTCCCAATATCCCATCTAAATCTCTCCTCTTTTAGATTAAAACCCTCTCCCCTTGTCCTATCACTATCTGCTTGTGTAAAAGTTCATTCTCACCCTTTTATAAGCCCCTGTAAGCACCAAAAGGCTGCAGTAAGGTCTCATCAAACTTTTTCTCCTCCAGGTGAACACCCTGGCTCTCTCAGCCTTGGTGGCAGCTGCTGCTCTTCCCGGTGCTCTGTTCCTCTGCTCTTGTGCCCTCCAGGCACAGGTGTCCAGCAGCCCTGGTGATGTCCCTGCAGAAAGGAGAAGGCCTGGCTCATGTTGAGTCATGACACTGTTCATCCCTGTTGCCGTCCCAGCTCCTGGAGGGAACCTGGACCCTGGAGGGAGATGTGAAGTGTTTAAAGTGTCTTGTCAGCCCTGGGCAGGTGCTCCAGGAAGGTGGGGCACGATGTGGTTGTGGTTGTGTGGACTGTGTTGGATGTTCCCCGTGGGCCCCTCTGGTCGGACCCTTCTGGAGCTGTTTCCTCCAGCCCAGCCCCTCCTAACGCCGGCCGTGCTGGATGCCCTCATTGGACCAAAATAGAAAAATGACTCCCAGGGTTTTCCTTTGAGTGTCTTGAGGGAGAACAAATGGGAAGGACTCAAACGGGCCATCTGCTCCCCTCCCATCCAGCCACGCTGGGCCAGGCCCTTGATAAGGGTGGGTGAAAGGCGAGGTTTGCCAGGAAGGGTTGGTGTGAAGGGCGTGAGAGGGGCAGCACACAGGGGCCCCTTGAATCCCACCGCACCAGGGACCACTCGGGAGGAGAAGGCAACAGAACCCATGAGAAAGTGGTATCCCTGCCAGCCTGCTGCCCCTGGAGCAGCTCCTGCCCTGGGCACCTCTGTCTTCTGCTCTGAACCCTGGCTGGGCTGTAGGGCAGGGACTGCAGCAAACGCAGTCAGCTTGGGTTGGGCCTGACCTGGTCCTCAGAGCTGGGGAAGGGAAGCCTGGGAGAGGGGAGCATCTCCTGATGTCCTGGTTAGAGGCAGGACCTCACCAACAGGTATTCCCATGGGCAGGGTGAGTTACGGGAGCCCTGGCACAAGGAGATGCCAGGGCCTGGCTCTCCTGTTGGTGCCTGGGGTCTGGCATTCCCAGCCTGGTGTGGAGGGTGTGGGCAGGACCTGGTCACTGGCCATGCCCCTGGGTGTGCTGTGCCCTTGTCCCGGGGCAGCGCTGTGTCCCACCTGGGTGAGCCACGTGCTTCCCTCCTCCTCCTCCAAACTGGTGAGACACAGTTTGCCAGCGGGTTCCGGGGCAGGCGGCATACCAAGCTGGGAGATCTTCCCAGAAAGCAGGGCACAAGCCCCACAGGGTTTGTGGCTTGTGCTGGAGCTGTCACCTCCTTGTGGGTTCCTATCTCCGGGTGCTGTAGATCGTGTTTCTCTGACCTCAGGTGCCCTCCTGGCTCTGCCTGTTTGGTGAGGAGTGAAGGTCAGGAGGGAGGCTGGTGCCCTGCTGGTGGCTCAGGTTCTGCTCAGATCAAAAGGATGTTTCTGTCTCTCCTCTGACCCTGAGGGCCCCCAGGTCCTTGTTGAGCACAGCCTGGGAGCCGAGTTACATTGGCAGTGCTGGGTGACCTTGGTGTTTGCAGTTCTCCCGCCTTTATTTTGGCAAAAGACGGGTCCTGGCAGCCCTGCTGGCAGTGGGGCACCTTGTGCCTGCAGGGGGAATGGCAAGGTTGGCATGCAAAGCCAGGACGATGGGATGGTCAAGCATGATGACTAGAAGCAGCTCCCTTCCTGTTTTCCAGGAGGTCTTTCCAGCTGCTCCCTGGAGTTGGTGCCAGCCTGGCCATGTCCCAGACATTCCCTGTTGCCCAGGCTCTTGCTGTGGGTCGGGACTGAGTGTCCTGAAGATGTTTGTCTGCTCCAGGAAAAACCCCAGGGCTGAACCTCCTGAGCGGGGCGCGAGGCCTTGGCTGCGCCGCTCCTCTGCAAGAGGCAGCACGTCGTGCCCTCGGTCCCTGCGCTGGGCAGAACAGGGAGGGATGAGCCCGGGGCCTGTTCCCGGCACCGCACATCTCTTGGCACGCAGGATAACCCTCCCGCAGGCTGCCAGGGCTGTGCCTCCTCCGGCCCTGTGCCTCCTCCAGCCCTGTGCCCTGGCCACGACGGGTCCTGCTGGGCGAGCGCAGGGACAGCCGAGCCCTGGGGGCTGCCCGGGCGTGACCTGGCCCCCGCCAGGGATCAGGCTGGGGATCAGGCCGGGTCAGCTGTCCAGGTGCGGCAGATGGGTTGGTGCAATGTGCCTGTTCCTGCTCGGCAGGGAATGTTACTCACCTGCCCGGGGAGGCACACGCGCTCCATGGCTTGGCACTGCCTGCCAAGCCTTAATCTCCATTGTTTGACAGCTGGGGCGCTGCTGACGTCAATGCCATGGCTCAGGGGGCTTTTGGGGAGGAATGGGCAAGTCTCCGCACACGTGGGCTAGGCAGGAAAACATCGCGCTGAAACCACAGCGGGAGAGCCGGGAGAAGGAGGAGGAGGAGCAGGAGAAAGGACAAGGGGTGCATTGCCAAGGGACGCCGCTCCTGTGCTGACTCACAGCCAGCTCTGCCTGGCTGGGCACCATCAGGTGCAGGGAAATGCCACCCGGCGTGTCCAGCTTGCTGGGAATCGCTGCTGGATTCCCTTCCCCTGCCCGTGCTGAGGGTCTGATGTGCCATGGAAGCATCTTGCCTGCTCTCCCAATCCCGTGGGGCCAGCTGGGACCGCTGCCGTGGGCAGCTGGGTGTTGTCTGCACTGCTGGGTGACGGCTGCTCTCCTCTCATCCTTGTCTCAGGGCCTAGGGAAGAGGTGTGGATCTGTCCCTCCCTTCTCTCTATGTCATTAAAGAAGCTGCTCACCCCTGTCTGGATTGCGCCAGCTTTAGACATCAGTGTCCTGCCTCAAGGGAGCATTTCAGGATGCTCCTTGGAAGCCATGCCCATGTCACTTTTGGCTTTGGTCAACTCAGCTCTGCTGCTTTCCTCATGAAGGAAATAGGTCCCATGAATAGGCCATGGGAACAACACCCTGTGTCTCCCATGGACTGACCCTTCCACAGGTATCCAGGGTGATCCATGTGGTACTCGCTGGTCTGGGGAACGCTGAGCATCCGTTGTTTCTCCTTGTGGGAATGGTCTAGGTCCAGCTTCCTTGTGTCTGTCTTGCAAAGCCTCACTTATCTTTGGAGCCTGGATAAAGCTCTCTGGAGAGCCTTGGCACGGAAATCACGGCTGCTTCCACTTGTGGCCTTAGCAACACATCCTGATGGCAATTGTTCTCCAAGCTGGAAATCCTGTCTGCTCTGCTGCGGGGCTCGTGCTCTCCAAGCAGCTCGAGGTCTTTGGCCAAGGCAGTCAACCCTTCCTGCAGGGAAATCACTCTTGTCCTGTGGCACGGGGCAGCCACCCCTGGCACAGGCTGCTCCACTCCCTGGGCTGGGCTGAGCTGGGCTGCTCCGCTTTAAATCCTTAAAAATTAAAAAAACAAAAAAAACCCAACAACAACAACAAAAAAAAGCAACCCAGGGAGTGAGGAGACAAAAGAAGAGGAAGTCAGGAGTTAGCACAAGTAGCTCCGAAGGGATTTTTTTTTTCCTGGCTTAGAAAGCAACTTGGTGGCAACTGTGCTGAAGCTCAACCTGGGTCATACCTGGGAAGTGGAAAACCCTGAAAGCCATTCCAGGTCCTGAGCTGAAAGCCAGGAGGGGCAACAAACCCTGTAAATATTCCACTTCTCAAATGGAAGCTGTTTTCTTTCGCCCCTCACCCCTGTCAGCACAAAAGAACCTGAGTGACCCTGGAGTAAATTAAATGCCTTTGGTTGCCTTTGGTTATGTTTGCACCACTGGCATGGGGCTGTGTTGCTTCCCGAGCAAATATTTTTGAGGCCTTGGAAACTGAAAGTTGGATGATATCCACCAGGCAAGGGTTATAGCAAAGTGTCTGAGTTTTCAGATCTCTGGGGAAACACTGGCTATGGCTTGGTCCAGAGGAGGGGAAGTAGGACAAGTTGTGCCATGGTCAGTTTTTCTGGAGAAAGCTGGATTCCTTGCTGTGATTAGTCAAATGCTGTGATTCAGCCCTCCCTCAGTAAATGAGGCATCCAAAAGTATGCAGGGAGTTTCTCTTCCTTGAAATTCTGCTCCAGAGGGTACATGTGGGCTGTATAACTCAAGTTTTCCCTCACAGAGATAAAAATTGTGCTTGGTTACCCAAAAAGCCTCCTTTGATCACTTTTTCTAAACGAGCATCCTCTGTGTATCATGTTACCTTCTTGTCCACCCAGCCCAGGGTGCAGTGGCAAACCCCACTGTTTTCTAGCTGATATTCCAACAATATTTTCTGTCTCATATTCCAGCCAAGGTTTCACGTGTGCATGTTTCCGTAGCTGGGGGTGTAGGACATGCCCTGCAGGCCAGCCCAGGCTTTGGAGACCCACGATCATTCCTGACCGTCCCGAAGGCAGTTTGAATAACAAAATAATGAACAAACCAGAGGAAATTACCATACGCATGCCAGAGGCTTCCCTAGAAACTCTGGGAAGCTTCTGGGAACACTCAGGAGAATTTCTGTTCACACCTTTAGCAAGATGAGGCTGAGGAGGAGACGTGGTGTTTTGGTTAGAAATAATTATGAAAGGTGTTGCTTTCTCCTACAGACCTAACCTACTGCCCCAGTGACCCCGGTGCTGGCACGTGCTGTGATCTTAGCCATGACTTACAAAACTTGGGCTCACCTGAAGCGTTAGGGAAGCTGAGACAGGGAACTGAGCGGTCCCATGGAAAAGATGCAGCCTGGTGGCACAAAGGTGAGGGGTCAGAATGGGGCATGGTCTTCTCTGGAATCCCTGAGCCCCCCTGTCTGTTAGGAAGTGGGATCTGTGCTTCAGGTTTTCTTTGGGCTCACCCCTGCAAGCCCCGTGAGTGGTGTGGGGGTCAAGTTGCTGCTGGTGCAGCCGGGTTTGCAGAGGCTGCGGGAATCCTGGGCTGCTCCCTCTCCAAAACTACCCCAGCCTGGGTTTGGGCTGAGCCTACCCCTTTCCCAGGAGGGGCTGCCAGCCTTGGCTGGATCGTTGCACGGGAGGGAGCCACTTAATCACTTCCACCGCTGAATGGCAGCAGCTCAGCAGCGTTTGGCTTTCTCTCTGAGCCACAGTGGCAGATGCCACCTCCCTTGGGGCCGAGGACCAGGGGTTTCAAACCTCTCTTTGAAGCACTGACAGCCCAAAAACATCAGCACAGGCTCGGCTCTGCTTGCTAAAGAGCTCCCATTGCTTCACCGGCCCCAGGAGCCAGGGATTGTCGGCCTGAGAGCTGGTTCCTTTGGGCTCTTTACCATCAAAAATAACATGTTTTCCATGGAAGAAAGGTTGTGGAAAGCTGACATCTGAGAATCCAGGGGTTTCAGTTCTGCTGCCACCCACCTTGGTCACGGGCTCTCCCTGGGCAAAGCCTGGCCAGGCTGGGTCAGTCTCCGCCACGTCCTTGCGCACTCCAATAGTTTTGCAACACACAATTCCTTTCTCTTGCTCTTTCAGCTCCGGGAAGAGCACGGCTGGTGCTGAGAACTCAGCCCAGCCTTTCTGCTCATGGCTTCCTCCATTTTGAGCAGCTCCCAAGCACACGCAGGCAGTGTCCTCTCCTGTGCCTGAGCTGCCAGGACTGCCAGCCCTGATCCCACCCTGCCGTGCTGGCCCTTGTGATGGTAAGGTTCCAGATGTGGAACACAGAATCTGAGATGTGAAACATATAATCCCAGACTCATTTAGGTTGGACAGAACCTTAAAACTCATGTCATTCCACCCCTGCCACAGGCAGGGACACCTTCCACTAGCCCAGGTTGCTCCAAACCTCGTCCAACCTGGCCTTGGACACTTCCAGGGATGGGGCAGCCACAGCTGCTCTGGGCAATCTGGGATATGTTTATGGAGAGATCCCCTTGAATGAATTGAAAGGGCTCTGGGATACTTCAACTCCCAAGAACTGGAGGGAAGAGACGAAGAAGCATCTCGAGGAGGGAGAGGTCAGAAGGAATTTCCCATCATTTGCTGCATGGACCGCTGAGTGTTGCACATCCTTGATGCTGAGATGGGGGTCACAGGGAAGCTGAGGCAGAGCTGTGGGATAGTAGAGGAGAAGAGTAATGTATATAAACACCAGAATCTTAGCACCCAGGCTTCTTAGCCTTTCTAATAACTCAGACTTTGCTCGGTGCTCATCTGTTTCTCCGTACCAGGGGCTGACACTTCCCTGACCATTCGGTTCTGAGAAATGGCCCTTCCTGTTCACTGAGGTCATCAGAAGGAACGCGCTGGTCTGTGGCTGGTTGTGTGGTTTGGGAGTTATTGCTAGCAGAGAATGCTTTGGGAGGAATTTTCTTACTCTGTAAAACCTCCCCTTCAGCCCCAAATCCAGCAGCTTTCAGAGAAAAATCAGAAGGGGTGGGTGAAACTTCCCCTCCTCGCTCTACCCACCTCCCTGCAGACTTCCAGAATCCATGAAATTGGGTTGGGGAGGCTGTTCCTTACTCTCCAAAATGCAAGGCTCAGGTTGGTTGTGCCAGACTCTCGGCCAACCTGGTTTCTGTGAGTGTGAAAGACCTCAATGAGAAGCTCTCCCCACCACCTCGGCCGACATGAAAACCTGCTTCTGGAAAAACACTTTCTTCCTGCCTTTTCAAAGCCAACTGCGGGGTGTTCCCAGTGGAGCCCAAATATTTTCCAAGGGCTAAATAATTATGTTTAATTAGTTATCATTAAGGTGATGCCAATCTGCCCTTCTCTTTGGAAACTCAGCTTCTGAAAGGGCTTGAAAACAATGAAGCAGGGAAAATATTGTACCTGTACCTCACTCATTTCCATCTGTCAAGGAAAAGAAAAGGACCACCACACTCCCAAACTTCTTGGGGAAATGGACCAAGAGATTCCACATTAGACATCAATCCCTCCCTGGTCACGGGAAGCCATGGAATGTCCTGCTAGGGGACACAGGGGTTTCCCCTCTGGCACCTGTGTTACACTGACTGCACAGCCAAGCTGGCACAAACCCAGCTGTGGCAGTAGATCCCTGGTCCTCGCTTGGCACACGACTGAGTCACTGCTTTCCATTTCATGGAATCATCATTCCATCTGGAACATTAAATCCCAGAATCACAGAATGGTTTGGGTTGGAAAGGACCTGTCAGTCCCATTCCACCCCCTGCCATGGGCAGGGACACCTTCCACTAGCCCAGGTTGCTCCAAGTCCCATCCAACCTGGCCTTGGACACTTCCAGGGATGGGGCAGCCACAGCTTCTTTAGAAACCCATTCCTCTGCTTGGATCTATGGTGTTTGATCAAGAAATGGTTTCCTCAAGTTCTGCCTCTTGTTGGTCTCATTCCTGCTGTTTTCCTTTGAGCTCAAGCGCAACACATTCCCGTTTAATGGAGGAATTGAATTTGGGAGCAAAACCTCTTTGGATCTGCTTTTACCTGGGTGCACGCTTGCTTTTGGGCTTTTCTCTGTGGTGATCGTTGATTTTCTTCCCATGTGCTGAATCCTTCCCGAGGAGAACCCGTCTGACAAGAGTTTCTTGTACATTTGTAATGGTGGGAGAAAACAAAACCCACCAGCCAGATGTCTCCACACCTCCAGCTGTGTCACCAACGCAGCCACCTCTTTGTCTGGTCCTGATCCAAGCCCCAGCAGTGGCGGGGAAAATTCCCAGTCCAGAGGAAGCCATACCAGCATTCCAGTCAGCCTTTTCAAAATACTTGCTGAGGAAGAGCACACACCCTCTGAGTCCATCGAGTGTCCTGTTTACCTTTCTTCTTGGACGCTGCAGGAGAACGTTCCTGTATCACCTGGGCCAAGTAAAGAGGGAATTATCCGTGGAGGCTTGAAAAAGCCCCTGTCCTGGCACTTTTCAGAGTTGAAAAGGTGCCAGCAACCCAAGTGAGGATTCCTGGGATGGGGATTGCAAAAGAGGCTAAGAAGCATTTGAGACTTGGCACTGTGTTAGGGGACGGCTCTGCCCTAAGGAGCTACAGGTCCGCTTTCCTTCTCTGCACCCCGTACGCGTTGGGTTTGCTCTGTGCCATGAGCTTCTGCTTCTCTGAATAGCGGTGTTGTCCGGTGAGTAGAAAGGGGCTCGGTGCTGCAGAGGGACACGTTGGCCTGGGAACCCATCAGAGATACCTTGTGCTCCTGGACAGGACGGCAGGAGAAGGAGAGGGGCTGGATTTCCCTGGGTACGCTGCTGTGCAAAGAATGAGAAATTGCTTCTTAAAGGGCCTCACCACGTAAACACTGAGTGTGTTAAGTCAAACCCCACACCACACTCCGGGTCTTATGTCCTCATCGTACCTCCATGATTCCCAGGAATGCTTCCAGCACCAAGATGGCAGTCAAAGCACAGCATCCTGCGCACTCCTTCATGTGGATGGGGCTTGGAGCACCCTGGGATAGAGGAATGTGTCCCTGCCACAGCAACGGTTTGGAATTGGATGGTCTTTAAGGTCCCTTCCAACCCAAACTATCCTGGGATTCAGTGATTCTATGATCTGCCTGCAGCAACCCCAGGGAACTGCCGCTGTCCCAAACTCTCCGTGTGGAGCATCCTTGGGCTGTCCCAAAGGCAGCTGGAACACCCCACGCTCCAGTGAGATCCCAGCCCAGTACTGTTTCCTCGACAAGGTTGTCCCTTCCCTGTGGGGGAGCACTGCCATGCCCTGGCATGCCCTGGAATGTGTCCGCAGGCTCCGGGAGGAGAACCACCCCCATGGGTGCTGGTGGGAGAAGCGCAGCCCCCGCTTTGGCACTGGCGCCCTCCTCACAACGAGGGGCACAACCTGCTGCCCTGCCCCGGGGGTTTGGGTGCTGAAGGTGATGTTCCCGAGGCTGTTCCCTCCAGGAGAGATGTTGGCTGTCGCTCAGCGCTCCGTGAGTGGCTCTGCCTCTTATCTCTGGCGATGGAGGGCTGTGCTGCAGAACAAGGAGTCCCGGGCCAGCGTCCAGCTGGGGATGCCAGCAGCTCTGGACAGGCCGTTCGCAGAACGATTCCTCCCGGTTCGGTGCCGCCGCGCTCTCTTGTGAAACGTCCTGGCTGCACCAAGGATCAGGGCTGGCTCTGGGCGCACAGGCTGGAGGAGGCAGGGAAAGGCTGGGGAACCACGACAGCACAGAATCCTGCCCTTTCAACCCTCTGTGCCCGTGACCCGTGAGGAGGATGCCCCGTGTCTTGCATCAGTAGTTATTTTCCCAAGGATCTGTCTCCGGACCATGGCACAGCACTGCTCCATGAAAACCCAGAAACCGTGTCCATCTGGATGGCATCAGCTGCATTCAAGTGCCAGGGACCTGCTGCCTGTACCCACCTATCTGATGGGTTGTGCCCACACCGGGCTGTGATCTTTCTCCTCTAGCTTCCACTTATCCCCAGGTTTGCCTCACATCCTTGGCATCTCTCTGGGAGTTTTCCTGGCTGACAGGACAGGTTGGTGTGCCTGTCCATGGGTCTTCCCCAACATTTTGGAGGGGCAGCAGCTGCTGCCAGTGCCAGCACCAGCAACCTCTGCAGGAGCTGATTTTCCTTAATTTGGGTGAGTTAGGAGCCTGCTTCCCTATGCACAGATGGACCAGACAACATCTGCACTGGTTTTTGTGGAAGCAGAGGGGAACTGGCTGAATCTTAATTCCTCATGGCATCTTCCCATCCCTCTGCTGCTGTTCTGTTTGTGCCCAGACTGGGTTTAAGTTGACATCATTCATCTGAGAGCAAACCTCCTGGTGGGACTGGAAAAGGAGATGAGTCTCCAGGTGCCTGTGGCCTTCTGTTGGCATCAAGAGCCCACAGAGAGGGCAGCTTGGATCCCTGGAAGACCCCAAATGCCAGGGCCTCTGGGGATGGGAGGAGGTGCAGCCTGAGTCATGCGAGAGAGGAACTGTTGCTGTGCTCCACCTATTCCAGTTATGTTCCATCCCCTGCCTCGCTCGCTCTAGCAGGGGAGCAGGCAACAAACGATGAGTCAGGCATTGTCCCGAGAGTCTCCACGGGACAAACATCATGCTGTCATCTTTCCTTGGCTATCTCCTCAACAACTGCGTCCTACAGCTGGCCTGGCGGCTTCTCCTCCTGTTTTGTTTGCTTCCTCCTGGCCACAGACCGCTGTCGCTGGAAGGGGAAGTGTCGGCGGTGCCTCTCAGTCTATTCTACCTAAATTTAAACCACTATTTTTGTCTTTCCAGGCTCATTGTGTTTTAAATTTGGAATTAAAAAGTCACACGAGGAAAGCTGTTGTCTGATGTTTGGTGCCTTGGTGATGAAGACCTCGGGCCAGGACAGCCCAATCTCGCCATCGAGTGTCCTGACTGCGAGGGACGGAGTTGTGTTTCCCACAGACATTCCCCAAAGGAGCAGGGAGGAGGCAGGAGCGGGATGGGATGTCCCATTTCTCTTCCCAGTCGAGCGTTTCCAGTCAAGAGGCTCCTTCAGCAGCGTGTCGACACAGAGATAACAGAGGCGGGCGCGTTTCAGGAAGCGGTTCCCAGAAGTGGCTGACATTTCTCACTGGTGTGACCTGGGCTGATGGGTGACCTTGCAAAAGAAGGAAAAGCCAAGCCAGAGGTCTAACGACAGGAACAGGCATTGAGGAAATGACCCCTTGCTGAAATTACTGACCTCGTGTGGATAACATGTCTTTGGGCATGAGTCAGAGCTTTTCCCTTCACGGTGCTGAGGGGAGCACCAGAGTGTGGGGTTCCTGGTGTCCCTGGGGTGTCAGGGATGCAGGAGTCTGGGCTGAATGGGGTGAGGACTTTGATGGCTCCTCACCAGAAGAAGGGCAGTGCTTGGGATGGGATGGCTGGGCAGCCCCCACTGAAATCACCCCGCAGGCTGTTTGTGAAGAGCTCAACTGGCCCCAAAAAGCGTGGTGGTGTCCATGCAGCTTCCCATTGTTCTGGCTAGATGGTGCCCACCCCTGCCAGATGAAGCCACTTTTCCTTAACTCCAGCTCACGAGGACATCTGGAGAAGGGAGGGAGCTGAAGGACAACCGTGCAATTCCAGATGCTGAACAAACTCCCCTAGTGGTCTCTACCATCCCACCCCTACGGCAGCGGTGCGTGGTCCTCCCTTCAGGTGAGTAGCTCAGGGGAGTTTCTTCTCTGAAAACCAGCAATCCTGTCCCTCTCCTTTTGCTCAGGGTGCGGGAAAACTTTAAAATGCCACTTCCAAGGGAAAACAGGCAGCTTGCTCCATGAGCTGGCAGCTCATTCTTGAAATGATTGATTTTGGGAGAGCTTCAGGGGACCACCACTGACCACATCCTTTTGACACTGGAACGTATCTCCCCTTACAGCTCTGTGCTGGGATGTCAAAGAGAGCTGGAATGGGGTCTCTATGCAGCCAGCCAGTATGGATCCAGCTAGTGGAATCTCAGCCATGCCTTTTGCCCTGGAATTCAAACCTCATGACAGATCCTTCACCCGACTGTCAGCTGTCAGATACAGACGAGGAACACAATGTTCCTGATTCAAAACAAGTGATTTCTAAGGTAAGTAAAGTCAAGCCCATCAGGAAGACGGTTGGTCAAAGGAGTTCTTCCAGGTGGGAGTGCTCCATCATGGCTGTCAGAACAATTTACTGCTTTCCCTGTAAAAATAAACACCTGCCTCACTTTCTAGGGTGAGGCTGAGCAGCCATGGCAGAGGCTGAGAAGTCAGTCAGTCACTCTCTCAGTCACCTGGCGGCGTGGCTCTGAAGTGGCTCAGGTGGAGTGTGAAGGCAAAGTACATGTCATGGGAGCTGGCAGCTCCTCACCACACCTGCTCCTTGCTCCAAGCTCGCTCCCTTCTTGTGTGACTCAGGTCCTTGCTGTCCTTGGAGCAGCCGGGAACAGTCAGGTTCCCCTGCTGACACTGTAGGGCTGATACCCCGAGGCAGGGACCGTGTGGGCTGGGCTTGGTCCGAGGATGTGGTGTGGAGTCCCTCCCTCCGCCAGCCCATCCCTGACACAGTCAGGGGGACACGAGGTGTGAGGTGGTCTGGCAGCAGAAACATCATCTCCACCAGGATGTTCTTGAAGGATCATGGAATCACAGAATGGTTTGGGTTGGAAGGGACCTTAAAGCTCATCCCATTCCACCCCCTGCCGTGGGCAGGGACACCTTCCACTANNNGGCAACCTGTGCCAGGGCCTCACCTCCCTCACAGGGAAGGATTTCCCCCCATATCCCATCTAGCCCTGCCCCCTCTCAGTTCCAAGCTGTTCCCCCTTGTCCTGTCTCCTAAAGGAGAAGATGAAAGAAAGGATCCTCTTTCCAACACATTTGACTGGGATACTGTGATTTTTTTTTCATTTGTGTTAAAAATTTAAGAAAAAGAGGAAGGAAAAAAGGGCACATGTTGTTTCAAACCCAAAGCTTTTCACAATCATTTAGGGGGGGGGGGGTGGGGGGGGAGGGGGGGGGAAGGGT
>VZRQ01007462.1:51688-70396 GCA_013397975.1 Machaerirhynchus nigripectus | reverse complement strand
GAGGGGGGAAAGATGTTTCAGAGTCCTCAGCCCATTTCTGAAAGGAAACAGCAGCAGATTATTTTGCTCTGAAATGATTGTTTAGGAATGTGAGCTAATCACATAGTGCTAAAAAAAACATGATCTAAAGGAAATGTTTTGAAATTGTGAAAGGGTAATGCTGCAGCCAACCTGAGATTGCAACTTTCCTCTGCTGATGAAGCTTTTCAAGAACAGAGTTTTTGTCCGGATGGGAGACTGGGAGGGGTTGGATGTTTCTTGAGTTCTCCAGGTACGAGCAGCCTGAGACTGCAACAAAAAAGGGCTCAGATTTCTCAACTGTTCCCTGTTTTCTTCCCGCTTCTTTATGGAAAACTGACAGGGGTTCTGGCCTCTCTGCAGTGCTCGTCTGGTGCCCTGGACGTGCTTCCACCCAGTCCATGGAGGACATGCAAAGAGGCCTCCTCCCTCTCCTGTCAGGTAGAAACCAAGACCTTTAAAAACCATCCCCAAGTCTCCTCTTGACCTATTTTGTGATGTGTCACATTTCAGTACTGTTTTTCTCCTAATTTGTTGGTTTTCCCCCAAGGTCTTATGGCTCCTCTGTCCAAAACAGATCCCACTGGATGTCCTGCCCTCCATTTTCCACATTAAAATAGGCGTTTCCATGAGCTGTGCCCGTGGTGACTGCTTGGATGGCTCTCCATCCCCCTGGATGCCATGGTTGGGTGGCTCGCAATTGCTCTTGCATGTGGGTCCATGGATGCCTCCTGCTGAAGTGGGAAGGGCCAGAGAAGGATGGAAACTGTGATGGGATGACTCCTGTGTGTATCAGAAGAAACAAAATGCCATTTCCACTGGAAAATATTTCAAGGTGTTGCAGCCTTTCAAGATGAAACAAAATCTTTCCTCGCAAAATGTCAGTTCCAACCATTGTTCCAGTTGGACTTGCCTGTTCCAAGGAAAACAAATTTCACTTGCAATGGCTCATGCCGATAGCAGCTCAAAATCAGCCCTTCCCTGCCCACGCTCAAGAGTTTGGAGAGGCTCTTGTGATCCAAAACCTTCTCGTTGTTTTGATTCCAGTTTCTCCAAACAGAAAGTTTCCAGCACTTTTTGTACGACGGACACTGCAGTTTTCCATCCTGCCGTGGGCAACGCCCGCACTCTCCTCTCGGGATGACGCCTGGGATGGAGCCAGAGCTGCCAGTACCAAGGTATGGCCAAGCCTTCATCTTAATTTTGGGGTTTGAGCTGCTAAATCTCAGTGCAGGAGGGAACCCTGTGGGAAGAGAGACCCTCCAAAGGTGTTTTGTGTGGGGTTGTAAAGAGCTCATAGCAGCGGTGTCTCCTTGGAAAACCTCAGAGGAGGAACGAAGAGATCCAACTGCTTTGAGCGTTCAAATATGGATCTGTCAAACCTGATTCCCAGCTGGGCTCTACAAGGCCCGTGGTGGCCCCATCAGCAGGGCTTGGTGGCTGCCAAACCTCGGCACCTTGCTCAGAGCTGCCGCTGCCTCGCGCCCGGCCTCAGCAGAGCAGGTTTAATGGCTTTGTCTGGGGTGTGCTGATGAGTTTGCTGCCTGAAATCCAGGCTGGGTTACGGAGGGGGGTGGCCCTTCCTCGGTGACAGACAAACCACACGGTGACACCCCACTGCACCGGGGAGATCTGCAAGATTTCGAACCAAACAAGGAGTTTTTATGAAACTTCTGAGCAGCTGAAAAACAAAATGGGGAAAAAAAAAAAAAAAAAAGAGGTGATTGCACAACTTTGTTGGCACTCCTGTTGCCATCATCGTTAAATAAGTCAATATATAGTATAGTAAAAATATTTTGCTGCCTATTAGTGGAGACTGAAGCGTTTTCCTTGCAAACACATAACTCTCATTCCATATTTAACAATGCCCAGAGCTGCAGGACTTGCAGCAGTGTGAGTGCAGTCAGAGCCAGACATATTAGGAATGAGATGTGCTGAATTCACTCTCGCTTTTCCTCTTTTTATTGAATTTAACCTTTTTTCCAAAGGGAAGCGTACAGGCATCCAAAGTTTGTGGTTCTACTGCCCTTAGCACGGCTTCAGGAGGGATCAGATCAGAGCTGTGATCTCTGCACAGCACTTGGACCAGCTCCTGTCATGTAATGGGGTAAGAGCCATTAAAGCTTTTGGATATTTTGCTTTTTTTAGTTTAATTTCCATTCAGGGGTGGCTGCCAGAGCACTCCGAGGTCTTTTAAAGGAGGCAGAACAGCTAAAGAAAATAATTTCCAAGTTTAAGGGTCATAGAAGCTGTGGCTGCCCCATCCCTGGAAGTGTCCAAGGCCAGGCTGAACGGATCTTGGAGCACCCTGGCCTAGTGGAAGGTGTCCCTGCCCATGGCAGGGGGTGGGACTGGGTGGGCTTTAAGGTCCCTCCAACGCAAACCATGCTGTGATTCCATGATATACCCGACAAGGATCAGCTCTTGGAGGAAGTGAAGGTTTCCAGTGGGACGTGACCAACGTGGGCACTTGGGTGTCCCATGTCCGAAACCACAGAGACCATCCCAGCCCCTCTGGCCCTTCCTGGGGTGTCTGTGGGGACCCTGAGCTCACGTCAGCCCCTTGCCTGCCAGAGAGCAGAGACTCCTCACCCGCGGTGAATTAGAGGGTGTCACGCGGTGACACATCCCACACGTCACCTGCCAGACCTTCCCAAGGGAAGCAGGAGGCTGACACCTGAACCCTCCGTCTTTTCCTGGGATGGCCGGTGCAGCTGGATCACACCCAGCTGGGAGCAGCTGCTTGCACAGGTGATGCTGAGATGTCACCACCTTCTTCCCTGGGCTGGGAAGCGCCCCTTGCCGTGGGGTGTCCCTCTGGATAGGACCCTCCTTGAGCTGCTCAGGGTCTGATCCAGGCCCACGTCTCACCCCTCACAGCTCTGCAGACCTGCAGGGATTCAGGACACTCCTGCAAGCAGCAGCAGGTTTTGGTGCTGCTGGATGCACCAGCTTTGCCTTGCAACCCATTTTGAGGCAGAGGAGAGCCTGGAAAAGTCTGTCTCTCCAGGGTGTAACTCGATGGAGGTGTGGAGCTTAGGGAATTTTACATAAATATTTGACTCTACCTTTCCAGGCAGCAGAAGCCTCGCTCAGGGGCACTGTTCCTGAAATATTTACCAACTGTGCAGTTTATTGGCAGTGGGCAGAAGTAATTTAGATTGTCTCATCGCGATCACTCGAAGCAATTTCAAGGAAATGCAATCCTGCTTTGAATGGCCCTGTCAGATCCTTGTCTGCCTCCTTTAATTGCTTTTCCTACAGGATACTGATGCCTCAGATTGCGAATCCTCCGAGGCAAAGACTGTCTCTTTGTTCTGCTGTGCAGAACACATCCTGCAGTGAAGGCCGGGGCTCTGGCTTGGCTACACACACCTGGCTGTTTGAAACACTGTGCCTGGAGAGCGCCAGGAGGGTGTGAGGGCTGGGGGGTCCTTTGGGCGCTGGGTGACCCCCAGCAGTCCCAGCACCCGCATCGCACCGAGGGATGCGCGTCATCGCCGTCCTTCCAGCTGCCCTTGTGCGTGGCACAACATGGATGGGCAGGGTGTGGAGTAAATAATCTTAATTCCCATCTCCCACCTCCTCCTGTAACCAGCCAGAAGAGTTTCTCCTCTGGAATGTGCTGAGCTAAAGGCCCCACACGTGACACCTTGGGGCTGGCACCTCCGAAAGCTCTTGGGGAGAAAGGAGAGGTGGGAAAGGTGTTACGGAGAATGGAGAGTTGGCTCTCCCACCAAAATAATCCACCCCTCAGGCCATCTCCAGTTTAGCTGAAGAGCCTTTGGTGTACTGTGGCACTGACTTAACTGATGGTAAAACTCAAGTGGCCTCGGAAAAAACAAGAGTTACTTGAAACAGAAAAGGCAGAAGAAAAGAAAGTGGCTGTTTAAAAGACATGAAGCACCACCAGGGCTCATTTAAAAGCATTTCCTCCATTCCCCTGTTAACTCTTAAAAGTGGAGGAGCTTCTGCTTTCCTCTCTGCTCCTCCTGAAGACTCGGCCTGCCAAAACCTCAGCCTCTCAGTTTCCTGCAGTCACAGCCTGGCAAAACCTGCCTTCCCATTTATTCCTCCAGAATGCACCTTGGTTCTGCTGCTGCCCTGCAAGAGGTTTGATTGCCTGGCTTTGGACATGGGATGGAGTTGCGTGACGTATTTATTAGTCAGCATCATGGGAGGCAAGGTTTAACTCCGACACGCAGCTCTGCCGTCACCTCCCAGAGGAGTTCCCTGCCCTTCATCCCACCTTGACCTCACTCCTAATCCTGGGCGTAGCTCTGGCTGCCCTGCAGGGCTGGTGGTGGCCTCGGATGGAGGACAGGCAGTGTTACCTCCTGCTCTGGGGCTCAGCCGTTGCTTGTCCCAAAAGCAAATCCCCTATGGGCCTCTCCACCATGGGGACAGCAGTGTCCCCTCCCTGGAGGGTGGACACCCCGGGGATGCTGGTGAATCACCTGCCCCTCACTCTCCATGCCCAGGACAGTCAGGCTGTGAGCCAGCCAAGCCTGTTCTTCAGGTGCAGCTGTGCACTTCCCCTGACCAGTGTTCCTGCTCCAAATACACAGCGCTGGCAGATTAAACCCAGCTCTGGAATTCCCAACCACAGGCACTGGCAGGAACCACTGGTGCCACTCTGGTCCTTGTTCCCCTCCATGCCACACCACCAGCCCTGGAGAATAAATGGGGGCTCCAGGGGTGGGGTTGGTGGGCTGCTCTGCATCCCCAGAGAGTGGCTCTGGTAACATGGAGGGGGTTCTTAATCCACATTCCCAGCACAATGTTAGTACTTGCAATTCTGAAACCTCCTGGGAGCCCAGGGCCTTTGTGGGCTTTGCTTCCCCAGCAAATTAATTTCCATTTGATGGTGGCTGTCAGAGCACTCTGAGGTCTTCTAGATGTGGCAGAATAGCTAAAGAAAATCATTTCCAAATTTAAGGTCAGAGCAGCTGTGGCTGCTTCAGGCATGGCCCTGGAAGTGTCCAAGGCTGGACTGGACTGATCTTGGAGCACTCTGGGATAGTGGAAGGTGTCCCTGCCCATGGCAGGGGGTGGGACTGGATGGGTTTTAAGGTCCTTCCAACCCAAACCTTTCCGTGGTTTCTATGATTTCAAAGCCCAGTTGGCAACAAATAATTGAGAAGGACAGGTTGGAGGTACCGTGGAGGAAAATGAGGTGCTTCGGTCCCTGCCAGATGGCAGCTGGGTGGTGAAGCAGAGAGAGCCTTGTCCTCAGCCCAGGAAAGCATCAGCCCACCACTCGGTGGAAGGAATTGAGAAGGGGGGTGTGGGGAAAGAGTCTTCTCTTTACTCATGGTCACGTTGAAGCAGTTTGACCCAATCTCCTCCCCAGCAGAAGGAAAGTGGCCTCAGAGGGTTCTGATGTTCTGTGAATAAGGTGAGCAGCCCAAAGAGGGATTTGTATTAGTTCCTGCAATGCTGCACCGCTGCAGCGGCGAAATTTTGGTCTGACCGCTGGAAATGTGCAAGGTGGGCATGTTTCACATGGAGACAGGCCATTCCTCTGGTGGCTTGCTGTGGATGAGGGAAAAGGCTGGCTTAGAGGTTGAGCTGCTGGGTACATGGGGAGCTGTGGCCTGACTCAGCCTTGCTGGCTGAGGTAGCTGACTCCCTCTCAGTCAGCGGCACGAGGGGTTCTCCTTCCAGCTGGTTCCTTGGCCAGGGGAGTGTGACCGCTGGAGGAGGAGCTCATTTCTGGGGGCTGAGGATGAAGCACAGCCAGGGAACCCTGTAAAGCAAACCAAACCCCACCAGCGTGGGATCTCTCCTGCCAGCCACTTTAACATCAACCCTATCGCCCTGACCAAGCATGAGGAGAAGAACGTGAAACCCAGCTCTCCTCCCCTTATCAGGACCACCATTAATCACTTCCCTCCTGTGCAACCATCTTCAGGATGAGCCATTCCTTGCCAAGGAAGTGAAATGCACTACAGAATCCTCAAAACGAGGCAAGAGACCCCCATTTTCTCACGTGCAGCTCATTTCGTTACTCCTGTTGCACAATCTGAAGTCCATGATTTAAAAGCCGTGTTGGTGTAAGAAAGCTGGAGATGAACGTGTGTCCAAGGGCTGGAGTTTCTCTTCCTGCAGGATAAAAGCTTGGGAGATGTCAGCAGTGTTCCCTGATGGTTGGAGATGACTGGACTTTAAACTCAGATTGTCAGCTTTTATTGGGGTGCTATGGCTATTCGAGCTGCCAAGGCTTGGGCAGTGCTCCCTGCTTGGGAAAAACATTCACTGGGAGCTCTTCCTGGAGCACAGCCCAGGATGTGGCGTGGGGTGGGTCAGCAGGGCATGCAGCCCCTGGGGAGGTCCCAGTGCAGTCCATGGCTCATGGCTGGGCATGAACCAGCTGTTTTCTTGCCTTACCGATTGCAAGGGCTGCACGTTGAGAAATGCAAGGGCAGCGTGGTTTGCCAGCACCACTTCTCCCTGCCCTCTGGCAAATCAGCCCCGCTGGGGCACCTCTCCATGTCTGAGATCCAGCAGGGGCTGACCAGACCCATGCAGGACAGTGGTGCCTGGGGGGACAGGTCCTGTGCTTCCGAGCACGTCCAAGGCAGCTCCAGCCACTGAGTGTGGTGTGCAGTCAGTTCCCACCAAGCACCTGCATCCATGAAGGGTCTGGGGCAACAGGAGCAGCTGAGGGAGCTGGGAAAGGGGCTCTGCCTGGAGAAAAGGAGGCTCAGGGGGGACCCTCTGGCTCTGCACAACTCCCTGACAGGAGGGGGCAGCCAGGTGAGGGTCGGGCTCTGCTCCCAGGGAACAGGGACAGGATGAGAGGGAACGGCCTGAAGCTGCACCAGGGGAGGTTTAGATTGGATATTGGGAAAATTCCTTCCCAGAAGGGGTGGTCAGGCATTGGAAAGGGCTGCCCAGGGCAGTGGTGGAGTCCCCATTCCTGAAGGGATTTAACAGAGGTGTGGATGTGGCACTTGGGGACATGGGCTGGTGCTGGGCTTGGCAGTGCTGGGGGAACAGTTGGACTCCATGGTTTTAGAGGGCTTTTCCCATCTAAACAATTCCAGCGGGGCAGCGACATCCAGCCCCCAGAGGTGTCCACCAGATGCAGAGAGTCCCGATCCCCTTTTGACCCACCAGAGCCCTTGTAGGGGTCACCAGCCCCCCACGCCTGGCACGGGGCATCAGGGCAGGGGTGTTTTCATGCTGCCGGGCGGGCTCAGACTTGTCAGGCATCTTCCCCGCTATGTTTTGCTGTGTGGAGACAAATTAGTAGGGAAAAGCTGGAGTCCGTGGCCGGAACAGCTGCTCCGTGGAGGGGTTGTTATGACAGAGTGAGCGTCACGGCTGCTGCAGAATAAACGGGGAGACGGGGCCGGTACGGAGCGGGTCAGGCACTGCCTGAAAAATTAGGTCAGCGGCACGTTGGGCTCCCGGGGAGGGTGGGAGAGGAGCGGAGATGTTGGTTTGCTTGAGCTTCTCTCTTGGTCAGGCTGAAACTTCCACTTCTTGCCATAGAATGCTGGATAAAAGGGCTTGGCTGACTCTGACGGGGAATAAAGGACCTTTCACGCCATGTCCTGGCCCCAGATCTGGCAAATGTGGGCATGGGAGTGGAAAAAGAGAGCTGGAAAACAAGGATGCTTCTTTTGCCACCCAAGGCCAGCGATACCCACCCGTCCCGGCACAGGGATCAGAAACGGGGAAGCCGGCAGCTGAAACGAGCTCTTTTTATCTCAGCAGTGCTGACTGTCACGCTGCCCTGGGCAGGGTCTCTTCCCGAGGGTCCTCACCCGGGGGTCGTGCGGCGGGAGGGTGCGGGCGAGGCGGGAGGACGGCAGCGCCCGGGAACCGCTTCCCACGGGTTCCAGGCACCCTCTCGTGGTGAGCGCCCACGGCCGGGCCCGGCGGGGCCGGGGGTGCCACCGAGGGGGGCTCGGCTCCTTGGCACCACACACACGGACCCGCCAGCCCAACCATCCCCGGAGCTGGGATTCATTTCCCCAGCCTCAGGACAGCCCAGCGTGGGCTCCACCGTCTCCCACGGGGTCCCCCTGCTCTCCCCACCTGCTTTTAGGCAGGGAAAGCGATAATGTGGATAAAACACTTGAAGCTGGTTTCTCCGGCTGGATCAACCTGCCCTTCTCCTTCTGACGCGCTTCCCCCTGAGAGGAGCTTGCAAAATAAATCAGTGCTTTGCATAAACAAAGCCCCGAGAGGTGCTGGTGAAAAGAACAGTGCTCGGGAGCTTCACAAATGCAGCTTTTTCTATGAAAACAAACACAGACAAGTTTTTCTTCCCCTCCAAAACCCCTCGGCCCAGGGAAGGATTTCTCTACCTGGCCACCCAATTTCCCTCTCCCACCACCTGGGAGCCAAATCTCAGCTGCTGAAAGGTGCCTCCCCTTCCTCTCGCCCCTTCAGGGTGCCTTTGAGTTAAAATCCCAGCCGTTTTCCCTGCGGTAATGCTCCGCTGCCAGCGCCGTCCCCTTGTCCAGCCGCGTCCTGCAGCCTGGCACAGGAGTACAGTGGCGGGCCGGGGTGTCCCCAGGGGCGGGCAGAGCATTGTCACAGCCCCAAAACCCCCCCAGCCCCCACTCCCGAGGCGTCCGTCTCTCGCCGAGCCCTCGCTCCCACCTGCTCCCTGCGCGCCGCCTTTGCTTCCTGCGGCTTTAAAGTTCCCTGGGCGCACAAAGAAAAAGAGGGAGGAGAAAGCGTTTCATCATCGCTCCCGGGAGCCGACTTATAAAAACTTGACGCTCCCGCTGCCTGGCTCACTCGCAGCCTTGGAGGGATTTCGGCACGGTCCGTGCGGGCTGCGGGACGGGCCGGAGAGCGGCGGGAGCCCACGCGTGGCCCAGCAACCCCGGGCTCCCCGGGAAGCCCTCGCCATGGGAGTCCAGCCTGAAGTTGGCAAATCTCCGGTTGACATGCCCAAGAGCTCCAGCACCTGCTCCAGGAGTATCTTCTGCAACATCAAAGTAAGGATGGGAACCGGGCAGGGATGCTGGCGGGGAGGGAGGGAGGGGGATTCCTGCCTGGAGAGGGTCCCCCAGCCCACCCCGCGCATCCCCACGTCCCTCGCACGCACCGCGGGTGGAACGAAGGCTGTTTGATGATGCAGAATTTGAACATCAGCTCCTGGGGCAGTCATGGTTAGTAATCCCGCCCTGCTCGGTGCCCGGGCAGGGCCGGGGGACTCTGTGGGTTCGGAGTGATGCCCTGCACGGCACGTGGGTGTCTCACCCCACGGAGCAGCTCTCCGTGAGCTTCCCCACAGCGTCTGGTACACGGTGTGCTGCTGCTTGGGGAATGATTAACCACATCCTGGTGTGAAAAGAAAACACTGCGCTAGAATAACACGGGCTTGCTTTAAAAACTTGGGTGAGCAGAGTTTTTGAGTGACAGAAGCAAAAGCCCGGTGGGTTGAATTGGGTTTTCGGGCGCTGGCTGCCCAGTTCCTCACCTGCCGTCACCTGAGAGCCGGCCCCTGCCTGAGCTGCGGGCTCCCGAGCTCACCGCCTGCGTGAGAAGCACACGGCTCACCCCGGCCCTGGGTCACGTTTCACACCCTGCCACGACATCTGGCTTTCCACCACCCCTCACCTGTCTTTTTTCCCCCCGCTTTCGGACATGCACCGAGGCTGCTGCACGTGCTGGTTCCTGTGCTCGGGACGTCCTCCTGGATGGCCCTGGAACGGGGGCGGTTTCCGTGCCTCGCTTGGCAGCACCTCCACGCGTCGGCACCTGGAGCAGCCACGCGCAGGTTTTGGGAAGCGCAGCTGCCTTGGGCAGAGCAGCTCCGGGGATGTGCCAGGGGCCACTGGCGGGGAGGACCCCTCGGGCCGGCGCTGCCCAGGCCGGGCTGTGTTTTCCCACCGGTGTTCCTGGATCCGAGCGCGTGTGCTGTGGTTTGGCCGGCACTTCCCAGCCCGGGGTTTTCAGGATGTGTGGCCGAGGATGAGGTGTCGTGGTCGGGATGGGTTTGGGGTTTGTTTGCCGTCAAGCTTCCCTTGCCACGCTTGAAGGACAGGGCTGCCCGCACCTCCCGGGACTGTGCTGGAGTTCTGTAGGAATGCTGTGGGCACCGTGGTGCTGCTCCCAAGCCGCTGCTCCTCCTGAGAGCTCCCAGGGCTGGAGGCATCATCCCAGGTGATGTCTCCCAGTCCTAAACCCCTGAAGGTCCCCACTGACCAGGTTGGGCTATTCCAGCAGGTGACTTGATGGCACTTTTTGGCTGTGGGCTCCAGGAGAAAGAGCTTGAGATTACCCTGGGTGATTTGGGACTGCCTCTGGGCTGCACTGATGTTCCTCTGGAGGGGACTGTCCGCTGCTGACCTGTCCCCTGCTCTGCTGGAGGTGCAAAGTGTGCCCCCAGCCCCCTCCAGGCTGCTGCCGTAATGACCATGACTTGGGGTGAGCAAAGTCACCCAAAACCAGAGCCCTCCTTGCAGCTCATGCTCTTTCCTGGAAACTGGCAGCACGCAAAAATAGTCTGGAGTGAAAAAACATTGCCAAACCCTCTTTCAGGGTGTCAAACTCTCCGATTAAATAACAAAACCCCCAACAAATAAACGCTATTCCATCTGTTCATCCCATAGGCAGCCGCAGGGTGTGGGACGTGGGTGCCCAAGAGTCAGGCTGGGTGCTCAGCACCCCACCCGCCCCAGGGGCACTTGGATGGGACCTTTTAGGGGCATCTGGCCGAGGGCAGATGACTCGGGGCTGTCGCTTTGCTGGTGGCAGGAAAACCATTGCCTGAAGGAAAGCTTTAGAACCGCTTTTTATCCGTTCTCTTTTAAAACTTCTGGTTTAAAACTGTTTCTGGTTTAAAAAGCCAACAGCCCAACAGTGGCACCGCGCAAGCGCCTGAGGGAACAGTTCGCGCTCCATCCAAACACGCTTGCTGGCATCAGAGGGATGGTGTGCTCCATCTGGGATGGTGGGCAGTCAGGATGCCCATCCCTCAGGGAAATATTCCTGCTTTTCAGAGCAAACGTATAAATTGACAGGCAACAAGATCCCCCACCCTTTCCTGACCTATTGGCTCTTCCTGTCCTGGGACGTTCACATTAAAAATACATACATGAATGAAATAACTGCTTCGGGATCAGAAGGCATTAGCCTGTGTGCAGTGTCAGTCCCCTCAGCCCCCAAAAAGTGGGGAGTGGGACGCCAAAGTGTCACAGTGGAATTTCCAGGTTTGGGGAGTTTTGGAGTGAATGGTCATCAGTGGGCACAGCGTGGCCAGCATCTGGGTTTGAAGGGGTTTGTAGCTCCTGTTTGCACAAGAAGCCACCGGTGCTGTGAATGATGGATTACAAAAAAGCCTCATCCAGCCCCAAATTTTATGGGAAACTGCAGGCAACACCCCCACACCCGCCCAGAGCCATCAGACACAACATCCTCATACAGGCAATGTCAGTTTCTGATGGGGACAGTATTTCCAACACAACAGAATCCCCTACTTTTAACAGGCTTGGAAGGACATGAGTAAGACTTGGAAGCCTTGATCACGAAGCTCATGTTTAATCCCCAAAGCCCACATGCTGGGGTCGTGTTCAGGGTGTCCTCTGCAGGGCTGGGGCCAAAATAACAAATCCTTTTTCCATGTAAGCCATCCTCCCCCTCCATGTTCCCTGTGACAGGGACCACCACCCCCGGCACCGGACCCCATCTCTCTCAGGGCCTTTTCCAGAGCTGGACCCATTGCCACTGGTGTATGGAGGTGTGGGAACACAGCGGTGCCAGGGATGGGCATCAGGGAGGGAAAAATCCTGGTGGAAAGGGGCAGTTTGAGGGATCCTAGGGGGGCCTGAACAGCGGGATGGGGATGGAGTCATGGGGATGCCGGAGCGGTGCAGCCGTGCTTCAGGAAGCGATTCCCTGTGGATGTGGCTGTGGGCTCGGATCCGTGTGGGTCCAGCTGCTCTCCTCTCCCTCCGGAGCCCGGCTCCGTGTGACAGCTCCGTGTGGTGCTGCGGGAGTCACTCCCGGTCACACGTGGCTGTTCGGTGACGGCGGCAGTGACACCGACCGGGCTCGGGCTGATAGAGCCGGGCCCCGCCTGGCCCGGCGGGAGCGTGACTGCTGCCTGCCGTGCCTCGCACCTGGAACGAGCCCAGCCACTGCCTGGGCTCCGAGTGCAGGGCTGCCGAGCCCTCTGCCCGCTGCTTCCACCCCGACCCCCCCGGAACAGGCAAAGCACGGCACAAAAGGCCTTCAGGTTCTGGGGCTGGGAGGTTCTGGGGCTGCTGAGCCCTGACCTCAGCCAGAAACCTGGAGCATCCCGGTAACCCCACAGCACTGGTGGAGATGGGGGTGATGATGAGACATTTAGATGGGACACTGGGGAGAAATTGTTCCCTGTGAGGGTGCTGAGCCCCTGGCACAGGGTGCCCAGAGAAGCTGTGGCTGCCCCATCTCTGGAAGTGGCCAAGGCCGGGTTGGACGGGGCTTGGAGCCACCTGGGAGAGCTGAAAGTGTCCCTGGCCATGGCAGGGGGGTGGAATGGGGTGGGCTGTAAGCTCTCTTCCCACCCAAACCGTTCCAGGGTTCTGTGATTTCTGTGATGAGCAGGGACGTTCACCAGAGCTCCCAGGGTTGTGCTGACCGGCCCTGGGATTTGGGAGGACTTGCAGCTGTGCTGCTCAGCAAATGCAGGATGAACCCAACCTTCAGGTGGATGCCAGCACCTGGTGGCCCTGGGGACACCAAGAACCTCACAGCCTAAAGGGTTAAAACAGGTTTAAAAGGTGGAGGAGGTGGTTGGTCCTTTTGATACCCACACATGGCCAGGCACCCCATCAGTGTCCCCCAGTCCAGAGCCCCAGCTGTGTGATTTAAGCTCATGTTGGGCTTGATGGCCTTGGAGGTCTTTTCCACACTTAATGATGCTGTGATTCTATGTCCATTTTCTGCTCCCAGGCAACCACTGGAAAGGGATTATTTCACAGGAATTCTCTGTTTACAGAGCCTCAGATATTTTGGCTTCTCCGCCTTTACTGTCTCATTTGTGGTTTTGAACTATTTTAATTGATTTTGGGATCCCCAGAAAGATGACAAGGAGGAGAGCTTTATAAATATCTTTTGATTTAGAGGAGCTGGACTGGTTTCAGCTGGAAGCTGGAGAGCACAGAGGAGCAGTGTGAAAGTGTTGCGAGTGCAGGCAGGGGGAGACTTTTTTTCCATGCCTGCAGACCGCCTGGCATGGAAAAGGAAACAAGAGGACAACAGAGAATTATTCTCACTTATGTCAGCCAGAGGTGATCCAGGGAGAGGTTTAAAAGCCTTAGGGGAGGTTTAAATTGGGTGTGGTACTAGGGCAGGGAGAGGGAGGGGATGGAAGAGGGTAGGAGAGGGGACAACAGGGTCAGGAGGGGACTGTGGGCTCTCAGAGTGTGATAAGGCTTGGAATCATGCCGGGGCGAAGGTGTTGGGAGCTCGCAGGGAGCAGTGAACAGGAGCAGGGAGCTCTCCCCTCCCTGGGGAGGCTGGATGTCTCCTGCAGAGGAAACGGGAGCCTGGCCTTAGGGTCTGAGGTCCCAACAGCAGCAGCGCAAGTTTTTTGTCCCTTCCTTCCAAGGGACTGAAGGAATTTGCTGAGAAGTGTATTCCAGAAGCCTGGAGATGTACCAGTTGTGCTCTCACATCCTGTTGGAAAAGATTGTGAATTGCTTTGTTTAGCCAGAACAGGAGATTCATCGAGTCACAGATCTGGAGGCAGCATGGCTGTAGGTTTGGAGAGGGAAACGCCGAAGGGAGAAAGCCGTGGATGATTAGAGCCATGGATTTAAGCGAGAAAATCAAAGCAATATTCCTGTCCTGGGCTCTGTGCAGGCAAACGTGGCAGGTTGGGTGAGAGTTTGTGGCAAAGACACAAGGGAGGTCCTCAGCGACGTGAGGAGAAGGACCAGCAGTGACTGGGGTCTTCCAGCCTTTGTGGTGACGGTGCTGGCACCAGACAGCACGGGTTGGGTTTGGATGGTCCAGCACCGTGTTTATGTCCGCTTGTGGTGGGATCAGCCTCCAGAAGGGAAGAACCACCTGGTCTTCACCAGCAACACCCAGCAGTGGGATAAGGAAAAAGATGGTTTGGAAAGCTTAGTGGGATCAAGGTCTAGGAGACCTGAGACAAGGTAATTTTATGAGGGGCGAGGTGGTTGGGTGCCCAAACACAAGCAAGGAGTGGTCAGCGTAGATAAGATTATGGGGAGCAGGACGGGAGAGGAGTGACGCTGATAGGGAGCACGAGGCACAGCCGGCCGGGCGGGAGGAGTGTTTGCACTCCTTGTGGGTCAGGCAAAACCCAGCCAGCCTGGACCTGCCCTCCAGGAAACCCTGATCGGATCCTGACACCCTGGAACGAGAAGAGACCTTCAGGAAGAATGAGGGAGCAAGGACCGAACCACCCAACCTGCCAAAGGGAGGACAGGCCGCTGGATGCCCGGCATCCTGCATTTTTTGGGAAGTATCACATGCTGAGAGTCTGTCTCAGCAGGTATTGTCTGTCTCAGCAACCCTCCGCAGCCAAAAACCTCCCTTCTGGGCAAAGCTGGACTCACACAGGCCTTGCAAAGTCACTGGGATACAGCTCCAGGAAATCCCGCGTCCGCGTTTGTTGCAAAAAGAGCAAATATTGTCTTTGCACGTGACAGTCGGGGGGTGTAAAACGTGTGAAAGCTTGGCAGTAGGCAGTCGTCATTCCAGCTTGCTTCAGGCAATCCCTGATCAGGGTAATTTTTGTATTCTTTTAGCATTTGCAACAGAAATCCCACTTAGGAGCCAACCTCTGCCATCGGGCCAGGCTCGGGGGTTCCAAAGGATGGGCTCTGTGCAGATCTGTGCAGGAATTTGGTTCCTTTTGTGGAAATGCTGTGCTTTTTTTCATGTCTCACGGTACTTTTTGATCTACAAATCCAGGCAGCTGCCCAGAGGAAAGTGATGCCAAGGAGGGATGTATTTCCCCACACATCCCTACACTTCCCATTTCCAGCTGATATACTTCTTCTGGCCTGAGTGACCTCAGCTGTCCTACTGCAGGAGGATCTCCCAGTGTAGTAAGAGTTGATCATACACAAACTCTAAAATAAACACCCTGTCTTCTCCCTTTTAAAATTTTGGGGATATTCTTAATAATTCCTACAGTTCCTCCCTCCCTTTCCTTTTTTTCTCTTGGAAGCTCAGGAGATTGAAGTGGAGGGAGTCTCCAGAGGTGGGCAGGTTGGAGTCTCCTGCTTTGGGAGGGAAGTCTTCTGACTTTCCACTAAGGTCGAACAATTTTGCTCTGGACACAACCCTGGCAGTACTCTGCCTTAATGGAGCATCCTTACTCCTAGTCCTTCCCAAAGGTTTACTCCACCCAGATTAATTTTGCTCTTGGCCACATCCTACCTCAGTGTCTTCAGTCACCTGGGAGCACTTGGATAGGTTCTGTGAAGGTCTCCAGCTCTCCGGGCAGTCCTTGAGTCCATCTAATGGACAAAGCCCTGGCTCTTCCCATCCCTGCTGCCGTGGGAAGGATGATTAGCACAAGTGCCGTCAACATTTCCACCCTCTTTGTCTCCAACCGGGGCTGCCAAGGGGAAGACACTGAAAAACGAGGTGAGGGATGACTTTGGACATGAGCTGTGGAAGCAGAGCAAGGAATTAACCCTTAACTTGCTCCTCCAGGTGGAGCAATGGCCATGCCACACGTAGCAGGATCCTCCCAAACCTGTGGTCCCTGCAGAGCAGAGTTAGGCTCCCACCTGGAGGAGTCTTATCCTGACTCCTGGAGATCCCTGGAGGCTCCATAGAGTTGGTTCACTCCTTTGAAATAAAACCTGAGTATTTGTTGGACACATCTCAGACGGAGGTTTAGGCCAGGATTGACCATTCGGTCAATCCTTGCCAGCTCCTATTGTCCATTGCCAGCTCCCATTGTCCTCTCCCTTCCCTGCAGTGGGGTGGGTTTCTCTTCCTTGGGAAAAAGCGCTGCCCTGGGAGGTGCTGGTCCCCACGAGCTGGGTGTGGGGAGCAGCCTGTCTCCCCCAGGAGTTTGCTTCCCTTCTAAAGGCAGCTCCTTTTGGAAAGGAGTCAAGTGCCTTGTATAAACAGCCTGGAGTCAGGACTGCTCCGAAGGNTTGGCCCTTTCCGTGCTGCTCCCTGCCTGTCTGCAACGACTCCTTGCCTGCAGCTCCAAAAATACGCCAGGCTCCCGTGGGAGCCTTCGCTCCGGAGGGTCAGCGCTTGGGAGCGCCCCCGGCTCCTCAACCTCCCACCGAGCCTGAGCCTTCGTGTCGGCTGTGCGTCAGCGAAACCTCCCTGCAAGTGAGCTCGGCTCTCAACCTTAAGAACCCCTTCTTGTCATCGGGGAAGATGGATTGCGGCAGCTCCCTGCCCTCCCGGGGCTGCTCGGCACGGCGGGGGCGCGGGGGAGCACACACGGCACATCTGGCGCAGCTGGAAGGGCCGGGCCGGGCCGGGGCCGGTTTCCGTGCACCAGCAGGTTGTGGGTGGTCGGCATGAGCACGTGGGGATGGGAACGCGTGGGAAGAGGGGTAGGGATGGGAGAGACCTGCGAGGGGACACAGGAGAGTGGTGCCCCTCGTGTTCACCAGCCTCGGGGGGTGCACAGGCTGCTTTTGGAGCCAGGTAAGGCCCTCTCCCGGTTTTTTGCACTCAGAGCCTTCAAGGTTTGGGATGTCCTTAATTTAATGGGAACTGAGTCTGCTGAATGCAGGGGAAGTCTTGAATCAGGCCTCATCTCACCTCCAGACACTTGGAGTGCGTCTGGAAAAGCCACGCTCCAGCTGCACAAGTCCTGGAGCAAAGGTTGTTTTGCCTTCCTCTGGCTGTTTTGGGTGGCAGCTTCCTCCCAAGGAGAAAAAAAATCACCCCTGCCCTTCCCCTCCCATTCTCTGGGCTCTGCACACCCGAGGGCTGAGGCTGCTGTGTGGTCCAGGGTGGGATCGCATCCCTGGAGCATCCGTCCAGCTTTGCTGCCTTTCCAGTTAATCCTGCGGACAAGAGCTGGATGAGAAGGACCCGTGGGCAGGGGGAATCAGTCACACCCCGAGGTTTTCCTCTCCCTTCGCCAGTGCTCTCCAGCTGCATTTCTCCCACCTTGCCTTCCCTCTCGGCAGGCAGCCCCAGCGTGGTCCCAGGCCCTGCAGCATCCAGGGCTCCCTTTTGGCCATTCCAGGTTATCACCAAGGCACAAACACATCTTGGGCCATCTCCTGGTAGTTCTGCCTTTTCCTCCCTGCCCCCTCTGCCTGCGGCTTGTCCCTCTCCTCTCCTGCTGTGGTTCCCAAGGTCCTTCCATGCCTCCAACCCATCTCCTGCCAACCCCAGCATTCCGGGGAGCCAGGCTGCCCCTCGTCCTCATCTTCCCTCTGTGCCACCATCCCCTGTATCCCCGACGCTCCATCACCCCATCTGCCCCGGGATCAGGCTGACATTTGCTGCGCTAAATTCGGCCTCGGTGATCCACCCTCTTCCCTCCCTGTTGGTAAACAGCTTTGCTTCTCCAGCTGATGCCTGGCTCCGGGAGAGCCCTGCTTCCAGCTGCTCTGCAGCTCGGGCGGTCCCAGACCGCTGCTGGTCAGCCAGTGCTTCCTTGCTCCTGTGGCTTCACTAGAGCCTGGCCTGAGCCACAGGAACAAAAATTGATGTTCTCTGGGCAACCAGATCCCTTCTCCAGTTCCCATCCTCACAGGAGTCACCCCTCTGCTCCAGATCAGCCCACGGTGATTGCAGGTCAGGGCTGGGGAAGGTGGTGGATCCAGCTTCCACCTGCAGGATTTTGTGCTGGGGTGGGATTTCGAGTGTGGGAGCTGATAGTGGGAGGGCGGAGAGGTCATTCTGCTTCAAGAGTTTCCTGGCAGATATTCCACTTCCACTTTGGCCCTGTCTGGGAGGATTTCCCACGTTACACCCCAAATTCCTGCTCTGCAGCTTTTTGTCGGGGCAAAGTCCCAGCTTGGGACTTTGTCCTCTCCTGGTTATTGCAGTGTCAGTGCCAGCCTGCTGCCAGCCAGCCTGCTCCCACCCCTCTGAGAAGTGGCTGAGGACTCCCTGATGACAGCTTGTGCCTGTGGTCCTTCTTCCCTCACTTTTTGGGTGTTTGCCTTTCTCCTTCATCTTCCCTGTGATCTCCAGGTTTTTTCCAAGCCTGCCCTCACACTGCCAGGGCTCCATTTTCCCCTTCATCTCCATCCTCTTTTCTTCTGCTGTCTGTCAGCATCTCTCCCATCCCTTACGCTTTCAGATTCCCAGCCAGGTCTTCTGGCTGGATCTCTCCTCCCTCGCAGGAAAAGATTCCCAAGAAACCATTTTCTTGCCTGTCTTCTACCCAAACGCTGCTACGATTGCTGGGCCTGGCCCTGCATCCTCCTCTGCTCCCAAAACACAACTCCACCCACTGATGGAATTTGCATCCTCCAGGCTGGGTGGACAATTTTGGCCTTTTTTGATTTTTTTTCTTTTGTCCTTTAGTAGGTCAGGGCTACTGGGTGCTACCGCCCTTCCAAATAAATACTCATAAGGACTATTGCTGCTCCCCTGGCCAAGGACATCAGGAATCTGTCAGCCCTGCAGTACCTTTGATCCCCCATCCACCATCCCACACTTCCCGACGTTATCTTTGAGGGACACTCTTCCGGGATTCAGCAAACATTTGATTTCCTGTGAATCTAAATAAAAAGACCTTTCCCTCCTTTCTTT
>VZRQ01007462.1:37915-51680 GCA_013397975.1 Machaerirhynchus nigripectus | reverse complement strand
TTTAATTGATTTTAAAATACTTTTGGCACAGCATGGATGCATTCCTTTCCAAGAAAAATAAAGGAAAACTGTTCTGACTAAATATAGATCAAAAGACACTTGTGAGCTGCCTCTTGCATTGCTGGCTGAGAGTGCTCTGCTCTCGCAGCCCACCCGGGCTCTTTCAACCAGATTTCCCCTGAAACTCTCTGTATTCCCTCCTCTGCCTCCGCTCAGCTTGGCTCCCGGCTCAGCTCGCTGCCCAGCTCAAGGGAAGATGCTGGGTTTGGAATATGGTTTTGGAGCCTTCCTGTAGTGAGACCACGCT
Organism: Machaerirhynchus nigripectus; assembly: GCA_013397975.1. Lineage (NCBI taxonomy): Eukaryota > Metazoa > Chordata > Aves > Passeriformes > Dicruridae > Machaerirhynchus > Machaerirhynchus nigripectus. The sequence goes on along the minus strand of VZRQ01007462.1, from coordinate 51,373 downwards.
GTGCATATTTCATCCTCTCCCTCTGGGGCTTTCAACGCCCTTTTTCGACTTTTTCTAGCAACGTCCCTTGGAGCAGGTTCTGTTAATTGACTTTCCAGCTGAGTGAATCCATGTCGGAGGTGCAGCCGTTGGCCAAAGCCAGCTGGAATAGGCTCGTGCAGGATGTGGTCGCCAGCAGCAGCAGGGCACTGTGGTCTCGTATGGCCTCAAGGGGTGCATGGAGAGGCTCACATCGGATACCTGGGAAAATTCTTCACTGAAAGAGTGGTCAGTCATTGGAATAGGTTGCCCAGGGAAGTGGTGGAGTCACCGTCCCTGGAAGTGTTCAAGCAGCGAGTGGATGCGGCACTTCTCGGTACGGTTTAGTGGGCATGGCAGTACTTGGTCAAAGGTTGGACCTGATGACCTTGGAGGTCTTTCCCAACCTTAATGAGTCTGTGATTCCTGCTGGGTCCTCACCGGGGTGGCACTCCTTGTTTGCCCACAGGTGTTCGTGCTGTGCCATGGGCTCCTCCAGCTCTCCCAGCTCCTCTACAGCGCCAACTTCAAGAGCAGCCTCACCACCATCGAGAAGCGCTTTGGGCTCTCCAGCCTCTCTTCAGGTTTCATCTCCAGCTTGCACGAGGTAACTGGGTGAGGAACACCCTTGGGGTGGCCAGGACGTGGGGGGCACCTTCCCGAAACAGGGTCTCAGGGCTGTCCACACCCAGGGCTTCCTCAGCCTTTGCGTGCTGGCAGGAGCGGCTGTGCTGTGCTCTGGGACACCTCGTCACACCTCGCCCTGCTCTGCCACATCCAGGGCCCTGAACGGAGGGTCATGTGGTGATGGCCCTTGGACAGGAGCTGGCTTGCACTGGATGGAATCCCAAAATGGTTTGGGTTGGAAGGGACCTTAAAGCCCATCCCATTTCGCTCCACCCCCTGCCATGGGCAGGGACACCTTCCACTAGCCCAGGCTGCTCCAAGCTCTGTCCAACCTGGCCTTGGACACTTCCAGGGATCCAGGGGCAGCCACAGCTTCTCTGGGCACCCTGTGCCAGGGCCTCCCCACCCTCCCAGGGAACAACTCCTTCCCAATATCCCATCTAGCCCTGCCCTCAGGCATATTGCTGCGCTGGCTGAGGATTTTCTCACACTTTCTCATCAAGATATCCCTTGGAACAAGTTTTCTCGTTCACATTTTCAGGAATTCTGTCCTTCCTAGCAGCTCTTCAAGGCCTGGCAAAGGCCAGGGAAAGACCTGCTGGCAGAGACATTTTTGCTGGCACCAAGTGGCAGCAGACTTGTTCGTGAGCTCCCTGGTGAGCACATGGGATGCTCCACCGAGAAGCTGGACACTGGGATCCTTCCTGGATCCTTGCCAAAGTGGATGCCCGAGTCTTACCTCAACCAGCACGAACATTTGGGATTAAAAAGATGTCTCAGGGCCCACTGAGACTTCCTGCTGTCTGTGACTGTGGGAGGTGCCCTGCCTGTCCAGGACAACAATCCTACTGCGTTGGTCCCTGCAGCAATTCCAAGAACAAAACCCACAAAGAGACAAACAAGGGAGCCCACGCAAACATAAATACAAAGTTTTCTTAGCCAGACGTAGAATCACAGAATGGTCTGGGTTGGAAGGGACCTTTAAAGGCCATCTTTCCCAATCCCCTGCAATGAGCAGGGACAGCTTCAACATGCCAAAGCTGAAATGATGTTTAGCTTGTCCCGAGCTGTCAACGCCCGTGTAATGGGAATTTTGTGGTGTTCACCCACTCGCCTTAGTGAGCTGCGTGGTTTCATGGCTTTTTAGATGGTGCTAGCTGCAGTTGCAGATGTCCAGGGCCCCAATATTTGCAGTGAGCTGGACTTTGTAGCAGGGCTCGTGTCTGTTTGAGTCACGGGAATGGAAAAGTTTCATTCCTTGCTGGTTTAGGAGGAACTGTCAGTTTATGCCACACTGGTCAATCTCTTCTCCAAGGGAACAAGGGACAGGACAAGAGCAAATGGCCTCAAGTCATGCCAGGGGAGGTTTAGTTTGTGTATGAGAGAAAATCTCTTTGCTGAAAGGGCTGTCCATCCCTGGCACAGCTGCCCAGGGCAGTGGTGGAGTCCCCATCCTTGGAGGGGTTTAACAGACGTGTGGATGTGACACCTGGGGACATAGGTCAGTGGTGGCCTTGGCAGTGCTGGTGGAGCAGTTGGACTTGATGGTCTTAGAGGGTTTTTCCACCCTAAATGATTCTGTGATGCCCGTGGGGTGGGGGACAGGTGTGGGTGCTGAAAAAAGCCCCAGCCGGATCACAGGGAGGCTGTGATGTCGTTCGTGCCAACAGAGGATGCGCAGAGGTGGCCGAGGCCGAGGAGTGGCCCTCTGGCTGGAGGTGAGAAGGGAGCATGGACGTGCTGTGACCACGCAGGGCGAGGGGATGCTCCCGCGAGGGTGAAACACCTCCCGGTGAGAGACCTGGACACAGGGTCTGGATGTCCCTCCGTGACGTCTCCTCACATCCTTCCCTCTTCTCTCTGCCTTTTCCAGATCGGCAACGTGGTGCTCATCATCTTCGTCAGCTACTTCGGCAGCCGAGTGCACCGCCCGCGCGTGATCGGCGTCGGGGGGCTGCTGCTGGCACTGGGGGCCTTCCTGGTGACCCTGCCCCACTTCCTGTCGGGCCCCTACGAGTACGCTGCGCTCAGCACCGGTGAGTGCCACCAGCCGTGCCCGCGCAGACCCACAGCCGGCAGCTCCGGGGTGGGTGACGTGTCCCTGCCCAAAAAAAGGGGGTTGTTTCCCAGGCACGCACGATTTAAACAGTGCTCGGAGGCAGAGCCTTAAGGCGGGCAGCTGCTGGTGAAACTTGATGTCGTGATAGCTTTGGAACCCCTTCTGGATGCAAAAATTACGGCTGGGATTTCTTCTGCCTCTCCTGCACATGTTATTCCAGCTGTTGTTATAGAATCATGGAATGGTTTGAGTTTGAAGGGACCTTAAAGACCATTTCTTTCCACCCCCTGCCATGGGCAGGGACACATTCCACTACACCAGATTGCTCCAAGTCTGTTCTTGAACACTTTCAGGGATGGGGCAGCCACAGCTTCTCTGAGAGAGAGTAGGTTTAGATTAGATATTGGGGAGAAATTCCTCCCTGTGAGGGAGGTGAGGCCCTGGCACAGGTTGCCCAGAGAAGCTGTGGCTGCCCCTGGATCCCTGGAAGTGTCCAAGACCAGGTTGGACAGGGCTTGGAGCCACCTGGGCTAGTGGAAGGTGTCCCTGCCCATGGCAGGGGGTGGAATGGGATGGGCTTTAAGGTCCCTTCTGACCCAAACCATGCTGGGATTCTGTCATAAAGCAAAGCTCCCCTGTCCCCAGGGCCTGTTCTGCTCTAGCCAGGATCCACAGGATCCACTCCGAGGAAGGCTGCTGCTTTAACTGGGAAGGCTTTGGGAACAAGCTCCTGCATATGATGACAGCTCTGTTTTCCATGCAGAATGGAATGAGCAGAAGAACCTGGACCACTTGCCACAAGACTGGCTTTGGTCTTTCCAAAGTGGTTTGGACCCTAAATCCTCAGAATGCTGACGAACCTCTGAAACCCAGCTCTCTGCTCGTGCCCATCCCATGATTTTTGAGTTTGGAGAGTAAATCAGGCATCAGATGCCAAGTTTTCCAGCAGCTTAAATTCATGCACCAGGCTATGGACAGGTCAGGATTTGGGACAGGGGTTGCTCTAACTGCAAAGGAAATGAGGAAGGAGCAGGTATCACCCTGCTCCCTGCCCGGAGCCGGGCTCCCTCTGTGGGTGAACAGGTTTCCAATAAGGAAACTGGACAGGAATTAGGCATTGGTCAAGTAATGCTAATGCCCCAACTGATTAGTGTTAGATTTGTGTACAACCATGGGAGTATAACCAGAAATCACTGAAAAGGTCAAAGGAAAGTACCAAGAACTCTGTGTTCAACCCAAAAGTTCTGTACAGAGCACAGTTTTTGCACAACACGTTTGCTAAACTGAGCAGGATTAGAGGACGGACTGCAAAAACAGATGGACAGGGCGAAGATATTGACATAATGAGGACTGCCTGATGATGGAAAAGAACAAATTCGGCCTGTGAACAGCCCCTGAAGATACTTCAGTCCTGGTTGGAGTTTCCATGGCAGTCTGGAGCAGGGTGAACACCCCCCGTGTCTGGGCTGTGTGAAGAAGCAAGGCCCATGTTTTGGAAGGAGCTGGGCTGCTCCTGAGCCACAGGGGCAACACAGATTCAGGGCAGGGCGTCCTGCTTAGGGCAGCCAGCTGACCCCAGAGGGCATCACTCCCTGTTCCCTGTTCCCTGTCCAGGTACCACAAGACAGCAGAGACCACAGACAGCAAAAACCAGCCGTGGGTTAGGTCTGCCCTCATTAAACCCAGAGCACCTTCATTCCATGGCATGAACTCCTTAGAAGTTAGAATAAAGTCACAGCCTGGTTGTTTGCTACCCTGACCTCGGTGTAATACTCCAAAGGAAGGGCAGGGTGATGAGAACTGCTGAATAAAATGAGCAGTCATCCCAAAATCCAGCAGTTTGTGCCTACTCAGTGACTTTGGGAGATTCCTGCTGTTCGGGGATTTACTGTGCGAGGAGGCAGGGGATGTACCCAGTGTTGTAATGCTCATGTTTCTCCCTTCCAGGTAACAAAAGCCAGGGGCAGGTTGAGCTGTGCTATGCAGAGAGTAGATTTGTGTGCCCAAACACCACCCAGGACCCCCAGAAGGAGGCCAGCAGCATGTGGGCCATGATGGTCATCGCCCAGCTGCTGGCCGGGATCGGGACCGTGCCCATCCAGCCGTTTGGGATATCCTACGTGGATGACTTCGCAGACGCCAACAATTCCCCGCTGTATGTTGGTAAGTGGGACTGTTGCTGAGCATTGTTTTGTTTCACAGAATCCCAGGATGGTTTGGGTCGGAAGGGGCCTGAAAGCTCACCCAGCTCCACCCCCTGCCGTGGGTGGGGACACCTTCCATTAGACCAGGTTGCTCCAAGCCCCAGCATCCTCGTCCTCCCTCCGCAGCGAGGGATCACCGTTCCAAGGAATTGTCTCACTGATCCCTTAGAATCCCCAAACCTGCAAGGAAAATGAAGGAAAGAGGGCTGAAGGAACCTGAGAGGTTCTGAAGAGGAAGGCAAGTGGGGCTGGTGTGTTGTTTATAACACAGGTGGTGCCTTGAGGGCCGTGGGGATGCCTGTCGGGGTGAATGGCTCCGGGCAGTCCGGGTTGCCTCAGTATAGCAGAAATTCCATCTCCCCAAGTCCCGTTCCATTCTGTGGCTGGGGCAGCTCAAGCTCGCTGTCTCCTTTTAAACATCCTGAGAAGGCTGTGCAAAGAGTTTCTTCCAAGAAGGGAACCTGGATCCTGTCACTGCAAACAAGTCAGAAGAAAACATTCTGACCTTACAGGTCATCTATTTCAGAATGGGAGATTTCAGCTGCACCCAGGGTGGTCTGGTGGCCTTTTTGCCCTCAGAACCTTTCACCTCTCCTGATGTTTGTACCAAATGTTTTTCCTTGAATCTGAGGATTAGGATGGGTTTGTTTCCTTGGCATCCCAAAGGAAATGAAGGTCTCGGTCACCTGTGTGAGCCCAGGATGTCACTGCCCTGCTGCTCCCTGGGGTTCATGAGTATCACGAATATTCGTGGTGTAGCTGACAACCTTTACTGTGTCAGCAAAGCCTTGATGGCGGCAGAGCAGAGGGACTTTTTCCGCAGGCAGCTGCCTTCCCCCTCCTGTTCCTGTCAGACAAACACCACCTTCAGCGTCGGGGCAGCGGGGACCCTCTCACCATCTGCAGCATGATGAAGGGTGGTTCCTCCCCTCTGCATGTTGTGCCACCATTCCTGCCTCTCCTGGGAAGACAGAAGCCATATCTGCGTGGAAACTGCCATTCCCTGCTCACAGGGGCTCTCTCTGCTCCCTTTTCCCAGCCATCCTCTTTGCCATCGCTGTGTTCGGCCCTGCCTTTGGGTACTTGCTGGGGTCCGTGGTGCTGCGGCTCTTCGTGGACATCGGAAGGGTTGGCACTGGTGAGTATTGCCCAGGTAGCAGTGGTGCTAAAGACCCTCTGTGGGTCAGAAGGTCACCCTGAGATGAAAGGTGACAGAAGCCACCAGTCCTGTGACCCATAAAACCCACTGCCCTGGAAAGACCCGACCTGGAAAAGCAACTCCAACAAAACTCCTCCACTCCACCACCCCATAAGGACAGATGCAGGTGGTCCTGACACCACCAGTGAAGCAGAGCCCTGGGGTAGGGTCATTCCAGTGCCCAGCTCATGGTGCTGCACTGGAGGTCATGGCTGGGGTCTGCCCACTGCCACCACACTGAGGAGGTATCCCACAACCCCAGCATGACAGTGGGGAGGAGCGGGGAAACCTGAGGAATCCAGGGATGGAGAAGACAACCACAGGGCAATAATTGCCCTATGGATACACAGGGAGCTTCAGCCTACCCATCCTCCTCCCCAGCACCTGCAGAGAGAGGGGCCGAGCTGACACCACCACAGGGGTAATTTGCTTTATCCACAGCGTGTGCTTATTATTTCTGGTAACTTAATCACTAAAGAATTCTCCCCAGCTCCATCATTAATGTGGCTTTTCCTGTGTTTCCTTAGAGAGATCAGAGCCTGCCTGACATTTTTGTCTGGTGCCTGATAAGAATAATAAATGAACGTGGGCAGGAAACGCCAAAAAAGCCTTGGCCTGCTCCCCACGGCGGCAGACGGATTTAGCAGCCTCTGCCCGGTCGCTCCGTGATGACGTCCGAGCTCCAGAGTGGAGCGGTCCTGTTTGGGGAAGTGGGATGATTGTTCCAGTGGGGTGTGGGCTCCTCTCCTGTCACACTCTGGCACGGAGCTCCCACCCGGGGCTGGCCGCTGGTTCCTTCCCAGCCGCCACGTCCCGGCCGTGGGCAGCCGGGCCCCCAGGCCAAGCCAGGCAATCTGTCAAACCTCCCGTGAGCATCACTTGGCCCAGCCAAAGGATGTGTGTGCTGGAGACGGAGCGGCTCTCACCTTCTGCTCCTTCTTCCGGAGAAGGCGCCCAGAGTTTGGTGCACTCGGAAACCAGGAGCTTCTGCCAGCACAGGGCCTTCCCTCCGTCCCCGCGAGCACAGAGTGACCAAGCCTGGAACAATGGGAGAGCAACCTTTTCCAGGAAAGCAGCGTGCCCTTTCCCAGTCCCTGTCTTGGCTCAGCATGCCTGACAGGCAGCGTGGTCCCACCCACTGTGTTCTCCAGGCAGAGATGGAGTCGCTGCCTCACTGGCTGGCTCGGGGGGTGGAGCTGAACCTGCGCCACCAGTGTGCTTCCATGCTGACCAAATCCATCCTGCAGTCACCTGGGAGGCTCGGTGCAGTTGGGATGAGTGGCGGTGCAGGGTCCTGGCCAGGGAAAACACAGGTCAAACACAACCAGGGCTGGCCTTGCTGCCAACACTGGTGGGAGCTCCCACCTCCATCCATTTGCTCCTACACATGCCAGTGGAGAGACCCTTGGGCTGTGCCCATAGGGACTCTTCATACTCCACCAGTCCATGTTTTCATGGAGATTTGTCCCTTTCACCCTTGGAGCTCTTACAGCATGTCCTTGTGTCTTGCAATGACAGTGGACCTGACGCCGAGTGACCAGCGGTGGATCGGAGCCTGGTGGCTGGGGCTGCTCATCTCCTCGGGCTGCTTGGTGCTCACCTCCATCCCTTACTTCTTCTTCCCTCGGTACATGCTGAAAGGAGAGGTGAGACCTCATCTCCAGAGGCCGGAACGTCCTGGAGCCAGGGATGTGCTCAGGGAAGGAATACCCATCCCCAGAGGAGAGGGGTGGGAGGGAGGAAGGGAGTCCAGCAACCCTTTCCCATTAAAACAAATTTTAAAAGATGGAAAATAATTAACCTATATCATTTTGGTGTTTACAAAGCCGAGCCCTGCTGGTTTTGTTACAGAGATACTTTAGTTCTATTTTGAAATTTCATCAGTTCTTTAAAGATAAAATCAAACCCAAAATATTTCAGTTATGGCCAAAGGACTCCCCAGAGCTGAGCTGAGCTGTCTCCAACTTTCATTTTCAGACTTTTTGCAGAGTTAAAAGGGAGCTCTTTTGTCAGACTTCAGGAAAGGAAAGATTTCCGAGTTCTGAAAACCTCCCAACAACAAGCTGTTGTCTTGCTGCTCCGCTCAGGGGCTGCAGTGATATTTGAGATAATTCACCCCTTTAATCACAGAATCCCAGAATGGTTTGGGTTAGAAGGGACCTTAAAGCTCATCCTGTTCCACCCCCCTGCCACAGGCAAGGACATCTTCCACTGTCCCAGGTTGCTCCAAGCCCCATCCAACCTGGCCTTGGACACTTCCAGGGATCCAGGGACAGCCACAGCTTCTCTGGGCACCCTGTGCCAGGGCCTCAGCACCCCAAGAATTTCTCCACAAGATCCCATCTAACCCTAATGGCAGTGGGAAGCCATTCCCCCCTTGTCCTGGCACTCAAGGCCCTTGTCCAAAGTCCCTCTCCAGTTCTCTTGGAGCTCCTTTACGCCCTGGAAGGGGCTCTGCCCAGAGCCTTCTCCTCTCCAGGTGAACACCCCCAGCTCTCGCAGCCCGGAGAAGGGCTCAGGCCACGTGGGATGGGGCTTTGCTGTAATTGTCAGGCTTGGCTGGGGGTCCAAGGCCCCTGGGACAGACCCTGAGCCTCCCTGTGCCAGGACAGTGCCAGCCCCTCTCACCACAGGCTGTTCCTCTCTCCCCTGCCAGGAGCGGAGCACGGAGGCCGGGATGCTCAGGAAGATGGAGACAGGGGCAGCTGAAGAGACCTCCCTGCTGGAGTTTATAAAAAGTAAAGTGCTGGCAGGTCCAGGCGAGGGGGGATGGGGACTCTGGGCCGTGCTGGGTGGGTGGGGACCACCACGCCGGCACATTCACACCAAGCTGGGAGTCCTTGGGAGTCCAGCGCCGTGTGTTGGCCAGCTCTGGCGCCACGAGGGCCTAAGGACCGTGGGAAGGTGGGCACAGCCTCCCTCTGGCCACAGACCTCTTGAGGCCCCTCTTCTGTGGGGCCTGAATTGCTTCCAAATTTTGTGTTGAGGACCTTAAAGTGGTACGAGTGTGCCCGAAAAGGGTCGCTGGGAGGGGGCACCCCAGCTCCAGGAGTGGGCACGGGGCTGCCGGCGCCACCAGCTCCTCGCCGAGGTCGCCCCGCCGCAGCTGACGCTGCTTATGTGGAGCCAAAACAGGCTTGAGAGGGATGTCACTGCTGAAGGACCAGATTAATCACTCTTTCAGCTCCAGGAGGATTTCTTCCCAGATGAAGCCCCTCCCTCCTTGCCTCTTCCTCCGCTGCAGTCATATCCTGGAGCTGCCAGTTCCCACTTCTCCTCTCTTCGGGCTTTAGTGGATGCTGGCTCTCCACCACTCTCTGCTAATTAGAAAACCCATAAGAGACCAAATAAACAGAGCTGCTCCCAGGGTTTATCCCATCTGCCTCTGCTGGCGGGGCTGGAGGACACAATGTCCCACCAGGACAACACATCCACGGTCCTGCCAGCTGCTGGGATACATTAGGGTGTCTCCCCTCCTGCTTTCCCATGCCCGTAGACATCCCCAGTAGATCATCATCATCCCACAGACATCCTTACTGGGAACAGGCTAAGGGTGGGGGTTTCCTCCCAATACAAATCGCTGGCATGAGGATCACACAGCTAAAAGACATTTTTCCTATGGTTTCCCTGTAGGATTCCCAAAGATCTTCCTCAGGCTGCTGCTCAACCCCCTCTTCATCCTCCTGGTGCTGGCTCAGTGCAGCTTCTCCTCCGTCATTGCGGGTCTGGCCACCTTTCTCAACAAATTCCTGGAGAAGCAGTATGGTGCCTCCCCTTCCCACGCCAACTTCCTCATAGGTGAGCATGGATGGAGGCAAAAAATATCCATCAGCAGGGAGCCAACTGCCCATATTCCCCGGGCTTTTTAAATCCTGGAGAGGAAGTCACCAAAAGCTCATTTTTGGATGAGACCTGGGGTTCACCTTGGGGTGGTTGGTGACCTTCCTGACCCGAGGTTCCCTAGCTGCCTTGGGTTTGGGCTGTCTTGGACAACAGTTGGGTCTGTGGGTTCCCCCAACTCCTGCGAGGTCCGGAGAGCTGCCCCCTGCCCATGGAGGGGTTCTGGGCAGGCAGGACCACCCTGATGGCTCCGTTCCTCTGCAGGAGCTGTGAACCTGCCGGCAGCGGCGCTCGGGATGCTCCTGGGAGGGATCATCATGAAGCGCTTCTCCTTCTCCCTGCGGGCCATCCCGCGCTTCGCCGTGGTGGTGCTCGTGTTCTCCATCCTCATCTGCCTGCCCATTTTCTTCATGGGCTGCTCCACAGGGCACATCGAGGGCATCTACCACCCCAGGTAATGCAGGCACTGCTCCCAGCTCCTTGTTTCTCCGTGGGAAGGGATACATGCTGGGGCAGAGGCAGAAGACATCACCATGCTGCTGCTTGCTCCTTGATCCCACTGCGTGGAGGAGATCCAGGTGCTTCACAGCCCAGAGAGCTCAGGAGAGCGTTTATCCATGATTTTCTGGGCCAAACAAGCAGGGTGTAATTTTTCACTCTGGATTTTTAGGGGAAAATTCGTAATATTGTGTCCACATCATTTCACACGCTCCCAGTGTTCCAGCTGGACATCACCTTTCTCCTCGCCTCAGTGGATATTTTTGGCTCTTACCATGACTCCTCAAGATTAAAATGACATTTAGACATGACCAAGGCTTGATGTCGAGTGCACTGAGCTCATTTCCCAGTGCACTGCCAGCAATGAAGAGGTTTCTGATGCCACATTCCCACAGGGATGGAGCAGCCCCATCCCACCGTGCCCAGGGGCAGCTCCCCAGTGCCACATTCCCACAGGGATGGAGCAGCCCCATCCCACGGTGCCCAGGGGCAGCTCCCCAGTGCCACATTCCCACAGGGATGGAGCAGCCCTATCCCACTGTGCCCAGGGGCAGCCCCTCAGTGCCACATTCCCACAGGGATGGAGCAGCCCCATCCCACCGTGCCCAGGGGCAGCTCCCCAGTGCCACACTCCTGCAGGATTCAGGCTGTGTGACTCCAGCAGATGCTCTCCTTGAGGGAGTGAGGGAAAAGAGGGCAGATCACTGTGTTTGTGCTCTTCGCTTCCACAGCCATCAGGCTTGCTTGGGAACATGCCCACTTTCAGTTTGTGTCCGTGTGGTGCTTCCAGCTGTTCGCACATCTGTTTGTGCAGCTCTGGATGGAGCCCAGATCCATTTCTCCAGGCTTTTGATGGATTAATTTTCAGCTGGGAAAAAAAAAAAAAAAAAGAGAGAAAAGAAAAGAAGCGTGTGAGTACTTGTTTGTAGACATAACATAATTGCTGTGACATTCCCTGCACACTTCCAGAGGTACCTGCAGGGATCAGGGGCTGGCAGAAGGCCAGGCTGCTGCTGGCAGTGTCCCAGCCCAAACAGGAACAGGAAAACTGCTCAACTAGTAAAAGGGTATTTTTTTATTTAGATTTTTTTTTTAACTCCTCCTGTCCTATTTCTTAATTTTTTCCCAATTTTTTTCTCCCCTCCTTTCTGGCAGTACACCCAATTCCCAGCAGCAGGTTAAGGCACGGGTTGGGTGCCAATGCTCTAAGCAGATCTTCCACCCGGTGTGCCGGGAAAACACCACGGAATTCATCTCGCCCTGCTTCGCTGGCTGCACCAACAGCACCCCGAACCCCTCCAACCCCAAACAACTGGTGAGTAAAGCAAGTGGTCAGCAAAGCAGCCCTGCTGGGAACAGTGGAGTGATGCTGCAGGGACCCAGCACGTGCAATAAGGGGGTGGAACCTTTTCCACACGGTGTGCTGAGCCCTGGGAAGAATTGCTGTAATGCCCTGGGAATCTGCTGGGAGGAACAGGGATGGTGGCAAATCCCATCACAGGCTGTGCCTTAAAACTGGAGCTGGTGCTCCTGTCGGTGTCCTGCAAAGGGACGTGGGGCAATGCGTCATGAGAAACCTGCTCCTGGCGCTGGGAGCCTGACGTCTGTTCTGTTCCAAACCTTTCCCACAGATCTACCACAGCTGTTCCCTGAATGGGAATGAGTTCTCCACCTACACGGGCTCCTGCCCAGTCAGCTGCTCCCATATGCTCCTTCCTGCCATATTCCTCATCTCCTTCGCTGCCCTGGTCGCCTGCCTGTCCCACAACCCGCTCTACATGATGGTGTTACGGTGAGCAGTGTGTGAGCCCCAGGGGGGAGCCGATGTGGTGGTTCCCCGCCTTGGCACCAACGGGATGTCATAAACGTGCGACCAGCCCGAGTCTTGGCCAAATCCAGCGCCAGCAGCTCTGACCTCCCGTGCCTTCTCCCCCGCAGGGTGGTGAACCAGGATGAGAAGTCGTTCGCCATCGGAGTCCAGTTCTTGCTAATGCGGCTGCTGGGTGAGTGTTCATCTCTGAATGAGCCTGGGGCTTTGCTGGAGCCGCGGGAGGCACTGAACCTCCTCGGGAGCAGCACCTGACTCCATCCTCTCTCCCCGCCAGCCTGGCTGCCGGCCCCGGCCATGTTCGGAGCCCTCATCGACTCCTCCTGCATCTACTGGCAGCAGCAGTGCACCCAGCGCCGCTTCTGCGCCTACTACAACAACGACTTCCTCCGCAACAGGTACCCCGAGCCCCGGCCCCGGGCAGGGCACGGCCCCAGCCCAGCCTGGCGCTGGCTGGAAGTGCCAGCTCCGGACGTGGCATGTCCCTGCTCTTCTCCCGGCAGATACCTGGGGCTGCAGGTGGGCTACAAGGTGGTGGGCACCGTGCTGCTCGCCCTCATCAGCTGGAAGGTGAAGAGGAGCAAGGAGTACAACGTGCAGGAGAAGGCGGCGGGGCTGGTGTAGCCCCCGAGGACTGACTCGCACCCCCCATCACCCACCGCCACTACTTCGTCTTGTTCGGGTTTGTTTCACCTCCCGCGGGAGCGACTCCGCCTTCGCAGCTCCGAGCTCCTCTCCCGCCGCCCGGGTGCTCCCGGCGAGGGACGCTCCGGGCCGGCCCCATCCTGGGAACGGCTTCTCCCAGGGTCTCCGGCTGCGCTTGCCCGTCACCCTGGGGAGGGGGAGCCCCCGGCCCGCTGGGGCAGGAGGCAGAGGGGGCTGGAACGCACGGACCCGCAGAAGTGCCTGCTGTGGGCGACGGTCCCGCTCCGGCGTGACATTCCCGGCCGGGAGGTGCCTTCCCGGCTGGGACAGGAGCGGGGGAGGCGGCTGCCAGCCCGGAGGGGCTGCCCGGTGTCCCCCCGCCCGCAGCCCCCACCAGAGGTCGGCAGGGACACCGCACACGTGTCGGGACAAGTCATCACAAGGGGTTTATTGCAGAACATCTGGGGTTTGTTGCTCTTTTTCATTTTTTAAATAAAGGTCACTTTTCCAACTGCGGTGCTTTCTTGGTGTTCCCCCCCCC
>VZRQ01007462.1:0-37901 GCA_013397975.1 Machaerirhynchus nigripectus | reverse complement strand
CCCCCCCCACCAGCAAGGCAAGGCCCTGGGGAGGCTGCGGGTCACAGCTCATGCTGAGCTCATTCCAGCTGGGAAAGGGGAAGAGATGGTGGCACAGGGAGGGGGACATTCTCCTCCTGCAGCTCCAGCGGTGATGGGGGAGGGCTGGTAGGGGCTACACAGAGCTCGGGGCCCGGCAGAGGTGCCCTGTTGGCAGTCCCATGGAACCTGCCCAGCCCTGCCTGCATCTCCCCGGCATTCAGGGGCCTGGACAGGGTCTCTGGGCGGGGGGATACAGGCAGGGGCTGCAGGCGCAGCAGGTTTTGGCCTGAGGTTCTCATTCCCGGTAGGTTTATTGGCACAGGTCAAACCTGGTATTTGGCTGCTCGAGCTGGTGCCTCAGAGGAGGGACCACGAATAAAGAAATGCCTGGCACTTAGGAAGCTTCATTCCCCCTCCCTCACACCACAGTCCTAAACAAGAGCCATAGCAGGGTCTGGGGTCCTTCTCACCCTTCACTGTTTTGCTGTTTGGGTTGTTTCACGCCCCTCAGGTGGGTTTTGATGAGGGTTTGGTGGGTTCTGATAGTCCACGTTGTGATGGGCTTGTTACAGCACACAGACCACAATCTGCTCCAGCACTTTAAAGTAGTATTTTAACTGCAGCTTTGCCTGTTCTATTATTAATGATCTTTACTATTATTATAGAGCAGATTGTCAGCTCCAGCTTTCCCTCTGATCCATCTCTGCCTGACACAGCACGGCCATAGGGCTCCCATCAAGTTCAACCCATGGCCTAACAATTCCAGCTACTTATGTCAAGCGCTGAGCTACTTTAAAACCCTGTAATTTTTTCAGTGCAGAGGGCTCTGGGCAGGGTACAGTGGCTTTGGAGCTTCCTTTCAGGGGTTTTCTGGGGTGAATGTATTTCAGACCCTGCTGTCTTTACCCCATGGCTTTTCCCTGTGCTCTTGGCCCTGCTGCATCCATGCTCACAGAGAGAGTCGAGGGAAAGGAGAGGACAGGAGGGGACCTGCCCTGGATTTGCTCTGGATCAGCAAACCCGTCACCAAGAAGAGCTCTCTCCGTGTTACCCCTCTGCCCGTTCCCCCTCCACCTGGGAGATTTTCCCTCAACTCCCAGCTGACCTTCTGTAGCTTTCTCCACGTCTTTCGCGCCAGGGGTAACGTCCAGCAGGACAAGCCCCAGGAGGGGCCGGTCACAAAGTGCATGAGGTGGCCCAAATGGGGCCAACAGAAGCTCCTGGCCCCAAAGGTGGCAGGGTGGTGGCTCTGTGCACAGGGAAGGTCACAGCTGGAACACCTGCTAGGGGGAGCCTTGGAAACCACCCCCCCTCGGGATGCTGATGTCCAGGCATTGTTATTTCTGCTTTCCTTTGCCTTTCAGCAATCTCTCCTCCTCTTGCAGGTTTCTGCTGTCCCGGTTATCACTGTGCTCGTCCTTCTCCTCCGAAAACATCTGCCTTTTCCAGGGGAACAGTTTGGAGTACAATCCATAGGAAAAAAGAGCTTTAGCACAGTGAGGGCCTCAGTCCCTGGGGATGTCTGAACGCAGCGGGTTCCTGACTCAGGGTCAGGCAGCTGGAGCAAGAAAGGGCTGAGTTTATCACATCCCACTGTCCTGCCAAAGCCATCCCAACACAGCCCTGCTGAGCTGCAGCCTCAGGAGCAGCACGCCCGGCCAGCAGAGCCACGGGCTGGGAACAAGGTCAGAAGAGCAAAGAACAAAGCACAGAGCTGACTGGGGAATAAAGAGAAACAAGAAAACAACACTCAGAGTTTCCAGTTCTGCTCTTTTCCCCCAGCCACTGGGGAAAAACAGCCCTGAATATTTAACAAGTCATGGAGTGAGGCCCAAAAAACTCCTGGAGTTCTGCTCTGCGCTCCGGCACGAGCGGCTCGGCCGTGGCTGTGCAGCCACTCCCCAGCCTGGGACAGCTGAGGAGCTACATCTCATCTCCATCCAGCACAGCCACAGGGTGCCACAACCACCTCCAGGGCAGAGCAGCACTGCTCTGTCACCACAGCCACCACAGCCACCGCAGCTGACTGGAGCATTCCTGTGCACATCATTTCTTGTTATGCTTTGTGGGCGTTTTTTGCTGTGTGATTATCAGTTAGTCGGACCAAGGAGTAAATACAAAACCAAGAAAAACCCAAGCCCAGAGCCCTGTGTGTGCAGAAAACAGTGGGTTTTGACAACACAGACCTGGCCACAGAGCAGGAAGGCTGACCCCAACATTGTGCTGAGCAGGAGCAGAGCCCCATCCACGTGGATCTGACATGGCTGGGAAGAGCCAAGGCAAACACACAGACTGAAGCAAGACTCGAGAACAAGTATTTAAGCAAAAAAGAATTTACTTACGGAATACTTTTAATTAAAAGAATAACTTAAAACCCACCATGGCCTCATGGTATCTTCCCCTCCTTAAAGCTGAGGCTGGTGCTTGGCCTCTACTTTTCAAGGAGATGCATCTTTGCAAGAAAAACCATCCAAAGAAACAGAAATTTTTTTTCCCAAATCACTTCAGCATTATGCATTCGAAGCAGGCAGCCCAAGACCTCCAGCTAAAGGAGTTCAAAGCATGACAAACATGTTCCAACAGGACTTTGCCTGCAGGAAACAGAAGAGTATAACGTTTGGTAAATACCACCCTCCCCACCTCCTGCACGGATGGTTCCCGAGGCTGGAAATGCAAGGAGCAGCTTCATTACAGGCACAGGGCTTTGCTGAAGGCTGTTCCTGCTCTTCCTAACACCTGGCAATGCTGCAGGGAGGCAGGAAAAGCCCCAGAGAAGGAAAAGAACACAACAGATGAGTTGAGTGGTGAAGGAGGCATCAAACCACGGGGGAGAGGGGGCTGCAAACTACAAAAAGGGTCTGCCAGGAGCCAGCCACTCCCTCAACCCTGAAACAGGGGAACCCACAAACAAAGGGAAAATGTCCCTGCACCAGGACTCTGCAAAGTGCAGTGAGACACAAACTGGGAAGACCTCCCAATTCTTTCCCCTCTTCCTTGAGCATCTCCGTCAGGAGGAGGAAGCACACCCACGTGCTGGCAGCTCCTCCACCTTCCCTCTCACTTTGCCACAAGTGCTGACTAATTACACACAAAGACAGACCTTCCTGCAGCCACGGGAGCAGGAGGCTGCACAGCAAGTGCCTGGCACGACAGGTCCCACACTGGATGTAGGTATGGGTCTGAAATTGTGCCCATCTCACAGTTTCATGCCCTGAGCCCCTGGAGCCCTGCCACTCTCAGGTGTTTGTTCGTGGCTGTGGGAAGAGAGCCTGCAAGGAGAAGAGTGAAACAAGCTATCAGGACACAGCCCTCAGCTGAAGAAAAACTCCCAGGAGCTGATCAAGAGAGGAAATCACCAGACACGGGCGCAGATCTGGGCCCAGGGAGTAAGGCAGGGCAGGCAGCCTGGTTTGGGCATCTCGCACTCCTCCAGCCCCACAGAAATGAGGCTGCACCAGTTTGGAACGATGGGAAGGTAGAGACAAGCAGGAAACCAGCTTTTTATACTCCCTCAATGCCTGCACAACTTGGGGAGCTTGTGCAGTGCTCCCCAGCAGCCCAAACCATAAGGTGGTCGGTGGCTCTGAGAGGGTCTAAACCATGGCAGGGAACAACAGGCACACTCTAGTCTCTACAGCTCACCTGCCAGTGCACTCCTTCCTAATTTGCTGGGCAACTACCAAATGAAAAGCCTAAAGATCAAGGTAAAAGAGAAGCCCAGAGGGTCAGCAGCCCAGAGGAGGGCAACAGAAGAGGGGAGAGAATAAAAACACTGCAGCATGAGGGGACAGTCAGAGGGAATCACACCAGCAATTGTCACGTCGCTCCCAAGCCCACGAGCAGCAGAGGAAGACACCACAGGGCTGACTTGCAGCTGAAGTTCCTTCTTTTTACATCAAGATGAGATGTGAGTGCTCCAGACCACGTTTTTCCCTTCAGCCCCCCAGCCCTGTCCGTCTCTGCTCAGGCCACCTTCACCAGCCACTTCTCGAGGCCCTCCAAGTCAGCCTCTCCCTCCTCTCCCTTGCTGCCTCGAGCACTGCACTCCACGAATTCCACCTTCATGGGCAGCTGGGAGAAGTCGAAGTCCTTGCCCTTCTTCCCCAGCTGGGCAGGGACCCCCGTGGCTGAGCCATCCAGGCTGGTGGGGGCTGCGGAGCGGGTCACCCGCAGGGTATTGCTGCAGGGAGAGAAGGGAAAGGGTCAGAACTCAGCACCAGGGGAGTATCACCTGCACCACGGCTCTGGGATGTCTGGGATCCAGCTCTGCCAGCAGGATGCCAGCTACACCAAGGACACAAGGCCCAGCACTGCCCTGTAAGGCTCAGCCAGGGCCCGTGGCCACTGCTGGAAGGCACGAGTGCAGAGGCTCAGGGGAGTAGGAGGGCACTCAAGGAGAGGTGTTCAAACAGGTCTGGTTTTGTAATAAAGGACACCAAAAGTCAGATGATGATGATGTCCTTACCCCAATTTATCCACGGCAAACAGTGGAATAACCCTGCCTAAGAGGGCACAGTAACTACCTAGGAATCCAACACCTACACACAGGTAGTTGTCAAATGCTCAACATCTGAACAAGCAATCCTTATTTCCCTGGAGAATGTGAGTATGTGGCAGCTGACTCCTCCGTTAAAAACCAGAAGGTTGGGTATTCAGCCTGGAAGAGGCACAGCACAAATGCCCCTGCTGCCGCCTGCTGGCCAAAGGGATTATAGATCCAGGGAATCATTTCGCTTGGAAAAGCCCTCTAAGATCATGGAGCCCAACTGTAAACCCAGCACTACCAACCCCCAGACCAAACAGGCTGCTGCCAGTTGCACAGGGAACTCAGCCAAGGCTCAAGGGAGCTCCCTGAGCACTGAGGGAAGAGAGAAAGGACAAGAGGGATTGAGGGCTCAGAGGGATTGAGATCCCATTTCATACTTACAGCTCTTTCTCCAGCTGCTGCTGGATGAGTTTTGCTGATTTTGCCATTGTGACATCTAGAGAGAAAAGAACATGAAATCAGCTCTTTGGCTGTCTGCCAGAATTCAGAACCTGGTTCCTCCTCCTAAAGCAAGGCCAGGTCACACTGTGCAGTCACTGGAGCTATCAGGGCAAGGACAGCAGTAGGATGAGGGATGCTGGAGCTTTGGGATCAGAGGCATGAATGGGAACAACCCAACAGTCTGATACAATGCGGGGAATTAATTTCTTCTTGCTTACTTCAGAGGATGGGTTTGAAGCAGCAGCACTCCCTCCTGTCCTGCGCTTTCCACCCGTGGCACGCAGAGCCAGGAGAGCCTCAGGCAGCTCCTCAGCTAGTGCAGGAAATAACTACAAAACCCAGATCTGGTGCTCCCCCAAAACATCCAGCTGTTACAGAGGGACCCACACTTTCACTGCAGAACTTGTAGGGATCTGAAAATCGACTCTTTTCCAGTAGCTGGATGTTCCTCCTACTCCAAACCAGAGAAAACATGGAACCTTGGCAGCTGAACAACTCGTTTTAACTTTGAGGCTGCCGAGTGTGTAGGAATAGTTCATTATGCTCCAGCTGATCCTATTTCCTGCTGCCTGGAGACTGAGGAACAGCTCTGCACAAAGCAAGCAGGAACAGCTTGGAAAAGCCCAGCCACCTGCCTTACTGAGACCTGCCCAAAGAGCTGCAGCTTTCCCAAGCAGTCCTCCAGACACTCCTACTGAGTAGTCGAGAGTTTAAACCTAAATTACAGCCTTCCTTTTGCTGAAATCCCAATTCCCAAGTTCAGCAGCCACAGCACAAAGCCCTGGCCTGCAGGAGTGGCCAGGCCCAGCCCCAGGGCAGCCGGGGTACCTTGCTTGTTGCAGGCGATGAGCAGCGCGGGCGCGTTCCTGAGCACGGTGCTGTCCACCAGCACCTGGTACAGGAATTCTGCCACATCCTTCACCTCCCGCTGGAAGGCCACGCTGTCCACCACGAACACAATGGCTCTGGGGCAAAGAGGGAAGGACATGTGCTGGGGATGAAGCTCTGCAGTCACCTTCCCCTGCAAGTATTCCAGCCTGAGCTGAGATTTCCACACCTGGTCTCACCCAGCCCAAGCGCCGGTTCGCAGCATGTGCTGGCTGAAATACACCCCACGGCCAGCTCCAGCAGGAACTCTTCCCCAGTCTGCCCCAGGATATCCCACATCCCCTAGACCTCCCTGCTGCAGTGGCTTTGCCTCCTGGAGCACTACAAGCACAGGTAAGTAGGAAATTCACTGTGTGATTTTTGGGATTGTCCCGTGCAGGGTCAGGAGCTGGACTCGACCATCCCTGTGCATCCCTTCCCACTCAAGGTACTCTATGAAGGCAAAGCAAAAATGAACCAGCACTACCCCACAGCAGAGCTCTGACTCTCGGGGCACCACCAGCCCAGCTCACAGCATTCCCAGCACCCTCACTTGGTTTATCCCTTCCCAGAGGATCACCCGCCCCCTCCTCCCCTGCAGATCCCCTCACGTTACCTGGCTGCGGCCTTGAACCTCTCCAAGAACTGCAGCCTCAAACTCTCATGGCCTGGAAGGTCGATCAAGGTCACGTTAGTGCTCTGGAACACAAGCAAGAAGGAATTAACACCACCTGATCCGGGGGTTCCTGTGGCCTTGGACTGGGGAAAACCAGGCTGACCCCGGATTTGTGTCCTGCAGGCCCAATCCCATCTGCCCCTGACACAGAATATAAACCTGCAGCCATTCACACACACCAAGTCTCCCTAAATACACCAAACTTCGCTGGGAATAACACAAAAATGCCTTTGCAAAAGCCTTTTTTAACTGAAAGCTGCAAATGTTTCCCTTCCCAGGAAAGGAAAGCGCCAAAGGCAGGAGGAGAGAGAGAACAAATGGCCGAGCCAGGGCCACGTCACTGCTCTCAAGATAAGGCTGCAGGAGCCCCCTCCTGCCCCCTGCTCTTGGATCTTATTGGAAACCTTGTCTGTGATTAAAAAAAGGGTCAAAAAAGCAGCGATCTACCTTGCAGCATTCCACTGCCTCACCCCCTCCAAATACTTGACTGCTCAATTAAAGAGACACAAAAACGGGAAACGATTTTTAAAAAACCCTGCAGGTCCTTTGACCAAGTCTGTAACCTTCTTATCACTGTTGTTAATAATGACTGAGAAGGTGAAGCCACAAAACCACCCTCCACTTTCACAATTCACCAGCAGTTAAGGTGCTGCCAGCACGCTGCTCTCCCTCCCACATGTGCATCCAGCACGAGAGAGAGATTTCCAGAATGAAAGAATTGCCAAAAAAACTGAAAATAACCAGGTCTGTGGCAGCCCAGGACCTAAAAATAACAAAATCCTTCCTGAGACCATATAAAGTGCAGCTGGAGCCTCTGCTTAAACCCGATAAAGCTTTTCATTTCAGGTTTTCTTGGGAGAAACAGAAATTGCTGCTGAGGAAATAAACCAATTCAACAGAGCAATGAAACCCCCCCACCCCCCAAAATCTCCCTCCTGCTCCAAGCATGCTGCTGAGCCCACAGGTGTGGTGTTCAGTCAGAAAGGTTTCACTATTTGACAAGCAAAGGAAAAACAATCTGCGGAGCCCTGACACATCCCAGTACTTCCCTACTTTCTCAGCGCGCCCTGCCTGGGAAAATCCTGTCCTACACTCGGACCAAACTGGGGCCTGAGCAGCACAAAAAATTCAGGGCAGGCTTAGCAGAGGGAGCAGAGGAAGGCTGCAGAGCCGAGTGAGGGCTGAGGCTGAGCACTCACCTTGTCCCGGCTCACCCTGTACACGGCGGAGCTGTCGGTGATCGAGGTCTGGGTGTCGCGGTACCGCCCCGACAGCAGCTGGGGGGACAGGCAGGCGTCAGAAAAAACCACCCTGAGAGGCTCCAAACCCTTAAATCAGGCTTTTCATCACCAGCATCACGTCTAGTCTGCTGAGAAACTGAAATGGTCTGACGGGGTAATGAGCATCAGAGAGCTGATCTCAATTTCCTGCAGGAAACTATTGCTGGGGTTACTTTCCCCAGTTAATTAAAAAATGCTCATTAGGGAAAAAATCTATTTATATCGTGGATCTCCACTGAAACAAGGAGGAAGAGAGTGTGTCTGCAAATCCTTCGGAGTTTTCCAGCTGGGACCACGGTAACCATGGCTGTGTCTCTTTCGTTTTCAGAATCAACAGTAACAGAGTATCCTGGGTTGGAAGGGACCCACCAGGATCATCAGTCCAACGCCTGGCCCTGCACAGACACCCCAGCAATCCCACCCTGTCCCTGAGAGCATTGTCCAAACGCTCCTGGAGTTCTGGCAGCCTCGGGACCGTTCCCTGGGGAGCCTGGGCAGTGACCGACCGCCCTCTGGGAGAAGAACCTTTTCTTGAGATCCAGCCTAAGCCTCCCTGACACATCTCCAGCCGTTCCCTCGGGTGCTGTCCCTGGTCCCAGAGAGCAGAGACAGGTTCCTGCCCCGCCGCTGCCCCTCGGGAGGAGCTGCAGACTGCGATGAGGTCAAGTATCGCTAAGCCTTTTGCTAGGACAAATTCGAACCTAAATGCAATTTCTTTAGACACTCCGTGGTAGACAAAACTCGGTCTCCGTCCCTCCTTGCATCTATAAACCCCAACTTTTAAGTTTCATTAAAAGATTAAACACCGAATTAAAGGGAGCCCCTTCACCTCCGTACGAGAGGCCGGAGCCGGGCAGCCCCCGCCCCGCTCCCTGCTCACCCGTGCGAAAAGCAGCGTCTTCCCCGCGTCGCAGAGGCCCAGCAGCAGCACGGCCTTCCGGCTGCTCCTCCTGCCCTGCACGAACCGCCAGATCACTGCGGGAGAGAGAAGGATGAGGAGGAGAAGGGGACACCTGAGCCCACGGCTGGCGGCACCGGCGCCCCGTCAGCGAGGGCGAGCGCTGGCCGCCGGCAGGCCGCAGGGCGGGGGGAAAGGGAGGTTCCCGCAACTCACGGAAGGTGATGGCGACGGCGATGAGCGCGATGAGCACGGACAGCACGGCGGGGCCGTGCAGCTCCCGCCGCAGCGCCTCCAGGTGTGGCTCCAGCCCGCCCGCCATGGCCCTCACACGTGGCCACGCCACGCTTTCGCTTCCGGCCCCGCGGCACGCCGGGAAGGCCGGGGCGCGGGGCCTCATGGGAGATGTAGTTCTCCCGTGAGGGGCTGGGGAGGCAGAGACTCGCTGGGGGAGTCTGGAGAAACATCGAATGGGTTAGGCTGGAAAAGCTTTGAGATCATCGAGTGCAACCCTTCCCCCAGTACTGCCAAGGCCACCACTAACCCATGTCCCCGAGTGCCACATCCACAGGGCTTTTAAATCCCAGGTAGCTGTGCCAGGGCTGGACAACTCTTTCTGGGAAGGATTTTTCCCGATGTCCAGCCTGAACCTCCCCTGGCACAGCTTGAGGCCGTTTCCTCTCATCCTGTCCCTTGTGCTTCGGCTGCCCCCTCCTGTCAGGGAGTTGTGCAGAGCCAGAGGGTCCCCCCTGAGCCTCCTTTTCTCCAGGCTGAGCCCCTTTCCCAGTTTCCTCAGCCACTCCTGGGGCTCCGGCCCCTTCCCCAGCTCCGTTCCCTTCCCTGGACACGCTCCAGCCCCTCAATGTCCTTCTTGTGAGGTCCCAGAACTGTCCTCAGTGCTGGAGGTGCCTCACAGGTCCGAGCACTGCCCTGGGCCTGCGGGACACACGACGGCTGGGACAGCCCAGGGGCCATTGGCCTCTTGCCCCCCTGGGCACACCTGGGCTTGTGTCCAGCCGCTGTCACCAGCACTCCCAGGGCCTTTCCCAGCTTTCCAGCCACTCTGCCCCAAACCTGGGGCATTCCATGGGGCTGTTTGGCCCCAGAAGATACGTCTGTTTGTACCAGGCATTGGGAAGCAGAGCCAGGCTTCCCACAGTGGTGCAGGATGAGGAGCAGTGGGAATACATTGAAACGAGACGGGTTCAGAGTGGATATGAGAGGAATTTCCTCCTTTGGGGGCTGCCAGGAGCAGGACAGGCTGCCCAGGGAGGTTGTGGAGTCACCACCAATGGAGGTCAAGCCCTGAGCACCTTGGTTGATCCCTTTCCTTGAGCAGGAGATTGGACTGGAAAACCCCAGAGGTCCCTTCCAGCTTGAGAGAGCCTCTAGCGAGGTTCCTTTTATCCATGCCTTCTGCTTATGGGACAAGGGCTTGCACCTGACATGAAATGCAGATGATGAAGATTTCTGGGGGGAAAGATTTCTAACTGTAGCCATGCTGAGTTGTAGAAACAGCATTTTAGAGACACTGATTCTTCTTCTTTGCTAGTTTTGAGGAAAGGGTTAAAAAGCCACCTGTCCAGTGTATTCATCCTACATAAATTGAGGGACTGCATTTCATCCTTTCCTGTCATGGTCTGCATTTCTGCCATGCAGGGGGATTTTCAGTCAGGCTGGTGGGCTTCTCACCACACTTACCATATGCATCCAAAAATCATCAAAATATTCATTCCCTCAAAGCCAGGAGCTTTGTGCTCTCAGGAGTTTCTCCATGTCTGCCTTGACAGCAGGACTGGGACACCCTGGGTGAGGCCAGGCTGTTCCTCTGGAGCAGAGAACCTCAGCAGCCCTTTTTGTCCCACCTTTTTGTTGTCACTGTGGATCAGAATCGGGCAAAACAAACAACAGGTATGTGCTCAAGGAGTCCTGCCTGGTGGAAGGGGCTCAGACACAGCCAGCTGAGATCTGAGACACAGCAGTTTCTGTTCACAGCTCCCACCTTACTCCCACTGTGTTATTTTGGTTTGGGGTGGTTTTTTTCCTTCTCCAGCCTTCAGCTTCCCCGACACAAACACTGTCCCTCTTCCTATGTCCCAGCCACATGGGGGAACCTCACCTGCCAGGGATAACCTGGGCAAAGCACAAGCACAGAGAGTACAAAGCATCTGTTAATTAGGCTCTAGGGTATATTTAATCCATTTTGCTTTGGCAAATGGTGCAAGAAATGTCCCTAAGGGGCAGCAATAAGTGACAACAGCCATGCTGGTCTCTGTCACTGTGAGAGGCACTGAGGAAGGAATGGGCTTCAGGAGCATTTGGAAAAATCTCAGGACGCCCGTTTAGATTTGAGATTTTATTTTTTGCTGTGCTGGCAGCAGAGAATTGTAAAGTGTCACAGAGCCACTTTCAGAGTGATGAGGGAGGGCAGAGAAAGCAGTGAAGGCAGAGGGCCCTCCGCGGGTCAGTGTTCGGTGCTGAGGGCACGAGAGGAGTCATGGCTTGAGGTTTTCTCCCCCACTTCGAGGATCCTTCCCATTTCACTACTTGTCCTCAAGGAAGGTGCACACCTGGAGAAGATCTGGAAAGGGAAGGACAGGGAGAAGTTCAGATCCTGCCTTTAAACACTCCTGTCCCACCAGCGCACACCCAGCCGTGCCAACAATGTCACGGTGTGCCACAGAAAAAGAGCTTTAACCACAAATCCCACTGAACCCACACCGCTGGGTCTGTGGGGGTTCTCTGTGCCCTTCCTCAAAGTCCGTATTTTCTAAAGGTGAGGGAAAGTCTTTTATTCATGTTGCTGCCAGAGCAGCAGGTTTTAAGTCTGTTCTCAGTTCACCCACGGAACTTTGAGAAAAGAATATTGACATCCTCACACTGAAAAGGCATTGAATGGACAGTCCCAGAAGAAACTGCTCATGCCTGCAAGGTAAGAACTGCAATTCAGGACTTCCTCTGGGGCTGTTCCCAATTACCTGATGGGTTGCAGGTGTTGAGGCTGGCAAGTGAAGCGTAGTATTTATCTCCAAGGAATTCCTTGTACGATATTCCATCACGGAGCTTGACCAGGCACTTTGTCCGGTCTTTAAACAGAAGGTCCTTGGTTTCATATGCAAACATATTGAAATCTTTATTCTTGGTCCCTTTTGCTCCAAACAGTCTCTGGAATAAAGGCATGAAGAGGAGAGAAGTAGAAAGCTGGCCTAGCTCTTGCTCCTGGTTCTTCACCATCAGCCTGGGGAGCCCCAAGCTAGGCTCCAGAAATTTAGGATTGAACCTTCTGTCTGTATGCTTACAGGAGGGATCACTCACTGGTAGGCACACTTTTTCCCCCATTTTAAAATGTCCCTGTGTGCAGAGACGCTGCCAGCAGGTCCTGTAACTCAAACCATGAGTAGAAGCAAAAGGACCCAAGCACCTCTCACCAGACGCTGATGGTGGAGCCAACATTAATGTTTGCAGGGAGAACTAGAGATGGTTTAGCCTGCTTATGGTCAGCCCAGTGGCTGCAGGACTGTGTGTGTGCAGGGAGGCTGCTGTTGGGGCTGAGCCCGACCCAGCTGTGGCACAGACCAGGCACCACAAAGGAGTTTCTGAAACGCCCCGGCAAGAGCAGAGCCCGAAAAGGAGGTGATGAACTCATGTCACACAAGTAGAGCGTGACAGCAGCAACTGCTGCAATCCCACTGCTTCCTAAAGGTGTGTTTGCTAAGGTGGCAGAGGAGAAAGAGCACTTGGGAAGGGCTGGAGGAAGGGGGAAGCCAAAGGGCAAGGCTGTCACCCCACAGCAGTGAGGTAAAATCTTCCACCTTACACTGACTTGGGGAAAACCAGAGCAAACCCACAGCATTTCTTCCACTCTCAGCACTACAAACCTCTTGGTTCTCCAGCAGCTCACGGACTTGTTGTGCTTTCTCAGGACGTGTCACCACAGCGTGGGTAGGGACTTTGGCCAGGTTGCATCTCCTGTAATCCATGACATTTGCCCGCTGCCCGTCAGTGCACAGCAACTCAAACTGGTCCATTTTCAGATCTTTGGCCCAGCTTTCTGTACTTCTGCCTTTAAAGAGAATGGGTTTGGAGACTCAGAGATCTTGTGTAGCAGGAGAACATCAACCTCGACACCACCTAAGCAATAATGCAGATGGGGAAGGCAGCCCTGAGCACGTACCGTCAGTGTTCTCCTCAACGATGGAATGCTTGATAAAGGCCACATCCCCCTGCTCGACCACACACCTGGGAAGTCGAAAAAGAGGCCAGTGATGTGGGTGCTTGAATCCTGTCCCTTTCCCACAGATTTGATTTAGACTTGAGTCTTATTCTGTACAATTAATCTCCAAGGACAGCCAGGTCTAGAAGCCCTGCCACAAATATTTTAAATATATTTGAAACACAGTCTTTACACTCCTTATTTATGTTAAAAGAGGAGCACTTCTGCCATGGTGGGAGGGCTTGTGTCTCTCCAGGTTTGTCTGGAGGCACCAGGACATGAGTTTTACAGAATGGGGGCATTTTACATCAATTTTCAGAAAGCAAAGAGAAAGCATGTGGCATTTGTGTAATATTATAGAGATCTGTACTTTCAGTGGTGTAATGGGGAAAAAGAGTAGCTCAGCAAGTTAGTGTCGACACGAGGCTGTACTTCACCCGTGAGCTGCCCCTGTGATCAGCCCCAGGGTGCCCGAGGCAGCCTGGGTGTCCCCAGCACGTACCGCAGAGCTCCAGTGTATCCATAGTACTGCTCGTGGCTGCTGGCCACGCACTTCTCCGGAGGGACCCCCCCTGAGCCCTTGCAGAGCTGGCAGAGGCGGGAGGTAGGAGGAGACCCGGGAGCACAGCCCTGGCTGAAGTATTCATCTGGAGGCAGGAATAGGAGAAATTCACTTTTGCTGCCCTGAGAAGTTAGGTTTTATTTCCACCACGCGTTCTCGCCCTGAGTTTGCGTTAGCGCTCACTGGGGAGCTGGAAACGGGCTGGGAGAAGGAGCATGACTTAGTGGGCAACAAATGACGTGCATCCAGCCTTCACCATGGAACTTGGGTCCTGTTATCATTGATAATTGGTGTTATTGTTGCCCAGAGAAGCTATGGCTGCCCCTGGATCCCTGGAAGTGTCCAAGGCCAGGTTGGACAGGGCTTGGAGCAACCTGGGATAATGGGAGGTGTCCCTGCTCATGGCCGGGGGTGGAATGAGATGGGCTTTAAGGTCCCTTCCCACCCAAACCATTCCATGACTCTGTGATTCTGTGATGAGGCAGGGCCTAAGGCTCAAGTGCAATAGGTACTATCTTGGCATAAAAAGAGGAATGTTTTCCCTGCAAACCATTCCCAGCTCACACAGAGCCAGCCCGAGCCTCCACGGCCTTTATGGATCAGCAGAACTGCATTTGGCAGCAATGAGAGAGCCCTTGTGGTAGAAGGGACGGTGGGAAAGGACAGCAGGAGGATAGAGAAGCTAAGAATAAAACTTACTAACATTAATATCTTCATGTGGTTAGAGATTCCCTTTTCATTATTAAATGCTTACTTTGTCTTGGTTGATAACATTGATAACATTTCCAAATTATTTTTCTTGGACCGTAACTCTCAACGAATTCTCAGGCAGTCAGATCAGTCCCTTTAAGTTTCCTGAATGAAGATCAGCCTCTGTCCCCTGTTCTCAGCCCTTCCCCTCCCTTTTGAGTTTCATCCTTTACCCCCACTCCACACCCTGCATGAGCACCAGGCCCCTGTGGGGCAGCCCATATTCCCTTTTTTGGGAATGCCTCTTGGGCTGCTGCAAAAGGAAGGGGAGAGATGTGAAAAGAAAGCAAAGACTCCCCCCCAAAGCAGCTGATGTGCCATATCTTACTCTGAAGCAGACACCAAAAGCCTAAAATTTTGCTCAGTGAAACCTCAAATAACAGAAATTCTCCATTTCCTCCCTCCAGGAGGGAATCTTTGAGGCACAAGAAACTTTGAAAAGCAGATGAAGGATGGTAAAACATTTTTTCATGAGCAGATTCCCAGCTCAGAGAACTGGCTGCCAAAGTGGACTCACCGAAGTTGCAGCTGCCTGTCCTGTTGTGGATCAGGCCCATGGGGATGTTCCAGCCAGCAGTTCTCCCCACGGCGGTGTGGCACGACTTCTTACCCTGCAGGTTGTTCCAGTTGATGTCCTTGTCAGACTTCTTCACAACGGCCACAGCAAAGTAGGTTGCTTTCAGAAGATAAAACAGAGAAGAATGAAGGCCTGACCCAAGGATCCCACTGTGATCCCTTAGTGGAGAGCATTGGCTTCACTTGGGAAAGGGTGCCTATGAACAGCACAGAATTACTTTGTGCTTATAAACACTTTGCCAGGCAGCAGCAATGGAAGAGTTTGTAGATGTGATGCATTTACTCCCACCGTGCTCCTGGGTAATTATTATCCCTGGTATTTCCCCACTCTCCAAAGCTCTGACACCTGGGTATGTGAGAAGGCTATAGCAAGACACATGTGAGGATTTCTTATTCACTCCTGATTTTTTATTCTCTCCTTAGCAAGGGACAAACCCCTTCCCTTCTCTCCCCCTTCCCATTTCTAGAAAGAACAATTTTCTAGTGCTGCAGCCCAGACCCTCTTTCTCTGTTCACAGCCCTGAAACTGTTATGGTGTGACCACACGAATCTCTGCCACTACCAAATGCTTCACCTTGATCTTATTGCAGCCTCTAATTTTCCCTCCGACTGCTGAACCAATCTCCCAAAATTCTAATCTCTACGCTGGACACTCTTTGGGTGGAGACTGGCCATTTATTCTCCACTCATGATTCATATCTGCTTTTCTACTTATATCCCTCGGGACTGTTTTCTGTCCCTCTGTTGGCAGTAATTACCTGGTTCTTCTTCTGATTCGCAGTGATTATCTGTGGGAGGGGAGAAGAAGAAGATGTTAAGTTAAAGACATCTCAAATCCAAAAGAAGAACTGAGCTCACTAATTTCTGGAGAAACTCTGTTGTAGAAGTGACCGTTTCAAGTAACATCTTGTTCATCACCAGAACAAAGCACAGCCCCAGCTGCTCCTCTGAGCTGAAAGAAGCACTTTCGCCAAGGCTGGTGCTAAAGGACCAGGGCATCCTAATTAAAACAAAGAAGAGTTCCTGACTATCCATGCCTGCTCTGCCAGGGCTGTTCCACTTTTCATGGAAAGACAAGGCATGCAGTGGCGAGCAGAGCTGCCTCAGAGCACCGAGTGTTAGGCTGGATATCAGGGAAAGGTTCTTTCCCCAGAGGGTGCTGGGCACTGACCAGGCTCCCCAGGAAACGGTCCCGAGGCTGCCAGAGCTCCAGGAGCGTTTGGACAATGCTCTCAGGGACAGAGTGGGATTGCTGGGGTGTCTGTGCAGGGCCAGGAGTTGGACTGATGATCCTGGTGGGTCCCTTCCAACCCAGGATATTCCATGATCCTGTGATTTCTGCAGGACACAGCCCTGCAGCTGCTTTGTAAGATTCCAGAATAAAACCGGCACTTTGGCACCAGCCCATTCCCCACCACCTGGACCCTGAGACAGAGCTGTGCTTACCCTCATAGCTCTCTGCCATCACTGGCACCAAGCCACACATGCCAGCAGTGTAGACAAAGCCTCCATCTAAGCTGATGGCATCTGCTTCACCTTTCTGCAAGGCAAAGGTGCAGAAATGAAACGTGGCGTGTCCCCAGGCCGGCGCTTTTCAGAGCTCAGATGGTGAAAGAAGCACCTGGGAAGTTCACAGGAAAGGGGAAAAAAGCTGTACCATGATCTTCGTGATGCATTCCTTGGTGTCCTCTGCCACAACGCACTCCACCTCCCCCTTGCTCATCACGCTCCAGACGTCACACTTCTTCTTCTCATCCCTGCCAATCGCACACCACTGCGTCTTGTTGCCTCTGCGGCTGGGGGTCACGCGATCTGCGAGGGCAGCACAGGGAGAACAAGGATGAGCCCTGCGGAGCCACGGCCTGGCTGCGAGGGACTCGGCCCAAACCACCTGCACGCACCAACCTGCTGCTGCTCAGGGCTAGGAGCTCTTGTTAATTAAGCCCTGGGCTGGCAAGAATAGAAAAGGTGGTTCTTGAGCTGAAGTAGGCTTAAAAATCAACTTACAGGTCAGAAAGGTGAATTTCTGCATAACACAAGCCATTCACGCAGATTTCTGTTAGCTAAAACAGCACAACCACTAAATGCCTGTGTGATAATAGTATTTGGAATTGCTGCCTGTAATATGTCCCACATTTCTGCACTCCTCACAGCCCAGACAGCCAAGAGACTACGACCAGACTGAGCTGGAAAATGACAGCCTAGTTATGTTTCTGTAAAACAGCACTTGAATAATCTGGTTTGATGCTATGTGAAGTCCATTCACATCCCCTTCCATAAATGCCACTTCACAGAAGTGAAGTACTTTAAATTGTACTATGAATTCTAAGTGGGCTTCAGAGATCAGTTCTGGGGTGTTTGACTCTCAGAAAGCCATCAGAAAATGCTTGATGAATCTAGATGGAAATAAAGGACATTTCCCCCAAGTGTCTGAACCTGGTGTCCTGGGATGTTCCTTCTTCTTACATCCCAGAAACGGCTTTTCTAAGTAGCAGTTTTGGCCATGCCCAATCTCTACCACCATCTCTACCAGTCCGGTGTGGAGTTTGTGTAGATTTTCCCTATTTATCAGTGTGGTGATGACGTTATTTTGGGTTTGGATACAACATATTCCTTTGCTGATGTAAGTGAAGTTTGTGAAAGTTCTGTGACTTCACAGGAAATATTTTGCAGATGATGCAGTCTGTGTTTGAAAAAATCATGTTCCTTTTGCCTGGTTGTGTTTGCCAATGCCAACTCTTCCACACAGCCTATGCTGACATGACTTTGGTGTTTGATGTCCTGCCTACCTTTCTGGAGGCTCTGGACTGCACTGTAATACTCAAAGCCCAGGTACAGCTGGGCATCCATCAGTGACGGGATTTGCTTCAGCTGTACTGCAGAGTCTTTGAAAAGCAAGTCTTTGAGGCTTGGGTCCTTCTTGCCAGGTGGCCCAAAGAGGTGGAAGGTGCTGGTTGTGCCCACACCAAATTTTTCCTGCCACAAGGGAAAAATAATCAGCAAATGACCACACCAAAACTCTTGGAAAGCTGGAGAAAGTGATCAAACCAGAGGACAGGGGATGTTAGAGGAAGGAAAGGAGAGCTTGGTGATACCTGTGCTTTGGAGAGGAAGTTCCAGATGTCATTGACCTTGCTGTCATCTCGAGCCACAACGGCGTGAGCGGGAACCCTGGCCCAGTGACAGGCCTTGTAGTTGTCCACGGGCTGGCGGGTGCCATCCAGACACAGGAGCTCGTACTCATCCTTCTCAGCTGGGGCATTTTCTGAAGGAAGGGAGGAACCATGAGTTGCATCACCATGAAAATGGACAGAAAGGCCAGTCTGGGGAAGCTTTGTAATTGAGTTATTTCTGCTGAAGCTCCAGGGGGAATTCTTTGCAGAAGACAGGTTGCAGGCACCCCCCTTGCAATGGGGTCATCGTGGACACATGAAGGCAATGCCTTTGGAAGAGAGATTGCCTCTGCCTCTGCCGTAACTAACCCAACAGTACGAGGATTTATGCACAGAAGGATGCAAATAGGTTTACAAACACCATACAAATGGATTGAGCAGGTCAGGAGCTGCACGTGGTCTGTGAAGGCCAAGTAGGTGACTAACATCAAGGCTGAAGACAAAGCCCAGGACTGAGATCACAAGGTTGCAGGAGAATTCAAGTGTGAAGGGACTTTTGAAGATCCCTGGTCAAGGCAGGGACAGACCAGGATGTTCCAGGTAAATCATGAAACCCTTCAAGGACGGAGAGTGCACAGCTGTCCTGGACAACCTGTCCCAGTACTTCACTGTCCTCAAGGGGGAAAAAATTCCCCTTGTATCTGGTCCCCAGGCTGATCAAGCCCATCCCACAGAGCACCTCCTTGCAGGACAGTTGTCCCTGCCCCATGACCACCTTGGTGACCCTCCACTGAGCCCACTGCAGGTCCTGGGTGTGCCAGGCCATCCTTGGTCTCCACAGAGTCAGTGAACTCTTGCTGTGGGCTCAATTCCCTCCAAAATCCCTCCCAGAGGGATGGGTGACCTGCTCAATTGCTCATGCTATAGCTGGCTCTGAGATATGGCACCAAGCGGGTTTTCCAACTACAACGAAGAACCTCAGAGAAGAAAACATGGATCCACCATAATCCCATTTCTCAATAACAAGGATGAGTCAGTTCACAATGTGCAAAGCTTTTTTCAAGAGATGAAAGAAGGGTTTGGGCCTGGAGAGGAATGAAAGCTGCACAGTGTAGACAAATTGTAGGATGGAGTGGCAGCGAGAGGTGGGGCTAGAAAGAGGAGAAATGAGAGATCTTGCAGGCATACCTTGAACAGTTGTGTGTTTCACAAAAGCCACCTCTCCTTTCCCATCTTTTAGACAGCTGCAGGTGGGAAGAACAGAAGAGAAGTTAGACAGACATCGTGACTCCCTATCTCCCATTTCAGCAAATTATTTTTGGCATAAACTGCAGCCACAGAGCAATGGTCTTCCCAAAAAAAGCTGTGCTGGAAGGGAGGAAATTGTAATGGCAGAGAAGTAATTCAGTCTCCTCAGGACCCCTGATTCCAACATAGCCCTCCTTGGCATAACAAAAGCTTGCACGTGTCAGGGCTAGAATATTTCCCCAAAGGAAAAATAACTCTCACTCACTGAAAAGCTCCAGAATATCCAGAATAAGGTCCTGTGCGGGACATTTTGGTCTTGGCATCCCCCTTGCACTGACGGTACAGTTTGGGTTCAGTGGTGACACCAGGAACGCAGCTGGCAGAGAAGAAATTGGCCACGGCTACGGATGAGAAGGAAGCAATAGTTGGTCAAAAATTCACCTTTAGGAGGACTGGGAAGGGAGGGGATCCACAAGAAATGTCAGTGCCCTGTGAGCTACCTCTGGACCCCTGCAGAAGATTGGGCAACACCGCTTTCACCGCGACGCCAGCCCTGGCTTAACTCCCACCACCGATCTCGCCGTGCCCCAGCTCACCTTGCTCGATGGAGCCCGAGTCTTTGCCGTCCCACTCGATGTCCCCGCGGTGGGTCAGTATCCCGATGGGGATCACCCAGCCAGCCGACCTGCCCAGGCCTGTGTGGCACGAGGTCTTGCCCTGCAACTCATCTATTGAGAAGCCTGTTCCTTTCTTCACAACGGCCACGGCGTAGTAGCTGGTGGTGGAGCCTGCAGTGCAGGACAAAGGAATAAAGGAACGAGAGAGGAGGGCTTAGGAACATTTTAAATCCTACGAAACTCCCCAGTTTTCAGGGAACAAAGTGCTGCGCTCCCAAACAATCGGCGATTTGGTTGAACACTTGTGGTTTTCTCATTTTCTTGGGTGTGAGCTACGCTGCCAATATTGAACCAATGCTGCACATTACAGCTTACAGTGAGTGACCTGAAAATGCTATCACACCCAAGGTGCCACAGTTTTGTAAGGAATTTCAACAGATCTTTTTGCAAGTCTCCATTGGCAAGTCTCTTCTTAAATGCCATTTCCCATGGACACCTTGTGAGACCGAAACTCCATATTTAGTCTTTAAAATTTCACCCAGTCTGTCACATGCTACAATGGCTGAGCTTTGGGGGTTCTAGAGACCTCAGCCTTCCATTTAATATCTTCTCCTTAGCTACCTCATTGGGAATGACTGCCACGTTGCTTTGATCCTGAATATCGTGTACAAACAGGCTGAACTCCAGGGAAGAGGTCAAAAGAGATCGGGAGCTTTGGATGTGGCAGGGAAATAGCATCAGTTTGGCTCCCAGGAGAGCAATGGCAGAGATGAAGGATGGTACAGTGAATGAGCAGGGATGGAGCCATGGATCTAACTCCGATCAGAAGGGATTGTCACAGAGCCTATTTATGCTTCTCTTCTTTTTTCCAGGGGATTTCCTGCATTTCTTTGTCTCAGTGATCTCAGCTGGGTGTCCCTCCCAGCCACTAGTGATGCTGTTGCCTCTCCAACCATTTTTTTTTCTGTCTTGATGACTGCACAGGAAATCACAGAACTTACCTGTGCCTCCTAGCTCCGTGTTTTACCCACAGAGTTCAAGGAAACTGAAAGAAGAAGATCTCTGGGACCAGCACAGTTTTTATGCCATGCTTCAGGAGGACCACGATTTCTGCTCATGGAATCAGAGCCCTTCACTGCAGCAAATGGCCCGAAATGGGGCACTGGATCCTGTGGCCGTGGGTGATGATTCACATTTTGCTGAACTGCCCCCCACGCCTTCCCCTCTGGGAGCTGGAAGCCAGGGGCAATATCTTGGACCCCCAACCAAAATTTGTGGGAACTCTGCATGGAAAGGATGGCCTCTGCACTCTCAGTTTGTTACCACCACTTGGCTTAAAAATACTGCATGGAAACGTACCTTCACTGTGTTCATAGACCTCAGCAGCAATGGGCTTCAGCTTGTAGGGAGCAAGGCCTGCCTCAAAAATTTGACCTCCATCCAAGCTAATGGCATCTGCTTCGTTATTCTAAACAACAAAGAGATTTCATCAATTAACAAAGAGTGGCAAAAGCGCTTCCCAGAGTCTCTGCTGGATCCTTGTGTATAACAGGGGGATCACAGGTAACAACCAGTGACTGAGGGGAAACTCCATCTCTAGGTGTAACAGGCTGCTGAAACATCCTGGCACAGGAATTTGCTGCCCACTCACCGAAATGCCTTTTATGCAGTCGAGGTATGATGCTTTCTGCAGGCAACTGAAAGCAAAGTTCTCCTGCTGCATGTGGTCCCTCAGGCTATTGCATTTTTTCTCTTCTGCTGAGGATATTGTGCACCACCTGATGCTTGGCTTTTGGGGAGCAGCAAAACACAGAGCTGTAGAAAGAACCAGAAATAGTCTCAGAGAGGTAGAAAAGCACTGTTTGGAGAGAAACAGCATCTCTGAATACAAGGTCAGTGGTTCCCTGTGAGCACAAGGTCACTGGTTCCCTGTGGTCACAGCCTTGGGTGATGGCCACGTGCAGGATCTCCCAATCCATGCAGGAAGGTCCTTTCTTTCCTTCTTGCCTGACGTGTGCACTGTCAGGAACACCCGGGATGATCATTCCTGGCCCTGGACTATCGCGATTCAAGCAGCCTGGACTCACAGCAACATCCACGGGATGAGGAGAACAAATCCACACACTTCAACAGAAATCAAGCTCAAGCCTTTGCAAAAATGGAGAGAAAAGTTGGAGCACTGAAGCAGTGCCTGTGCCAATAAGCCCAGAGCAGCTCTGACCTGGCTGGGCTGTGTGCAGGACACTGCCACTCTCACCTCCCTGGCAGCTGAATGATCTGATATACTGAACTGTCTCTGTGTCTCACCTCCTCTGCTGCACCCCATGGGAGATGCCATAGCACCACCACAGTCCTTCCATGAGTTCCCCCTCCAGTAAAGGCGGCTGAATGGCTGCTCTGGTGGACCGGAGTAAAGCAAAGGCCACAGGTGGATGCAGATTCATGTCTCCTCCAGAAACCTGAACCCAGAAATGCTGGAAACTTGCAGTCCAAGGATGTGGCCAGCCTGTGCTGACACTTCACCTTCACTCTGCCCACTCCGGGCAGGGTTGTGCAGCCCAAGAGGCCACTTGCACCACTCTGTCCCTCCAAACCCTTGATGGCACATTTCATCCAAACACCTCCAGATTAACCTGCATCGTTTCCATTTTCTCTTTCATCTCAGAAACAGCCTCTGCTTGATTTTTGAGCCTCCCAGTGGAGGTGCTGAATTTGGCCACAGGGAGAATCCTCAGCCTCAAGTCCTATGGCCATGACTGCTTTTTTTCATATGTTTTTCAAGTTCATCATACATTTTTCAAGCCTTGGCTGCACAAAGCCATGGTCACCTTAACCTAATGCTGGCAACCATCCTGCCTGGGGCAGAGGCTGGATGGGGACCTCCTGAGGGAATCAGCCCAGCTGCACTGGTGACACTGGGAAGGTAATGGGAGCCTAAATGCCCTGTCACAGACCTTTTGGGTGACCTCTCGTCTCTTTCCACGCAGGGGAGGAAGAGGAACCATGAGTAAAAGGTCTTTGCATGCTCATATTCAGCAGAGGTGCTGAAGGACTTCCTGATGCCAGAGGTATAGGGAGCACTTCCTACCAGAGGACATTAATCACCACCACACTTTATGGGGGATCAGAAGAGACCTGCTGCCTGCTCCAAGAAGGGGATCCCTCTTTCCCTGTCCAGGCGTCAGTCCCCAGGCCAGGTGCAGACAGCAGTCTCCTTGCCACGGCTACCAGCGCGTTGTCTGCCAGAGCTGTGAGCAGCGAAAGAGGAAGGAATCACTCCAAGCAGAGCCAGTCCTGCAGCAGCACAAATTTGGCAGAAAATACACAGGAGCCCGAGCAAAGTGCAGCTGCAGCAGCAGGACAGAGCAGCGCAGGAGCAGAGTGGGAAGCACACGGCATCTTTCATTATTTAAGCTCTATTTTATTGTCACTGCCCTCAGGTTTAACCAAACACATGCACACGCTTGGCAGGCAGGTCTTGCAATAATTTCTCCCCCCTGGCTGAGCCCGTGCTCCTCTCCCGGCACGGCAGCTGGCCGGAGGATGATTTTCCCCTTCACCCCGTCACAGCAGGAGTGCGGAGCCTGTCCCAAGCATTCCCCTCCGCGGTGGTGGGAGCGGAGCATCCCTCCTCCCTGCAGGGTGGGCATCGGCAGTGTGGGGAGCCGCGGTCCTTCCTCCACCCCACGGGCCGGCCGCAGCCGCCGTCAGTAACACTCAGAATGCCTCCTTGGCAGATCCGCGGCTGCCAAAGCAAGCGCCGCTTTACGTCCCGGCTTTCCCTCAACAGCTGCCTGGCCCTGGCACATGCTGCAGCTCTGAAACAGCCTCGCCTGGGGGAAGCCTGGGGTCCACGGAGGTTTTTGAGTTCCTTCCCCCAAAGGCTGCTTTCAGCAGACACTTACCCACTGCCCCGAGAGACAGCACCGTGAAGAGTGCGAGTTTCATGCTGGAGCAGGGGGTCGGGTGCCGAGGGGAGCGGGCAGCAGCCTTGGTCACAGACTGTCCCCCCCAAGTCTGTGATGGCTCTGGAACCGCTTTCTGCCCCTTTTATAGAGGAACAGCCTTGGCTGTGTTTGCAGAAGTAATGACCTAACGCTGTTTGTCCTTCCTTGTTTCTCAATAGCTCCTAAATCGCCCCCCTCCCTGGATCAGCCCACTTTTAGGAAGCCTTTCACTTTGGCACTGAACCCTTCCGCAGGCAGGAGCCAGAGCAGGGCAAAGCGCTTTGCATTTTACAAGGGGCTTCAGATGGAAAATTCCCAACTTGTGACATTTGAATTCTCCTGCGGGCTGAAACGCCGCAGGAGGGGCTAGTTTCTTTGTGCTGCCCACCCCCTGCCTTGCCCAGAACTAATCTCAGAAAGTCCCTGCTGGATCCAGAGCTGAGCTTTGTGTGTTTGCCAGCAACTGCTGCTGAGGTGCCCGTCGCCCCTTGGCTCGCAGCACCGAGTGCTTGCCCGCTCCCTTGCGTGCTCCTGGCAATGGCAGTGGGGTTGAAAGGCAGTAAATGATTCTTACACATGATCTGGCAAAAAAGGCCAACAGCAGTGACCAGACAGCTCGGTAAGTGCCCCGCAGACAGAAGGAAGCATCACGCTGCACTTTTGGTAAAATTTTT
The DNA here is from genome assembly GCA_013397975.1 of Machaerirhynchus nigripectus. Taxonomy (NCBI): domain Eukaryota; kingdom Metazoa; phylum Chordata; class Aves; order Passeriformes; family Dicruridae; genus Machaerirhynchus; species Machaerirhynchus nigripectus. Next base: position 13,472 of record VZRQ01007462.1, on the reverse strand, counting down.
GGGATGAAGCTGGGAAGAAATGCTGAGATTAGCAGTCAGCCTCCTCCCACTTCCTCTGCAAACCTTCTCCATCCGATTGTGTCACTCCTGGCCTGTCCCCCTGGGGGCAGTAGGGCATGGCTCGGTTTATGAAGGGCAGCCTTTGTCATGCTGTCCCAGCCTTCAGATCCCCATCTTTGCTGCCAGCTACAGGACCAGCTTCAGCCTTTGGCACATGCTCACAAAACCCAGAATTCCCTGGACCACGTCAGCCAGCCCTGGAGCCCTAACAGCATCCTTAGACCACTGCTAGGGCTGGTCCACTCACTGTGTCCAACTGAAGCTACAGGTTTGCTGTTGGAAGCCCAGCCGGGAGGTCCAGCTCCCAGGCTTGCTTTCAAGAGCACGGGCCTCCCTTGGAGGGAGGATCTCCTGGATCCCCTGCACAGGTCCTTCCTCTCCTATGGCTTTCACTCTGAACACAGGTGGAGGTTGACTGGAAGCACCTGGCTTGGCTCTTGTCCCTTCTCTCAGCAGGCTGGGGGCAAAGTGACCTGCAGGTGGTGGTGGTGCCCAGAGTGGCTTCAGTACAGGTGGGAGCCCAGCGCCAGGTCAAGGACTTGGCTGTACAAAGTGACCCAGGGAAGGTGGAGGCCCTCAGGCGATGATCACCTCCATCATGATACTGGGAGCCCACCCTGTCTGTGACTGAGTGAGAGGCACTTCTGGCCACGCTGGTTATTTCAGCATCATCTGTAGCACTTCCTTCAGCATGGCTGGTTCCTATTTCTCATCCCTTCATCCCCTGCTTTCCCAGAAGCGCAGAATTTCTTGTGTCCAGTGTCTCTAAACACACTGCAGCTCGTGAGGGACTGACTTTCTCCCACCTCAAGCCTCTCCTTTTAAAAGATCTCCCATCCATATTTACTCCAGCAATCTGTGGCCTTCCAAGCTCTTCTTCTGCCAAGACAGGGAGATGCCACTGAAATCCATCCCCAGCTTCCCGTGGGTCTTACTGATCCCTGCATCACTCACAGCAGCCTTAGCAACATCTTCATCTCAACTTCCCCATAGGAAGAAGAGGCACAAGGGCTTGCAAGAGATTGTCCCACATGGTTCTTCCAGAGCCTTTTGCTGATTTGTTCCAAAATGCCTCTTCTAACAGACATTTTGAGAAATTGTAGTTGCTGCTGAAACAACAAAGACACCTGAGCACATAAATATTGGTGGAAATGCTTGGACATATTGACCCCACAAGCAGTTACAGTGCTAGCCAGATAAAGATACTTCTACCACACGACAGATGAAGGGGAAAGATGCAGAAGAGAGCTTGGAAAACCTAAAGGATCCTCTCAAATAACAGAAGAGCAGTTGTTGGAAGAGCCCAAACTATCTTTGCCTTCTGCACATGGTTCCCAGACCTTTTTCCATGGACCACTCACCGCTCCTCTCTCCCTTCTCACATTATGCTTGCATCCCAATGCCTTCTCTGTCTGCCGAGGGGATGGCTGTGATGTGCTGATGGGATGGGTGGTTTTCACTTCACATCTGTTTCTCAGATGGCATTAGGGCAAAGGCAGGGGCGAAGGAAGAGGCTTGGATTGCAATACCTGTTGTACTCCAGCAACCTCCCGCATTTCCGGATGTCCAGCCACAAATCCTCTGGAACATCACCAGCCACACACAGAGCTGCTTCTACATCTCCTTTTGGTGCTAGCGAATCCTACCTTTCTCCATGATGGATTCCCCTTTCCTCCAGGTGTGCGTCCCTCTTGTGGATGCTCCTTTGACAGCTTTGCCTCTGTGGCCAAGCCTGCGGAGAAGAAACTCTTCCAACACAGAGCTTTCCTTGGAGGTACCCCATGGCCGAAGCACAGCAGGCCAGGGGTGTGTCCTCTAGGCCACCTGGGCTGAGGGCTCAGGCCTTGATCTTCAAAGGTCTCCAAACTGGTTCTTTCTGAGGAGTACAGCTCACCATTGGAAGCCTTGGAAGGAAAAGGGAAAGTGTCCTGGGTGGCCTGCAGCTGCAAAATGCCATTCTTTTTGGAGTCCAGGAGGGATGAACTGCGTGGTGCAGTCAACTTCCTCCCTTGAACACCTATCAGACACCTGCTTTGCCAAATTTTGTGTTAGAAAATGCATGTCAAGTCACACGGGGGGTCCTGTCTCTCACTAAAAACATGCACCCACCTCTATAGGTTCTGATCAGACCCGTACCTTGCTGCCTGGGTGCATAGTTGGTCCCATTCCCAATGCCCATGTCTGGCTGACTAAGCTGAGATTAAACAGCAAAGGCAAATTTTTCATAATGCTGGAAATTCTTGTTGCCTTTCAAGGCAAGAGCTCCATGCTCTGGCTCCTGTGAGCAGGAGCAGCTTCAGCAGAATGGACGGAGCTAAGTCAGTGCCCCTCGGACTTTGTCCTGCTTATCCAGAAACATCAACCCTTCCGTAGCGCACATCTTCATGGAACGACCTGAATTATTGTCACACATCCCAAGTTCGTTGCATTGCAACACTGCACATCCTGGCCGTTGTGTTTTCCAAAAGAGGATGCTGCTAAAAATTACATGAACGATGAAGAAATACAAAGTAACACACCCTCTGCCCAACCACGGGTCATTGGTGATGCATAAACACAGCTGAGCCCCGGGGAAAGAACAATGCCAAGTGAAACAGAAGGTAAAATAATACTGTTTATTTCCACATCTCCCTCATGACTGCAAGGCCGTATGTGTGCGCTGCGGTTTGCGGTTGAGATGAGGCTGTGCCAGAGTTTTGGTTGTGTCCTAAGGAAAGGACGTTGGCTGCAGCTGGGATAAAGTTAGAGCTGGCATGGCTGTGTGGGAGAAGGCTTGGCTTTACCACAGAGCTGGCTGCTGCCCACGGCACAGCTCATCCCAGAGCCAAGGCAGCTGAATGTGGCTGGAGCCAAGCTCTGGTTGTGCGTGAGCCTGTGGAAAACATCAAAAAAGAGGGAAATAGGGAAAGCTGCCACCAAGGCACCACACCATCACAGGTATCTCACCCGAATCTTCGGAGCAGTTATTTCCATAGAGGTGCTCCTATGCAGCTCTGGAAGCCTTTGGAGCTAATGTTGCTGTTCCCAGGGGCCACCAGGCTGGCAGTTGTGAGGAAAACCCAGCTCACCTTGAGCAACTAAGGGGAAAATGCCCTGAAAATGGAAGAAAAAACCAACGGGGAATCAACCGAACCTCGAGGTGGGGTGGGCTGGGAGAAGAGGGCAATACACACCCACAGGAGTTTGGGCCTCTCTGCAGAGTTAACCTGTTTCCCTCTAGAAATAGGAATTTCCAGTTTGTGGCCTGGAGAAGGCTGGAGCCTGCCCATGACAAGGATGTCAGTGTGGTCAGCCCTGAAAGCTGGGCTCAAGTTGTTGTCCTGTCCTGGCCCCGCATGTGAAGGCAGGAAGAGCAGCCTGATGAGAACACATTTTCCCAGATCATCATCTGTCGATAGCCAGGGTGGGACAGAAGCTGAGACTGGCACTCAAGTGGCAAAGGTGCCTGTCTCAGGAGATGGGAGATGGTGATGCTGGGTCCTGAATGGATGGGGAGCATTCCTGTGGAGGAGGATTTGGGGAACTGATGGGTGATACACAGGACATGAGCTGGCACTGTGCAATCGCAGCCAAGTGTCTGCTGGGCCACATCCAAAGCAGTGTGGGCAGCAGGATTAGAGGAGAGAAGGCTCTGGGGAGACCTTAGAGCCCCTTCCAGTGCCTTAAAGGACTCCAGGAAAGCTGGAGAGGGACTTTGGACAAGCGCCTGGAGTGACAAGGCAAGGGGGAATGGCTTCCCACTGCCAGAGGGCAGGGACAGATGGGATATTGGGGAGAAATTCTCCCCTGTGAGGGTGGGGAGGCCCTGGCACAGGGTGCCCAGAGAAGCTGTGTCTGCCCCTGGATCCCTGGAAGTGTCCAAGGCCACGCTGGATGGGGCTTGGAGCAACCTGGGATAGTGGAAGGTGCCCCTGCCCGTTCCAGGGGGTGGAACAGGATGAGCTTTAACAGTCATTTCAAACCCAAACCGTTCTGGGATTCAGTGTTCAGGTACCCAGGAGGGGCAGGGAGAAGTCAGAGGGCTTCTGCAGGTTTACCTTGCCTGCGTAAGAACCTGGGGGAAATCCCAGCCTTCTTGCCTGATGCCAAGACTCTCCTGGAAGAGGGAGTCACGCGTGCCCTGGAGCCCAGGTCAGCATGGGGCTTGCAGCAGCTGTAAGCCACTGTGGGAGCGCCAGCTCTGACAGCATGGCCTTGGCTGACGATGGACTGGGACCAGCTTGGCATTCCCCGTGGCTCCCAAGGCCTGACAGATACCTGGAGAGCTGTGGCTGGCTTTCCAGAAACAGGCTTGCAGGCCCTGTTTGGACCTGTGTGTCAATTTTGGGGCCGTGCTCCAACTACAGAGGCACTGTGCTTAGTTTATTTTTCAGGAAATGCCACAAACCTGTTTCCCCACTGGTTAGGAGAAATATTCGGTGTCAGGTTTTGACTGCGTTGCAAAATGCTGTTTTCTACCTGGGATGAGCCAAACTGGCCACTGGAGAGTTGGAGCTGATGTTGTTTGAACCAATATTTGCTTCTAAGTATTGCTTCTAAGTATTGCCTAACTTCTAAACCGCACTCAGCAAACAAAGAGCTCTCTGTCAATTTTAAGCTGCTCTTCCCAGCTTGGAGTGCTAAGCCCAGCTGCAGACTGGGGCCTCTCATCCAGAGCTGCTTACCAGGTCATACCATTACAGATTTGCATTTTTAGGTTGGAAACTAATAGCAGCTCAACAGCCAGGTGCCAGCAGCTCAACCCTCTGCGCCTTGCGTGGCAGCTCTGCAGGATGGTGCCACTGCCCTACATGGTCCCCATGCACATCCCCCGCTCCAGCGAACACCAGCTGGCCCAGCAGCGCTGAGGAAACAGGTTTTCTTGACCTCCTTGCCCAAGCAGGCCCCCATTAACTCCCCAGCCCCCTTGCTGAAGTCAGCAGTGGTTTCTGCTCCGCCAGCCAGCGGTCCGTGCAAAACTCACCCCCTCAGACGTGCAATTAGTGCCATTCCTCCTAATGAAGGATCCCTGTTTGCTTAAATAACCCAAAGGTTAACAGGATTACCAGCAACTCTGTACAACACCAGGAGCTGTGATATTCCTGAAAGGATTTTGGAAGGGAAGGTGATGAATTCCTGCTGAAGACACTCTTGCAAAGAGAGCAGCTGGAGCCTGATAACGCTCAGCACTGCCTCCTGTATATTTTCCAAAGATCTGTGGGAACAGATGGGTAAATACTGCTATCCGGGAAAGAAATGGCAGGAGTGTGTGGCCGCTCCTCTCCTGTAGGACCCTAGGTGCCGCGCCAGGGCACACACCAGGCAGTTGCACAAGTCTTCTGTCCACAGAGTGGCTGTGTCCAGCTCCCTGGGACATGCCAGGCAGTTTCCACAGGGGCATGTCCCCACAGCGAGATGCTGGACCATCCCAGAGATGTGGCTGTGAGAACAGGAGAAAAACTGGCTTATTTCCAGGAGGAGGGAGCTATGGTGCCCATGAGACACCGTGCACACATCCAGGGATGTTCCCCTGCAGTCGCAGAGCCCAGGGCACTGGGATGGGGACAGAGGCATGACTGTGGTGGAGCTGGTCAAGAAGACCTTGTAGTGAGAGGGGAGGAAGAGTGGAGGAGCACAAGGTGGACCTGGGGCTGAGCCACTGCCACCCCACCACCGTAAGGGGACACCCAGCTGGGTGCCAAAGGAGCAGGGGGACATCACTGGAGCAGGTCCTAGCAGGTGCAGCCAGGGGAGCAGCTCTGAGCCTGCTGCAGAGTGATGCTGTGGATTTTGCTGGACACTTTGCAAGTGACTTTGCTGTGGGCATGGAGCTGCAGGTGGAGCAGAGGCCGGCAGCCAAAAGGACACAAAGGAGAAGGCCAGGGGAGGCACCAGGAAGGGAAAATTTGAGAACCAGCAGCTCCCGGAGCAGCGCCAGCAGTACCAGACCTGGGGCTGGAGCACTGTCCCTCTGCTGGAGCAGCTCTCTCTGCTAGATCCAACCCAGGGAGCAGGAACTGAACCTCTTCTTGTCCTCCACAGTCCCTGGGCAGCCCAGCTGGGCTGGCACAGCCACCCACTGCTGTACCCAAGCACTGGAGCTGCTGGAGAGCTGCTCTGACCAGAAATGACATTTGGGCATTAAATGAACGGGAAAAGGGTCAGCTCACCAGTGGGTCAAGCTGAACTCTACCACTTGCTGCTAAACCCCTTTCCAGTTAGTTAATTTATGGTCATCATTAATTCCAAGCCCCTGTCCATGCGGGAAGCTTCACAATAGCTAATTTTTAATCTGTCACCACAACTACACGCTGCTACATGTGTCCTGGTTGAAGCCACCTTCCCATTTAAACACTCTTACAGCCAATATAATTCCCTGCTGATTAATAGTGGTTGTTTTGAGACCACCAAAAAATCTGTTGGCCAACATTCCCTTCCACTCTGTAATTTTAAAGCAGCATTAAAAGGGAATTAATGGAAACAACACTTTAGAATAACAGCAAGGCTTAGTCTTTACTGGAGACCCTTTGAACTCTAGTTAAATTAATTTCCCTTCTGCTCTTGAGATTTCCAAAGACAGATCTGTCACGAGCCGTGCAAACATCTCACCCTTTAGAGGTCAAGAGCTGAGTATGACACCAGTGAGCAAATACTGGCCCCAGGACCTGGGAGGGCATCTCCTCCCTGCTACCTCTGCTGACCACCACACCACCAGTGAAACACCTGCCCTGCCCAGGGATCACTGAGGAGCCCAAGGGCAGGCTTGACCTTCTGGTGCCTCCTCTCACTCCTAAGTGACAGAGGAATTTGTTTCCTGCTCACTGGTCAAGATGTTCTCATCAAGATAAAATCCGAGGAGAATGGCTCCTCCCGTCCTCACTCCCGAGCCACCCAGGGCTGGCACAGCCTTGAGGCACCGCTGGACCCTGGCTCTCAAACAACCTCGTCCTTTCCAGTAATTACTGTTTTGCAATGTGGAAAATAATAAAGGTCTTGGGACTGTTAAGAGCTCTGGGAGGAGAAGAGAGGGGGGAGGCCCAGCTGAGCAGATTTCAAACCCCCTCCTGAGGGCTTTTAGACTCTCGTGGCATTTTAATCCTCATTGCATTTCCAGCTGTAGGGATAAAGGAGCAGAAAACATAGGCAGAGATGGGGGGGCTTGGACAGGATGGGGTCAGGACACAGGTCTGGCTGGGGCTGGTCCCGGGAGGGAGTTCTGGGCTGGGGTGGACAGCAGGATGCAGCAGTGCCCTCCCAGAGCCCCCAGCATCATCCACTGTGTCCTTGTCCCCACACTGTGCTCATGTGGGTGCTGTGACAGCGGGGAACGTGATGGCAAAGCCCAGCTAAAGTGTAACAGCTCCTGAAAACTGTTGCAAGAATAAGGAAGGAACCGGATAAATTCTTGCTTCAGATGCTTTGTTAAAAGTTGCATAAGGTGAAGGGGCCATGGCTGCATTCTGTAGGTGTAATCATAGAATCCCAGAATGGCTGGGGTTGGGAGGGAACTTAAAGCTCATCTAATTCAGCCCTCCTGGCACTGACAGGGACCATTTCCACTAGACCAGGTTGCTCCAAGTCCTGTCCAACCTGGCTTTGGACACTGCCAGGGATGGGGAGTCCAGAAGCACTCTGGGCAACAATGATCATTGTTGTACAAGGATGATTGATCAGGAATTATCAGTTCTAGGCAAGGTATGGTGATAAATGGCTTAATTCTACTTCAATTCCCTTTTAATTGCAGTGGGAAGGGAAAATGAACTCCTTTTGGGGAGTCTGCTCACTGCCAGGGACTGAGGGTCTCAGCACGGCCGTGTCCACAGCCTTGCAGGACCTGATCTGACATCTGTTGTTTCCCCCCTTCACCAGAGGCTCTGCCCTTCCCCCTGCACACCTCTGACCACCAACATCCTCCTCCCGTCACCCACTGCAGGCAGCAGGTCCTGCCACACCTCTGCCAGGTGGAACCTGGATGGACACCACAGCCAGGGAGTGCCAGGGCCACTTGCCAGGGGCAGAGAGAGGGAACAAGCCTTGGAGAAACACTGGTCAGTTGTGCAGGAGACATCCCTTACCAAAAGGTGCTACAACCCCATCCTCCCTCATTTCCAGCCTCACTGGGGACATCCACTAAAATCTTCCGGGAGCCTGTTCATGCTCAGCTGATCATTTGCTACTTGAGCAATACTGGAGAAGCACTGGTCCCCAGCTCCACCACAGCTCTGCCCCTGCCTGGCCACGGCCCTCTTGGTCCTGACCCCAACCTACAGACAGACTCCTCAGCCAGACCTTGGACCTGCCTGGTGGTCCCCAGGCTGTCTCGAACCCTGCTACTGTCCGCAGATCTGATCCCAGCCCCAGACCTTCCTTGTCACCACCAGATTCCCAGGAGATCTGGACTCTGGGCTGAGCATAGCTGTTGTCCAGGGCCCATCCTGCTCAGCTTGGATGGAGGCTGTGAGGGACAAGGATCACTCTGGGGTCCCCATTCCTTTGGGAGCACTCAGCCCTGGCAGTACCCTGGCACACAGGCAAGAACACAAAGCTCTCCCTTGGTTAGCCCAAGGAATGGAAAGCAAGACCCCAATTCTTTGTAGGGCTTTGATCCCATACCTCAATCCATTTCCATCCCACTTTATCCTGGGCAATGGTTTTTGTCTGCAGCAGTAGGATTTTTTCATCAAACCAAAGGTTTCTACTGAGTCCTGGCTCTCACAGGAGTCCCACAGCCCCACGCTGACATCAACACCATCCTCATAAACATGCCATGGAGACATAACACGAACAAACAGCAGGAAAAGCTTTGTGGCGATCCTGTTACAAACAAGATTTTTGTTCCTTTTGCACATTCTCTGAGGTGGGAAATCCCCAGGAAAAGACTGGGCCTTTAGTCAAGGTCATCAGACTTGTGTAATGACAGCAGGCTTTGGGGAAGTTCCAACCTGTGTCTCCTTCCTTGTCTACCATGAGGAATGCCAGCACAGATTTTCAGAGCACAGCAGCAAACAGCATCCCAGGATAGAGCTTTACACCAAAAGAGCCATCAGCTTTTTTGTCATTAGCATAATATTTCCATTAGCAACTCTTGCAGGCTCTGGCTGTGACAGAGGACTTATAATAAATATATTATAAATTATTATATATTATAATACATATATATATAAATAAACTAGAGAAGACAAAAGAAGGGAGCAGGTTGCACTGGTTTAGCCCCTAAAAGTTAAATTGAGCTGCCTCTCTCCTTTCAGGGTGTTGACACCTTCAGAGGGTACTTACAGTGGAGTATCTCACGTTAAAGGGCATAGCTGGTGGCTCAGAGGTTATTCCCACCTTCAGCAATCCAAGCTGAATTAAAGGATTAACTGCAAGTCGAGCTGTCCTGGTTTCAAGGAGAGACATGGGCACCTGGAGCAGTTCAGGGCTACGTCCGCTGTGCTCACAAATGCCAAAGTACAGGCTGCTCAATTGTCCAGCAGCCATGGTGCAGTTTCTCCTGGTCACAGGTGACCGACCAAAAATAAAAGAGGTGTAAGCAGAGAGGGCGCTGGGGGAACGCAGAGGATGTGCCGTGGCCAGAGTCCTGTGGCAGGGACATTGCCCCCACCTGGGGCACCCGGAAGTCGGGACTGTGGCCAGCTCCTGTTCCAGCTCCTGGCAGCACTCAGGGTCTTGGCTTGAGGAGACAAACCAGGGAGCAGTATCCCAGCCCAAACTTTGGACATCATCATCTCCTGAAGGATTTCAGTGGGGTGCTGGGTCTGCTCAAGTCATTTTCCTGCATCTGCAATCTTCTTGGCTGAGCCAAGAAGGGAACTCAGCTCTTGGGCACAAGATACAGCCCTGCCCCAGGAACAGCACATACAGCTGGACCTGGGGCTGCTCTTTGAGCTCTAACTCACAGCAAGGTTCCCAGTTTGGGTTCCTGGTTTGAGGAACTATCCCCTTTTCTTTCTTTTTTCTTTAACTCATCCCTTACTCACTTCACAGTTGTCAACCCTCATGTTCCTCATGTCAACCTCCTACTCAAGAGACTTTGATGGTGAAAGAGAAGGCAGGGGACATCTAGAAGGTCGTGATCTGTAAGATTAGCTAAGGTTAAGGAGCAATGTAAAGGCGGAGAATGGTTTTATGCACTATCTCCTAGTGGTGCTTGTTTAAAGGAAAATAATTCTCCCAGACTGGCTGAGGAACATCTGGAAAGAGACACCTCCTGCACCAACAGCAGGACAGTGGTCTGAAGGTCTCTGAATAGTGATATCCATTTCCTGGGGTGCAGGGGCAGTTCTGGAGGGGCATCATGCCCAACCCTCCCTGCAGCTACCACGCATGGGAGCACACAGACCACCACCCCTCAGAGATGGTCTGCAGACTCTCCGAGGCTGGTGGAAACCACCGCAGCTACACAGACACCCAGAGAGCTCTTCCACTCCTTGAGACCTGCCCTGATATCTGTCATTCATCCTCAGACACTTTAAACCACATGTATGCGCGTGGCTTCCCCTTTTTCCCCTTTCAACACCGAACAGCCTGGATCGCTCCAGTCCCTCTCTCCTGCAGCTCAGTTCCTCATCTCCTCACTTCTCCCCAGTCTGGACCTGAATTCTCCTTACTCAGAAATCGCCTTTTCGAAGATGGGATCAACCGACGGGAAGAGGAGACAGCTCCTTTTGGGATGTGGTGTCCCAGCTGACTGTTTGCAACAGTTTCTACTCTGTTCTTCCCCGCCTCCCAGCTGAGCTTTGCTGGGTGAGTATCTCCAGCACCGATCTGACAGGGGAAGGATGTCTCATGACCAGTGCCAATAGAGGTAACAGGCCCTCCATGCCCGCACACACCTCTTGCTCTGGTCCACATTGTGCGCCATCTGCACCCCGCCCAAGCCTGCTTTTGCAGGGAATTAGTTGTTTTCTTATATATCAGCTCTTGCCTCCTTACAGCATCCCAGGGACAGGCACCAAAAAATGCATCGACAGCTCCATGTCTGGTGGGACAGAAGCCCCTCTGAGCAGTCCTGCCAGCTGCCCTGGGTCAGGGTATTGCAGAAGATACAGAAGATAACTGTGAGGAAGCATGAGGCAGCAAAGACACAAATAAAACTTATCCCAGGGAAGCTGTGGCTGCCCCATCCCCGGAAGTGTCCAAGGCCAGGTTGGACAGGGCTTGGAGCACCCTGGGATAGTGGAAGGTGTCTCTGTCCGTGGCAGGGGGTGGAATGGCATGAGCTTTAAGGTCCCTTCCAACCCAAACAATTCTGTGATTCCACGATAAACGGCCCAGAGGAAGATCATTCCCCTGGCCCATGGCAGAGAAAAGGATCCAAAGCCAAGGCAGCGGAGGTGAGGGGAGCACAAGTTCTAATAGGTGATTCCTGGAACAAAGTTCAACCCATCTGGAGCCTAATGAGTCCCATCTGTGCAATCAGCAGCTGCTTGCTCAGCAAACACTCCTATCCCCGCCCTGCTGCTGCTGCTGCAGCCTCGACAGCATTTTCGGAGAAGGGGATGTTTTAACATCTGCAAAGAACTGGTATTTGGACCACTTATGCAACTGTGGGGTGCAGGGTGGGGGATGTACCTTCACACACAGCCCCAGTGCACCCCATCCCCCTCACTGAACGCACAGCACGTCAGGGACTCCATCCCCACCTTCTTCAGCTCCTCGGCTTTCTGTAGGACTCTGTTCGGTTCCTTTGGGACAAACGTGCCCTCAGACCCCATGGAAAGAGAGAGATCTCTCCAGGCCAAAGAGCCAGATGGGAAAGGACATCAGGGGAGACAGGGCAGGAGGAAGGAATGAAGGCAGCCACAGACCTGGTGCAGGGGCAGAGAGTGTGTGGGCAAACACACGGGAAGGAAATGAGCAGATTGTGCTCCTCTTCCTCACAACATCCACCTCAATCTGCTCTTCCCCTCCTGCCCCACAGCCCTACATGGAGCACCCACTCTGCTCCTGAGGCCACAGCCCTCAGTCCCCAGTGCCTCTCATGACTCTGATGAGTCACAGCTCTCCTCACACATAGACTCTGGACCCGAATCTGTCCCTCTGAACCTCCGACCCTCTGCTGCCAACAAGAAATGGCAGCAGCAGCCTTGGCCCGGCACGTAGTGCTGTTTGCACAGCCCTTGCTCAAACACAATGGCCAGAGCTGGCTCTGCAGCCCCCCCAGCAGTGCCACGACCTCCCTCTGCCCGTGGCAGGATCACACTGGGGCATTGTGCACCTCCACCTCAGCTTCGGCACCCGCGGGAGCTCGCCGTGGCCTCGGGGGCCAGGCTCCCCCTGAGGCTCCCCTCGTCGCTCCTCAACTGACCCACAGTGCCTCACAGGGCACTGACCCCCCAGTTAGGTCAATTACTGGAGTTGGATATGGTAATCAAGCATAAACGGGGTTTATAGTTAATTAATGAACCACATGGCTAATGGCTTAATTAACCATGAACAATGACAACATCGTACGGTGGGGCTCAGTTGGTCTGGGAAAAGATGGCAGTGACTTGGCCACAGTCCACGCCCTGGATACCCTCTGTGTCAACACTGTCCTGAAGGCAGGAAGGGATGGGAATGTGGTTTATCGACAACCTCGATGCCAGGAGAATCAATCAGGGAGCTTGGGAGCCTCAGATGGAGCCTGACCTGCGGCTCGTGCTTGAGCAAACACTCCCCATTGACACTTTGAGCCATGAACTCCCCTAAAGCAGCACTGTCGCGCGAAAAAACCTCAAAAATTAATAAATCCTTAAATAGATAAATAAATACGTTGATCCATCAGCAGGCACTGCGTCAACAAACGCCCAACTCCCCTTGTAGGAGAGCTTCGAGTCCAGTCCTGCTGGAGACAGGAGGGCTGGCCACCCTTACCTTTTGGGTTCATTATGTGTGCAACAGAGCAGCTGTAGGAACAGAGCATCAGCTTCTCATTCATAGCTGAGGGTGTCACACACTCTCTTGCGGGAGCTCCAGGGACCAGACCACGAAGCTGGTGGGACCAGCACAACTCAGACCTGAAGGACTTCCTGTGGGGATTTGACTCACAGTTCCTTCCTTCTTGGGATGAAGATGGTGGTGGTGAAGGAGCCAGGCCACAAAAGACCTGGAAAAGCAAAGGTATGAAGTGAGGCTGTCTGTGAACTTTATCCCCTTTGCAGGTTTCCAAGGCCCCAAAATTTAATTTTCTTCCCTTTAAAACATGTCAAGATTCCTCCATTGCAACTGAGGATAGAAAGCACAAATCTCAGGGGCTTTTTTTCCCTCAAAAAGTAACTCTGAGCAGGAAATACTTTACTGTGCCTGTTCCGTGGGCAAACACCTGGATTTCCACGCTGCTTTGATGACCCCTGCAGGGACAAGCAGTAAAGGTCTTGAGTTTTAATTCCTTCCTTACCTAGAAGTGTGTGGTGTGGTCATGGGCACTGCCCTGGGCTCTTGCTGGGCTT
>VZRQ01007461.1:1107607-1129364 GCA_013397975.1 Machaerirhynchus nigripectus | reverse complement strand
AGGAAGAGGAGAAGCCGCTGCTGCCCCCCCGCCCAAGCTGCCCCCTCCCACCCACCCCCTTTTTACTGTTGATTTTGTACTTGCCCTGCCACTGAGTGCCTTGAATAAATGTGAAGAAACCCACAGAATCAGCCGGAATAAAAGCTGGTGAAAGAAACCTGTCCCTGTGCTGTGTCCATCCCCCATGGCTGTGCCACTCCTGGTGGGAGCTGCACTGGGATGGGGCTGCCTGGGGCCAGCAGGAGGGTCCCTGAGCCCTGCTCAGCACCTGGGATCTGTAATCCAGGGCTCCTCATCCCAGGGCTCCTCATCCCAAGTCTTCACAACCGGGGCTCAGCATCCTGGGGTCAGTGTCCCAGATCTTTGCACCCCGAATCTCCCTGTCCTGGATATCCCACATCTGGGTCTCCTACATCTCAGGTCTCCACAACCAAACCTCTGATGGCTTTACATCCCAGATCTCCAACATCTCTGGTGTTCACATGCCAGGTCTCCACCATCCCTGGCTCAGCATCCCAGCTTTCCACAGCCTGGCTCTCCTACATCCCAGGTGTCTCAAATCCCACATCTCAGCTCTGTGAGCCCCCTCATCCCTGGTCTCAGACACTCTGGCTCTCCACATGCCCTGTCAGAACATTTGGGGTCTCCACACCCCAGTGTCACCACTCTGGGATGCTGCACCCCTGAAACACAAGTACATACACACCCCATTCGGGTCAGAGGGCAAAGAGGGGCTTCATGGGCAAGAACCCAGCCCAGCCCCCCAGTGCTCTCCCTTCAATCCACCCCATTGTTTGAGGGGCCAGGTCGAGGGTTCAGCTCAGGGGCCGCAGCCTCCCTGGGGGGCTGAAGAGGGGATGGATCATGGTCTCGGTGCGATTTGGCCCCGGCTGGCCCCGTGTCCCCTGTGCCCTCTGTGCCCCCGGGTCTCCGGGCAGGCCTGGCCCTACATGGCCGAGGTCAGGCCCACGGCTTCGATGTTCCCTGCTCCGTCAAATCCCACTAATCCCCCCTGAGTCATCCCGCAGGCAGACGGTGACCTGGGAGGAATCCTGCAGCTNAGGCTTTTCCAGCCCAAGTGACTCCAGGGGAAGAAGCCCACCGAGAGGCATCCCCGGCCCCCTCCCCTCTCCTGTGGCCACGCCACGGTGACTTTCGCTTCCCGAAAAGCTCCCCGAGCCGGGGATGGAGGCCGTGGGCGCACCACGGCGCCNTGGAGGACGTGGGAGCACCACGGCGCTGGGATGGAGTTCGGGGTGTCCCTCTCTGTGTGGGGGTGCTCGGTGAGCCCCCAGCCCCTCCTGGGCACGGCCCGGGGGCTGCTCCCGGCCCTTTCCCGGGGGTGTCGGTGCTGCAGCCCCGGACCCCTGGCAGGGCGCGTGAGTCAAGGCGCACTTTCTGTTTATAGTGTCCCGGGGCGGGGAGTATTTTTACAGCGTGAGTCACCGCGCGTGTGGCTGCGAGCGGAAAACCATCGGGAAGGGAGGGAGGCGGGGACGGACGGAGGTGGGGAAGCACCCACCCACCCCCTCCCGAACCCACAGGACCCTCCCCACGGCTGCCTCTGCCCCGGGGAGGAGCCTGGCGAAGCCTTAACCCGCGGGGATGCGGATCCTCCGCAGCAGCGGAAGGGAGGCGGCCCCAGGAGCAGAGCCGAGGCCGTTCCCGAGCCCCCCAAGTCCCACGGAGCCCCCCAGAAAGTCGAGACAGGCGATAACAATTAAGCAGCGCTGACGTCAGATCTGTAAGTTTATTTGCTCAATGTACGACGGCTACATAATGACTCACATTCATGATATTCCATCACTGAGGAAAAACTGCTAAGAATGGTCCGTGTGTGAAATAATTTCTTACAGAAACACGGAGTTGGAAAAATAATCACTGATTAGACCTTAAAAATAGTTCACTGCATAACATGACAAAAAGCACAAACAAAGGCTCATTCAAAGAACACAGTCATTGTTCTCCTACACTGTAATAGTTATAATTTCACCATGACGAACACCAGACATTAAGATTAAGCTAACACTGGTGTTTTCTTTTGCTTTTTTTTTTTTTTCCTTTTTAAAAACAAAATCATATATAATTGCATGTCACTATAGCAACATCCATAACAGATCAGTTTGTTACGATCACTATTTGGTAGAGCAAACTTTACCCCCGAAAAAAAAAAAAGGAAAGAAAAATAAATTAAAAAATTTAAAAAATTTTTGAAGACTATTTTGTCATAGGAATACATAACATCTACAGTATAAGTTAATAAATTTCAAGCTACTGTATAGAAATACGACACTAGCATGCACAATATTGTATCAATAGAGTAATGGAGCAGTAATCATTTCACTGGAGAGACAGTATCATAGGCAAGTGCATCTCTTAAAAAATGAAATAAACCATTCAAGCTGCTTAAAAATCAAGTCCCTGACCCACACTCTGTTTTTAGCCCTCTTGTGCCATCTCTCCTGCATAAGTTTCCTAAAGCAGCCAGAGCAAAAAGCCAAAAAGAGTAGTAATTATTTGGGAAGACAAANNNNAATAAATTTTTGGGAAAAAAAAAAAAAAAAAAAAAAAGAAGATAGGTTTTGTAATTCCAGTAAATCACTTCCAAATTCTACAGCTGGGACAACACTGCTCACGGGACACGGGGGTCGACGAGAGGGAAGCCTAAAGCATCTCCCGGTCCCGGCACACGCTGGCACCGCACGCCCCTCGCCGCGGGATGCTGCGCCCCGAACTCCCTGGGCCAGGCTCGGAGCAGGGGGAACCCCGGCCGAAGCAAAGCCGTGCCGGGGCAGGGCCGGGGGCCCAGGCGCTCCCGGGCAGTGGGGCAGCAGCTCTGGGCCAGCAGAAGGGGCCGGAGCCGCGGCCGTGCCCCCGGGGCGGGAGCGGCGGTGCCGTGTGTGCCGCACCACGACTGACGCGCCGTGTCGGGCGGGCTCTCCTAAGGGACAGGGGAAGCCTGGTTCCAAAATCAGCGTCAGAATCACAAGGAATTAAAGCACGAGCGCGGTTTCTCCTCACTGCGCAGCGCTCCGCGAGCCAGAGAACAGCAGTGAACCTCCAACAACCATGGAAAAAATCAAAATTAAAGCTAAATTTACTCAAAATGGGGTAAGTATTACCTGCTAAGCAACTCAGCTGCCCCGACTCCCACCCCCGGCCGGATCAGACAGACTCGGAAAAGATTTTGCTAAGAAGAGAACTAAGTTCCTGGGCTCCCGATGGTGGATAGAAATGTCTATGATTGTAGCTCTTCCCTTGAGGAATTTCTCTACCAAATTAGTGTCTAAGCTCCTGAAGTTCACTCATTACACCACAAGCTTCCCCAGGAGAAAGGAAAACACACCCGGCTTCCCTGGTGACAAACAAGGGAGCCCTGGGTGCCGGAGATCTGCTGACAAACCTCATGGTACAGTGGGAGAAAGTCAGGCAGAGTGAAATGGCAGTGCAATCCCTGAGGAAGCAGCTGTGGCACCTTAAATCAGGATGGTCTTTTGAAATACCAAACACAGTACATGACATACAGACCTGAATGCTCTTTTTTTTAAAATTTTTTTTTATTTATTTTTTTATTTAAGTGGCATTTTTAAGTTTAAACACTTCCCCCTTTGTCTAATTAAGTTCTTAAACCTTTTGCTGTGGACTTAAAATAGTTGAAACAGCCGCTAGCCAAGCACCTGTTAAGCTGTTGACCAAAAAACTAGAGCAGCTTTGATGTTCCTCGGGCGGGCGGTCTTCTTGCCTTGGGCGACACAGAATAGCTAAAGCCAGTCCACAGGCGAGGACTGCTCAGGAAGGCAAGCCAAAAGAACTAGCAAAAGAAAGAAAAACAGACAATCAAAGGCTTGATGTCATATGGCTGTAATGTAGAAATACTGTAAACTGCAATTTAGTGTTAATACTGTAAGCTACCCTAATAAATATCTCAACCAAAAAGAAAAAAGAAAAAAAAAAGGGAAAAAAAAAAGATTGGATGGCCTAAATCCCAGGGCTTTGCGAGCCCCAAATTCTTTAGTTTTGTTGGTTTTGTTTTTAATTCCTTCTCAATTTGGGGATTTGCAGCTGCACCCTGGCAGGCAGAGCACTGCAGAGAGAGGCCCCGCGATGTGCTGCGGGCACACGGCACCTGGGCTGCGGAAACAAACGCTCGAAGCCTTACTGGAACCACAGAACTCCCTTTTTTTTTTTTTTTTTTTGTTTTGTTTTTTAATGTTTTTGCGTTGCTTTCCTTAAAAACGAGGGCCATTCCATCCACGCAAATTCGTCTTAAAACCCTTTTTATTTCTAGCAATAAAGTTAAATTAAAGACAGCTCCACTTGTATTAATAATCTACAGAACAGTCCATATGCCAGTGAGGCTGCTATTCCATACCAGCACAGCCAGCCTGACTTCCACTAGTGGTGTTTTGGCAAAAATGTCAACGAGGCAATCAANTGGGAAAAAAATAAAGACTGCAGTAGTTAGCATCAGCGTGCGGCTGCCAGTCCATCGGGGGGGTCTAGTTGTTGCCTTCTCCGCCATCGTCGTCTTGCTGATCGCTCGTCCAGAGCGTTAGGTTGTCGCGGAGGAGCTGCATGATGAGCGTTGAGTCCTTGTAGGAGTCCTCGTTGAGGGTGTCCAGCTCGGCAATGGCGTCGTCGAAGGCCGTCTTGGCCAGGTGGCAGGCCTGCTCCGGCGCGTTCTGGATCTCGTAGTAGAAAACCGAGTAGTTAAGCGCCAGCCCGAGCCGGATGGGGTGGGTGGGCTGCATGTGCTCCTTGCTGATCTCATGGGCTTCGCTATAGGCCTTCTCCGAAGACTCCACCACGGTCGCCCTCTTCTCCCCGGTGGCCACCTCGGCCAGGTAGCGGTAATAGTCCCCTTTCATCTTCAGGTAGAAGACTTTGCTCTCGTACTGCGTCTCGCTGCAGTTCTTGATCAGGTAGTTGTCCAGCAGGCTCAGCACATCCTGGCACACCGCTTCCAACTCCTTCTCGATCTTCTCGCGGTAGGCACGGACCATCTCGATCTTCTTCTCGTTCCCATCGGCAGAGGTCTTCTGCTCGATGCTGCTGATGACTCGCCAGGATGAGCGCCGTGCCCCCACCACGTTCTTGTAGGCGACGGACAACAGGTTCCTCTCTTCGTTGGACAGGGGCTCGTTCAGCTCCGTCACCTGCATGGCGAGAGGGGGAGAGAAAAGAGATGCTTGGGTTAAGCCCCAGTCGTTTGACATTCCCATCACACCTTTGGGTGTTCCTGTGCATCTCTGGAGAGAGGCAGGAGGAGGCAGTCGGCTCGCAAAGTCCAGCTCTGTCATCTGCTCCCATCCCAGCAGGAGCCAGCTGGGAAATCATGCTGTGGTCCAGACCCACAACAAAAGGAGCAGGAGTTGGGTTTTACTTGAGAGATCAGCATTTTCCAGAATGAGAAAAATCTTCTAGGAAGGAGATGCTGTTCACCTGTAGGATGAGAGTCGGGCTTGGTGATACAGCGGGGAGGGACAGTCAAAGCAAGAGGGAGGAGATGGTCCAGGGTTCCGAGCTACCTGCATGGATTAACACCACCAGAGCTACGGGGTGTTCATCTTTTCTGCTTCCCATGAGCACAGGGCACGCTTCCAAGACACCCAAAGAATCTAGGAGATGGTACAATTACAGCTGCCTCAGGCACCTGCACAGATGAGGACTTAAAAGCTCACGTGGCAAGGTGAAAGCCTCCACACTGGATTTTCCTCACTGAGGTTAACAGTGTTAACTCACACTGTCGCCTCATGCACCGCAAAAATCCAAAGGGATTACGGAGATGACGAGCACAGAGCTCCTTCAGTTATTTGGGAAGCATCACTTGGTATCACAATAATCCCATTCCAGCTCCACCATTGCAGGCTGGAGCCACCCAGGCAGCACCTTTGGCCAAGCACTGCACCAGCTTCCCAACCCCAGGGGCAGGAGAAGCCCTTGGAGCAGACAGGACACCACGCAGCATCTCCACACGGCTGCTCCCCCGGGGTGGTTACAGCTGCCAAGTGGCACTTTGAGCCTGGGCATGGCCATTGTCCTCTTTCCCCCAGGACACACCCCTGCCCCACATCCACACCCTGGCACAGCCACCTGGGATCCAGGCCAGCAGAGCAGGAACCTGTGAGCCACCTCATGGCAGTCAAGGATTAGGTAATGGTTTGGATGTGAAAGGCTTCTGCAAATACTGAGTCACTTTCACAAGGATCTGTAAGGACAAGGTTTGCTCTGGGCCCAGATAACCACGTTTATGGTGGGGATCAGGAGGCCAAGGGCTCTGGGCCCAGCCCAGGACCTCATTTGAATGGCCTGGAATGACTCACATTTGCTCAAACCTTATTGACCAGCACATTCCAGAACATCCACTCCTGCAGCTCTTCAGCCACGCTCTGGCTAATGTCTCCTCCCAAAACCAGGCTACAGCTGAGCCTGTTTCCCCCACAGCAAGCAGAGTCTCTGATCAGATCCCCTCTAGCCCTTTCCCTCAAGGCAGAGGCAGCAAGCAGACCCTCCACTCCCACCCCTGCTGCTGTGTGGATCTGTGCTGCTCCACGGGATGCTCTAGAGCCTGGCAGAGGAGCAGCAGACATCCCTTTTCCGTACGGAAGACGGTCTTCCTGTGCAAACCAGCATAGCTGCTTCTGCTCCAGGGTAAGAGACAGCGAGGGACCAGGGAAATGGGTGTCACGTTAATGAGGGCAGGATCTCCTGGGACTATCAGCAGTCACCAGCGGCACAGGACAAAGAGCATAGGGCAGGATGCCAGGGCAGCTCCCAGTGCTCCCGCCCAAGGTAAGCAGGGCGGTGATGCCCGGGCCATCCGGCAGCTCCCAGTGCCAGGCTAACTCTCACACCCCCCTCCCAGCCAGGACAACGGTGACTGTTTAACCACAGGGCCCTGGAATCCCTGTGATATCCTGCTTCCTGCAGCTGGGCCAGGCAGGGCCCAACCACCGTGTGCCCAAATACCCGTGGTGAGACACTCGTACGCTGTCTCCAGCCTGCCTGCTGCTCTGAGGTCTCTACTCTGCAGTTTTACAGAATGTCTCCCTTCATTCTTCCCTCTCAGTGACACCTGCACGAACATACAGTAATGATTCTGTGAGTTAAAGACATCTTTGGGAGCACAACAAAGGTGTCCCCCTGCCCCAGAGCTTATGGGTTGTCTGTCCTTGGAGATACTGAAGACTCCATCAGGTTACCTGGGGTCTTGTCCCACCTAAGCTGCCCTGTTCTGAGTGAGGGATTTGGAACTAGAAGCATCCAGAAATCCCAGCCTGAGTTATTCTCTTCCAGCTGTAAATGGAGTGTCCAACACCAAAAGCCATACAAGAGACTCAGTGATTCCAAGTTTTCTGTCCTGACATGGGTTGTGGAGATTGATCACCACATGAAATCTTGCTTTTACCAAGGTGCTCCCTGAGAGGAGACACCAGTTTTGAAGTGAGAACCAAGACATGATTTAAAGCTGCCCCACAGCCATGTCTGCAGACACTAATCACTGCAGGAAGAAGTAGATTTACCTCCTCTCACCAGAACAGTCTTGCTGGAGGACAGATTTATTAAAACTACAGGGAGCTTCGTGGGATTAGCTTTGCCATAAACATTTGAAATTCAAAGTTATTAAGGATTACAGAGGAAAGTTGCCTGTCAAAATCCTTTCAACAAACTGGCTGACAGATGGAAGGTACACCTGTGGAGACAGCAGATTCCCCCAGAGAGCTCACAGGGAACTTGTAAAAGCAGGAAGGGAGCCTTGTTAACCATGTCACTGCTTTCTAGCAGGACCCAGACTCCCAGCAAGGAGCACTGCAGAGACACGGCCAAGGTGTAACATGGGGGGGGACAAGGACCACATCCCTCAGCACCGGGAGAGGGAAGAGGCTGCAGTCCCCACACATTTCAGTTCACAACTGAGCTGAGGGAGGAAGAACAGAAAACCATCTGGCTCTTGCATTCCCAGCAGGAAGAAAATGCAAGAATGCCCAGGACACAAGGTATCAGACAGCAGGGTACAGCGAGCTGCCTTATCACAGCCAGAAAAAGGCGGAAAAGATGGATCCCAGGTTCAGCTGCCTTTGAGGACACCCCTGCCCTCAGTCTGCCCAGAGCTGCCTGCTGCCCCTCAGCTAGAGCCAAGAGCCTGCTGCCCGCTCGCCTGTGCTGGCATTTCCTGCCACAGCCCCCTCCACACTTCAGACTGTGCAGGCACTGTCACTCTGCTCTTCCCACAGCACTGCACCAGTGCCCATCTCCAGCAGAAACCACTCCGACACCTCTGCACCAGCCTGTCACATGCACGTGGGGCTGTGCCTTCTCTATAGCCTGTGCTGGCCAAACAAATGCTGATTTTTTTTTTCTTACGCTGCAGGATACCAAAACAAAGTGAATTCAATCAAACCACAGGCAAAACAGCAGGTTCTGATATACTGCATTTGTAGTATTGCACTGAATGCCTCTGATATAACATCAAATAAGGCAATATCCTGCATCAGGCCCGGATCACACTGCAGCAGTCACATCATGGAAAGGCAGAACCTTCCCCCTTCTTACCTCAGACCCTGAAGGGGTCTCACCTCCCCGAAGAAGGGCAGTACCCTGATCAGGTCCCCTGATGCCATTTCCAGCACTGTTACATGGAGTCAGAGACTTCAAATAGGCAAAGGAAAATCTTAATTTGGCATTAGGAGGGCTTGGCAGGAGCACAAAGCCATCAGCCCCTGGCTGGAGGTCCACCTGCTCTTTGGGAAGCTCAGTCAGTTTAGAGTTTTACTTCCCTGGCTGCCAGCAGAGAACAGCAGAATTTACTCTGCAGATCTCAATAGCTGTCCAGCCTCATCTCACTCCTGTGCCCATGGAGATTGGGGAGAGGGGCAGGAGATGCATGAGCCTGAAATGGTGTCAAGTCCTGAATGTGGCATAAACAGCCAAGGACAAAGAGCTGACCCACATGGTGGAAACTTGATAGAGGAAAGTCTTTTAGCTATTCTGGAAAAAAAAAAAAAAAGGAGAACACACCTGCCAGGAGCAGACTGCACAAGGACACCCAGGCAGGGAGTGCAGGGAGCTTGGCAGGGAGCAGTCTGTGCTGCCAGGCTCGGGCTGGGAGGCATGTTCCATCACCAAGCTTGAGGACACCGCCAGTTCCAGTCTCACCAGTTCCTCTGATGGCACAGTGTCTGCACCACCAAGACTCAAGTGCCCTTAAGCCACGGGGAAATTCCATGAGCTCCCGTTGGACAAAAATTACTGGAAGTTTAGGGTTTATACTGTTTGGGAGACCAGAAGCTTGTACAAATCCAAGCCCTCTGATTTGCAACAAAGCACTGCAGAGGCAGCACCATCTCTGAGAAGGTTTTCCTGATTTCTCCACTACAGCTGGAGCTCTGACTCAGCACCCTGCCCAAAACCTGGCAGGCTCCCGGCATGCCCGAGGATCACATTGCAGCCAGGGAAGGTTCAGGCTCAGGAGGAGAAGCCAGGCAGCAAGCAGAACTTTACCTGCCCCTAACGTCTAGGTACGTAAACTCCAAAAGCCCAAGGGTTGGTTCTACAGCACCTTCTTTCTGGAAGAATCCCAATTAACAGGCTTTGGTGAGACCCACGGGAAAGTTTGCTCCCAGAGAACACCAAGTCAGGTTGGTTAGGGGCTTGTTGCAGGACTCCCATCCTCCACTTCTCACCTTGCATGAGTAGGTCTGTGTATACAACAGGAAATTATCATTTTTGAGGTCCCTTCAGTGACGGCAGCTGAGATCCATCACGGGACTTAGGTCTACCTGTTTATCCTTGCACACTTTTCACTTAGTTTGATAATTAAGTGCCCACCCATTTACAGCTTCTGCCCGGCTTTGATGTCTTATCTTAAAGCAGACAGCACTGGCAAGCTGAGAGGACCCAGAGATCCTTTCCTGGGGAATACGATCAACATCTGACAGTTTAACCCATGTTATAAACCTCAACACTTGCTCTTCTTATTGCCTAAAAGAGAATCAGAGTCCTTCAAGACATCAGACACCTATAAAAGAGCGAAGCTTTCCTGCAGAGACAGAGACAGCCATGAAAACTTCAAACTGTTCACTGAGAACAGCTTTTAAAGATCTCCAGAGCTCCTCTCCCACGAGGATACACAACATCCATCTCCCCTTCAGCACTCGTGCTTCCTGTTCTATCT
This sequence comes from Machaerirhynchus nigripectus, assembly GCA_013397975.1. Lineage (NCBI taxonomy): Eukaryota > Metazoa > Chordata > Aves > Passeriformes > Dicruridae > Machaerirhynchus > Machaerirhynchus nigripectus. Next base: position 1,119,190 of record VZRQ01007461.1, on the reverse strand, counting down.
ACAGCTCCTGCACCACGTAATTAAGTTTGTTATCTCTCCACACAAACCCTAGCAAGCACCTTGTTTTGCTTCACATGCAGCTCGTTAGTCTGAGCTCTGGCCTGAAGGTCCCCTTCTCCGTTTCATTTTTTGAAAGGCAAATGTGCTTTTGAAACAATGTTCTGGCCAAGTCCAGCCACTGAAATTCCTTCTTGGGTCTGAAGCCACTGGCAAGGGGAACAACCAGCACACAACCCTCCCAGGCTCAGGCAGCTGAAAAAGTTCGCAATACCTGCAGACATGTCACCTTCCCCCATCTCCAGCTGCTGCCTCATGGTAGGACCCCACCACACGTGCAAGGACAAGAGAATGTGGCCTCAGGCTGTGCCAGGGGAAGCTCAGGCTGCACATCAGGAAGAATTTCTTCACACAAAGGGTTGTCAGGCATCGGAAGGGGCTGCCCAGGGAGTTGGTGGAGTCCTCACCCCTGGAAGTATTCAAGAAATGACTAGACATGGCACTCAGTGCTCTGGTCAGGTTGACAAGGTCAGTGCTGCCTGATTACAGGCTGGACTCTGTAACCTTGGAGGTCTTTTCCAACGTTAATGATTCTGTGACAAGACCACCTTCAGCAGCCCGAGTGCTGTCATTTTGGAAGGTCATGACTGACAGACTGTTTTTTCTGTCCCCAGCTCGCCCTAACTTGAAGAAATAGCTGCCCTCAAGCACATGAAATTGTCACAATTACCCAGCAGCCTGGTGACAGTCACGACTCGATGTCACACAGCCTCACCAAGAACAGCTTCTCCCCAAGCGCCAGAGCGAGCTGTCCTACAACTCCATCGCAGCAGTCGCAAAGATGCTTTTCTTAAGCACTGTCCTACTTTGGCAAAGTAGGCGTGTGTTAAACCAGACCTAAATCTAAAATGTTACCAGATTGGTTTGGGTTCTTTTCCCCTGCTGCCTTGCCTTCGCCCCCATGTCACACTTCCAAAGTGGAAGTCACACCATAACTGCTTCTCTCCTTGCTGACCCCTTCTGCTGTCCTCTGCTCATGTTTTAACTCAGCGTGGCCAGGGGGATTTTGGGCTCTAGGTCAGAACCCTTCCTCTCATCCCAGACAAGACCAAAAAAAGCACGTGCAGGCTGTGGGCAGACACAAGTTCCCCACTGCCTTCTCCTTTGTCTGTTTCAGTATGAATAATCACCTGCTAGTTCCCATTTTCTAAGCGGGCAGGGCCAGTTCACATCACAGGACAGCAGCTGAGGGCACATGGGATGGTTCTGCCATTACATTTCAAATTGCTCCCAGTGCCTCAAGGACCAGTGTCTGCAGAGAACTGTTTACTGCTTGTAGCCCAGCTGCATCTCAGAGGCTACTCAGGCACTCCAGACACCAATTAGGATTTCTGCATGTTCCTACATTAAACAGCAGCTTTCATCCCACTCTGCAGCCTTTATTACTTGAGGCAACTTTGAACCACCCAAGACAAAGTCTTCAAATGGGGAGATGTGGAAACCAAGAGCTCATGTATTTCATTGGCCTTTGTAGCTTAATAACTACATGTGATCGCACTGCATTCAGGTTTGATCAGTCTTTGGAGCCTGCAGACCTGCTGCTCCAGTTTCAGTGTGGCTGTCATGGATTTCAGTTTTCAGAGAAAAAGCAAGTTTCAGCTACTTGGGTCATTTCTGCACACGCAAGGATGAAGGGAGCCAAGGTGGGAAAACCAGTGAGAGCAGCAGAGCTCTGAGCTGCTCCATTCAGTCAGTGTCTGGCAGCAGCATTTCATGTACCAGCCCTTATCTGCAGCACTGCAGTCCCAGCACTTGGTCTAACGACTCCGGGTTTTCTTCTGCTACAGAACACCTGGATGCCATTGATTTGTGTCCCCAACTTCTTCTGCAGCTTGAGATAAGGCAAACATGAGGCAGCATCTGCCTGCCACGGCTATTGTGGACAGAGACCAGCTCAGACACATCCCAGTAACCAACAGGGAGGAACAACCCCAGCCTCCCAGTTTTGTGCATACTCAAGTGTGGAGCTACAAACCATTTCTGAGTTAGCACTGCACAGCTTTGTCGCAGGGAGCTGCTCCTCTAGCCAATATGTGCTTTTTGAGCCACGAAGGAATTATGCTCAAGTTTTCTTGTCTTCCTTATTAACACCCTGATTCTCATTAGCCTTACTGACAGACTATTAAACGAGATGAAAACTGGCTGTAGGACAACTTGTTTCAACACCTTGCTGCCACTACCTGCCTCGTACTTACTAAAAACTCTCAGGAAGAACGATCGACCTCTGTTGGCCTAGTGCCTTCCAGCCACCAGATGGAGAGAGCAGCAAGTCCAACCACATCAGTCCCAGCATTTCAGAGGATTGTCACTCAGGGCTCACCACACTGTCTCCGGCAGATGGGACACCAGCACCTTTGCCTGCTAACTACAAAGCAACAGAAGGGATGCCAAGTTATTCCTTCCTCAGGATATGGCAGGCTGGCAGCATCATCTGCCCACTGCTGCGTTCCTGTGAGTGCCTCAGCAGCAGCCCAGGATCACCACCACCCTTCTCCATCACCCAACAGCTTGGGGAGCTCTCCTGCCTCGGATTATCCGCTCTGTTCCCTGCTGATAGGCCTGTTCCCCAAGCTCTCTGCCAAGCACGTGGAACACCAGTGCCACAGCGTGCCACTGCCATGAGAGCTCAGATGTACCCCTGGAGCTCACAGTTGATCTGTTGATCCTTTTGGAGGGAGAATGACAATTCATGGTTGCTGTAGGCTCTTCTGGGCTGCATTAAGCTTCTCCAGGTGAGAGCTGAAGAGCTCTTCAAGAGTAACTGCAGCTCTTCCCTCAGCAGCATTTCTGTACAAGTTTAAAGACTTGGGTTTTTAAAATTTCTGTTCAAGCATTATTCCTCAGAAGATTCCATTTACTCACAAGTTTTTGAGCTGAAGCAGCCATCCACAGGATGGCCACTGGACATTTCTAGAGTCTTAAGACTTGGTCAATGCACAGGAAGATGGGTTTTTTCTTTCCAGTTCATGGTACAACAAACCCAAACTAGACAGATTTCAGGGACTCTCTAGATAAGTGCACCAAGTTTCATGTGGGGAGGGTGTTTAGTGCTGCTGGGAGCATTAGCTGCTTAAAGATTTACCTCACAGCTACTAAGGGTACTAATCTGGCTCAGATCTTAGTGCTTTCCTGCTCACCTCCAGCCCCACTGCCAGGCAGTAAGAATCCTGCCACCAGATCATCAAATCCTCCCCAGAGCGTCAAGTGCCAGGGCTTGTCCTTAATCAGGGGCTCAAAAAATGCCTGTGCCCATGACCTCTACCTAGCTGAGCCAAGTGGAGAGAGAAGACATGATGCACCATGGGCAGGACACCCCAAGGCTAAGAGCATGTTCTGGTTGCTGGGAGAGCCTGTTCCCAGGTCCGCTGGAGCAGGATGAACTGGGCAATTCCTGGCTGCTGGCATGGCTTCCTTTGGCACAGCAGAGCCACTGCTGCCATGGCAGCTGCAAGCTGCTGCTCCAAAGGGTGAAATGGGAGAAGCTGCAGCCAGGCAAAACTCCCTGCAGTGCTCATGTATGTTTTTAGCTGCTCCATGCCACTCCCCCAAACATTCTGGGAACACCTGGTTGTTGCACATCAAGGTAAGGTTCTGGAAATAATAAAAAAAAGCACCTCACAAGATTTTAGCTCTACATCTCTTGGTCTGCAGATCCAGCAGATCCTTGGTGTCTCAAACGTGTTTTACCAGATTAAGCAAGAGACTTCCCAGAACACCCAGGTGGATTCCTGCATGCCAGCTCCATGATAGGTTTAATTTCTGCATCAGTGAGTAAGGTGATTATCCCTCCAGATGTACTTTACCCTCCCACTGCTTCAGGGATTTCAGGCTTGATCTTACACACTTCTAGCAAAAGCAATTTTATTTAATTTCTTAGATGAACTTGCAGAACAGAAGAAAGTCAAGTTTTTGCTCTGGCAGCTTTCTGGAGCACTGCAACCAATTTTAAATTACAAAGAGGGTCACTTTACTATCCAAGATCCAACTGTGGGTTTAACTACCCTTGCCTGGCTCCAGCCATCTCCTCCCAGCCTCTTCTGAAGCCCAAGGGACTCCCACCACAGATTTGATCTCAGTTCATCACAGGTGACAGAACCCCTCGGGCGCTGACATCGTCTTGACACCACCAAATGCAAGAAGCCAAGCTCCCAACTTCTAGGTAATGAAATATTCATCCCATGTAACAAAGCCCAACAGCATAAACAGGCAAAGCTCCAACACCTGCCCCAGCTGGGTGTAAATCAAAGGCTGTTAATCTTCCCCAAGTTCTCATTCACTGTTGAATACTAAGCATTAGCCTTTTACAAGTAGAGATCTCCTACAGCAATTGTTGAGTGTGTCTGTTAGCACATGGCACAGCAACAGCTTCTCCACCTACTATTAATAAACTTTATGCTGCTGAGCACAACTGTCCAAACAACGTGTCCATCAGCAGCCTTGTTAGCACTGAAGCTGAGACTTCTCACTGGTGTTTTTCTAAAGCCTTGCTGAAACCATCTTAGAGAGGAGTCAGAAGCACACTGACATGCCAAGTAGCTTTGCTTGGTACATAAGCAAAGACACATCCCAAGCAAGCCAACCCATCCAGCGAGATCAGAGGGAATTTGCAAACAATTAAGGAATGGCTTGCACTTGGAATCCCTGCAGACTTGTGCTCATCCAAGTGCAGCTGCCTCAAACACCCATAGTCAGACTCAATTCCAACATCTCCTTTATAGAAGAAAAACATTAAGTACTCTAATCCCTAATCTGGGGATCACTTTAAGGGAATCTCACGCCATCATCAGTGACATGTTCTCTACTTACTCTCCTACTGCAATTAACTAATGCACTGCCCCCAGTCACTAGATCACTAGCTTGGGGCCAAAAATCAGGTTTGTTTAGTATCTAATTGAGCATGTACTGGGTCATGTCCGAGATGTGACTAAATCTGGGTTAGCACAGAAAAACCTGAGACTGGGGGAAGTTTGCCCTTAAATAGGCAGACAAAGGCTTTTGTTTTGCCAGCTACACAAGGGCTTTGCTTTTGAGAGACAGTCTTGTCAGTGTTTCCTGCAGCCCAAGGACTGCTGCCTCATCATCTCAGCTCCATTTTCCAGAATTTACCATTTCTGAGCCTTTCCAGACTATACCAAGCTAACCAGCACTGCAACCAGCATGAGATTCCTGGGTGAAGATTAACCTTTATGATTTACCAGCCCCAGCAGCTTCAGCTGGCTCCAGCCCACAGGAGGGACCAGCAAGATGCAGTAGCTTCAGCCCACAGGAGGGACCAGCACGATGCAGCAGCTCAGCCTCACTGTCATTGTGCACTCAGAAAAGATGGACGAAGCCATCCTGCTGCTGAGCTCCTCCCCGAGGCATGCTCCCCACCCAGAGCCATGGGTGGGAATCCCACATCTTGACATCTGGGTTCTGGAGCAGAGTCAGGCCTCTTACTTAAAAAAAAAAAAAAAAAAGCAGAATGAAGGTCATTTTGTCCCCATTTCCCTTCATTTTAAGGCTGGGAGGAAGGACTTTGCTCATTAGATCAGACAGCCAGGAGAAAAACATTCCCACAAAGCCATTTCGTTTCCATGGGGAAAGAAGAGTTCCCCACCTTCAATGACCAAAAGCTGCACTGGCAGAAGCACAGGCAGAGCCTGGCAGCCAGCAGCCATGGCAGAACATTTTATCTCAAGGCCACCAGGACAAAACTGGCCACCACCATTTATCTGAACAGCTTCTTCAAGTCAAGCCAAAGGTTTCAGAGGCTGAAAGACAAAGCCACCCAGAATCCAGCACAGTGACCAATCCATGGCTACTTCCCCTCGCTTTAGCGGGTTTCCAGGCTAATGCTACCCAGCAGTGACTATCACTAGTCAAACCAAGTCAATACTTACGTTTCTACTCAATTTTTGCTTCCCAGACAAGGCAGTTGCTATTTTCCAGAAATGGCAGTTGCCATTTCTCTGCAGTCATGTGAATCTAACACTGGGGAGCAAGACTTCAGCTAAGGACCAGTTACATTAGTAACCTTCTCAGTAAAGAGCTGAAGTTGTTGAAGGCTTTCAGCTTTCCCGAAGGAAAAGACAAAGGCCTGACCAGCAAAGGAAAGAAGGTCTAAGCTGGCTCCAAACCAGTTAGCACAAAAATACTCCTCACAGTATCAGCTTAGAAAAATCTGTCTTGAGCTGCAGAGCACTGAAGCATAGAAGGATGCCTGGAAGCATCAAGGGTGCAGCAGCTACCCACAGACAACCTCAGCCCTGCATCACAGCTTTGCCACGGTGAGGTGGAAGATGATGCCTGTGTCTTACCAAGACTGTCAGTGGAGAAACGCTTGGGAAGCCAGGCAAATCCTGTTCCACTGTGCTTTGAACCGCAGTTATGCTAATATGCATTCACGTTTCGCTGGCAGCTCAGGAGGCAGAAGGGGCAGAAAAGCACAAAGCAAAGTCCCAAATGCCCCAGGCATTGACCTATCTGAGGAAAAGCTCCCTCAGGTCGGACTGGAGGCATTTTCCAATGCCTCTTTCCCTGTACCTGCCTCTGAACAGGCTGGTGTTAGGCTGGGACATCGAGCAGCCAGCTCTGGTCTGAACTAGTCTGACAGTCCTCCCCACTCACCTCTGCCAAGGGAAAAGCAGCACCAACAAGTTCAGCAGTGCTTCACATCCAAGGACACGTCTGAGCTCAGACAAAGCCACCTCCCAAAAAGCAGCTGGTTACTCAAGCACTAGCAGTTGGGACACACAAAAGCTTGGATTCTTTACTTTTCCTAAACATGTACCCTTGCACACAACTTCTCTGCATAGTTTGCTTGGCATAAAGCTGCTCCAAATGCACCAAGAGTTGGTGCATTAGGTCCAGCCAGATGTGTCGCCATCCATGGAGGTTTCTCCAGATGTCAAGTCATGGCTACCACTCTCCTCCCCAGCCCCTGCTCCATCAGCTGCACCCTGAGCCATGCTTCTCCTTGTACCCTCAAGAGCAACAGCTAGTAGATCCAATTCCTAACTACAGGCCTGCAGACATAGTAGAAATACCAGGCTTTAAAAAATCCTAGTCCTTAGGATTGTGACCTTGGGGTCACTCACCAGCCTGGGAACAAAACCCAGGCCCTCCCATAGGCTACTGGGGACCATCAGGTCACTTTTACTCCATCTCCCTGATCTTAAGCTCATCAAGGCTGAGACTGCTTACTCCTACTTGGAAAGCCACGCTGAGCATGCTCCTGAGCAGCACTAATGCTATTGGCCCAGGCACAATAAAAGTGGTTCAGTAATATACATGAAGAGGAAAAAGGATTGTGGGGATCCTCAATTTAAGGAAAACCTTAATTCTACCAGCTATAGAAGCTGAGGAAGAACCAAGTTTTTCATCTCCCTGATCACAAACTAAATCCCAGCTCCAGGAGTCAGAGGGACACACCACAGTTACGTGGAGAACCCTCACTGCTCTTGAAAGTACCGTCCAGAACATCCATGAGAACCACTAAGAGGATGCCAAAGACATCATCCAGTTGCCAAGAACAGTGTATATGCCACTAGATGCTGGAGGTTTCAATCCAGGAAACATGTTTGGAACTGAAGTTCTGTGGTTGTCTCTAAACTGCTGTTCCTGAATATTCCAGCACGCCCAAGTACACATAATCAGTGTCCAAAGAGTTTATTCCAGAGAGCAACTTTGGGATCAGCTGGTAAACACAGTTGGGACAGACAGGGCTTATCCACTGACATTATGAAGCTTATTTGGTGTACTAAAACAATTTAATCTCCTGTGAACCAGCCATCTTTACACACAAGAAGCAGCAAATAAAGGTGGTTGAAAAAAAAATTTAATAAATCAAGACAACTCCCACCAATCTTTTTGCAGTTTCATGGTTAGACATCATCCAACAGATCTACTGGATAAGGCCAAATAATCCAAGGGTTCTCAGAGACCCCTTAGCCAAGATTTTTATTGTCTCTATGCCCCTAAACATAATTCAACTGCTATATTCTCCATCACAGTCTCAATATCACTTTTGTTTAGTTCAAGAAGAGCTATTTCCAGTCAAATCCACCTGGCAGCTACACTTGGCCAACTAAGAAACCCAGCATGGTCTCATAAGTCAGTGACTCTTCCTAAATGGACTAAATAAGAACTCGCAGGAGCTCAAAGAGGAATTTCTAAGAGCTTGAGCTGCTGAAGACTGGCCAGTTAATGTGAGCAGTGTACAGTGTCATGTACAGGGCATATTGCTACCTGTCTGTGGCTCAGGTGCAGGTGTGACTCAAGCTACTGCTACAAGGTCCCAAGGCCAAGTCACACAGAGACAACCCCACACTGTGAACCGCTACAAGGTCAGAAGGATGGGAGCTCCTGACAGCCACCATTCTGTCCTGACCCCATGGACCTCCAGGAAGGAAGCCCTGCTCATGAGTCAGGCTGTCTCCAATCCCTACCACCACTGCAGTCCACCAGTGGTCTGGAGGCACCACGAGGCTGGGCAGCATTCAAGACGCCTGCACAAGAGCATCAATGCTGCCATTAGATGCCTAATGACTGCAACGTCCACCTCAGCACTGGGAATGGTTTCTCCAAAGCCTTCCCCAGCCCCCCTGGGAAGTGCTACTACAGCAGCTCGCACTCCTTGCTCCCCTCCCACCATCACAGATGGCCTGCCCAGCACTCCTCCTGGAGAAGCCTTTCCACACCATCCTTTTGTCTGTCTACACTGCAAGCAGCAAGCAGATAATCATCCCTGCTCTGCTCCCTGGGGACCCTCCAGATAGGATGGATTCGTGTTACTACCCCTTTTTCCAAGGGTGAGCCTGCTGTCTGTGTGTGAAGCCTTGCTATCAGCACTAATAGGCTGGATGTGGGGGATGATAACCTGCCCAGCTGGTGGCCATCATGGGAGAAGCCCCCATACCCCATGCCAGGGAAGGCTGGCAATCCCCCACCTTCATGCTCCTCCCCCAACCACAATGGCCATTTAATGCATCAAGGTGTGGTGCCTAAAGCTTGGAGCAGCCATCTGCTTTCCAGCATCTCCAAATTCCCCCCCTCCACACCCACCACAGTTGGTGGTCCTCATGTACAGCACAGCCACAGCCCTGCTGCAGAGGTTGGGTCCCCCAAAGTCAAGCAGTCAGGTATTGCCCTCACAGGGGACAGCCCCACAGTGCAATAATGCTCCCCATACACTTTTAGGAGGCAACTTATTTCCTGTAAATATTATGTAAATGTTATTTCCTATTGCAATCATCTTGATCATTCACCGGCACATCCCCTCAGCAAAGAGGTCTGTGGGGAGGCACGTGCTCTGCTCCCTGGGCAGCACTGGCTAGGGGCTTGGCAGGGCTCCCACCTCCGGAAAGCCTCCAGCAGCACTGCTCTCCCCAGCTAATGGATATCGATCCCCAGCCCTGGCGTGGGCTCGGACGGTAAAGCTCTTCCTGAAGCTGAACCAGACAAAAATGCATCTTGCTCCAACCACCAGCACAGTGGGAAAAGAAACCCTAGCAAGCAAGCCCAAGGCCAGTGTCTGACCACTGACCACCCCCGGGACCAGCAGAGAGCTTTCCTGTCCCCCAACACCTGACTGGGCTGATGGTACCCCCAGACAGCATTGAGGTGACAAGGGACATGACCAAGGTCATACAGCCTGGATTGATAGGCCCAGCCCTGCACCCTTCCTGGGTGTGGCATCACCTTCTGCTCCCTCTGGTAGGTGAGGGGATCATCTGCTGTGTTTTCAGAGACCCCCCCAGTAAACCTGCCCCTTTTGGGGGCTGAAGGAGCAATCCTGCTCCTGCAGCAGCAACGTAATTGCAGGCAGCAATCAGGGGCACTGGCAGATAGCACTTGCAAGAAGGAAGGAGCTAGAAGTTATCATATATAAATAATATTTTAGAGAAACTATTGTGATCCCAGACATCACTGGATGAATCAGCAGACAGCAAGAACCCCAGCACACCATTTCCATTTTAAACCATTAACACAGCACAGGATCCCAAGCAGACAGGGCTGAGGCTGAACAACCCAGCCAGCTGCCCCATGTGAGGCGGCCACCAAAGTGCAACGGTGAGATGCAGCTGCAGGAAAACGAGCCTCTTTTACGCCCATCATTGCCACCACAGGTTTGAAAGGAGAACCATCCAGCATTTCCCAGCAGGGTGCTAGGGAGGGCTAGGTTTGGAGGGCAGGATGGCTCTGCATCACCTTCGCTAGGCGCAGCCCGCATGCTCTCTGCTACCGCCTGGGTGCATTGCAGCTTGGACCATGGCATATGACATCACTAGGCGTTGCTACGGAAATGAGTGCGAGGTCATCAGCCTCCCGCACAACCGGGGCTGGGGGCTGGGCAGCGCACGGGGACGGGATAACCGGCTGTGACACGGCTGTGACATGCCCGTGGCCACCGGACCGGCCGTGCCGGAGCTGGGGCAGTGCGGTGCAGAAAGGAAGAACAAAGCTCTGCCTTTTGTTTGCTGGTGAAGGGAGGCGTCAGCGCTCCCGCTGGGGATCGTTTCCTTACGGCCAAACTACCCGGCAGCTGATAAGAGGCGTTAGCCCGGGTTACTGTTTCACCAGGGCCCGTAAGGGCTAGAAGGAAAAATCACATATATGAGCTCTTAAGACCGCCTTGGATTCAAGCACCCAGCCCGGGGAAGCAGGCTAAGAGAAATTCACAGTGCAACACGGCTGTGAGTCCCAGGCATATCCCTGCTGGCTTTGTCACGGCGGCTGTATTATCCGTAGGAAATGAGCTGTAGGATCTGCTCACACAGCAGGCTTGGCTTTAAAATAAATAGATGCCGCTATCAGAAAATGGTATAAAAGCCACAGTGCAGCAGAGGGACAGCCCGGCTGGTTAAATGTGATAATATCTCGTTCCGATTATCCGTATTTCATTCCTTGATAAGACATCTCCTCCCTCCCTGGGCTCGGGCTGTGACAGTTTTGTCTGTTTGATAAATGCAAGGTTATTGACAAAATGGTGCAATATGGGCAAACAGAGCTGCACCCACGGCAGACTGCGACATTCCCAGATCGGCATTCACTTTTCATCAGCCGGGGAGGACACCCCAGCTCCCAGCAAAGGTTCAGACCTGACTAAGAAGACAAACATAAAGAACAGTTTTCCCCTTTAAAGCACCCCCTCCCTCCCTCCACCCAGTCTAGCCTCTCTGCAATATGACAAATGCAGAATCTTCTGGAATGACTTGATCCTGCCTCCCACGATTGCTTTGTTTGCAAGATCAGATCAGAGATATGTTTTTTTTTCCTTCTTATATTGTCAAAATGTCAGTATTGAAGGGGAGCGTTCAGTGTCACAAATCAGATCAGCCTGCTATATGCAGAGTCTTTATTTTAAGAGCGTGAAATGAATACAACATGACTCAATTCATAAATCTCCAACCAAGAGCAGTAAAAATAAGAGCTTTGACAGTGAAAGGGCTCCCAATCTTTGGGGTCAGGGGCACACACCAGCCTCGGCGACCACGCGTGGGAAGGGATGCACGGGGAGGTATTTCAGCAGCGGGGAGAGGTGTG
>VZRQ01007461.1:1073959-1097833 GCA_013397975.1 Machaerirhynchus nigripectus | reverse complement strand
ACCGTGGTCCCGCTGGGTGACCTTGGCACCCGGGGCCGCGCTCGCAAGGGAACAAGGCTGGCGGTGCCGCAGGGATGCCGCAGGGAGTTCGGGTCCTCGTTCACCCCGCCGGAGGAGGGGGTGGTCCGAGGCTGTCCCTGCCCCTCATCCCCGCCACGTGGGTGTCCACGTTCCCAGGATCTGTGACTGTAGGGGATGGGGCAAATCTCGGTGCGCCCACGGGGTAAGGAATGCCCCTCCAGCCGGGGCAGCCGGGTACCTGCAGCTCCCCGAGGGTGTCATGGGGTGAGCCAGGACCACCTTCCCCGTGTTCACCAGGGAAACTGAGGCACGTGGAGGGATGCAGAGGCAGCAAGGAGAGCAGGGGAGGGCACAGCGAGCCGGGAGCCGCCGTGAGCTGAGGAGCAGAGTAGGGCCCAAGGTCAGCCAGGTGGTGCTGGGAGCAGCAGAGCCAGGGATGCTCCCCGGCCCAGGGCTGCCTCCGGTGCTGATTCACCCTGTGCCGGACAGTGCCCAGCTCCTCCGGTTACAGGCACAGGCGGGATTGCCTTAACGGGGCACGGCGGTGGCGGGGCTAGCCCAGCCCGGGAAGGGCACCCCTGGGAGCGGGCACTGACCCACGGGCCCCGTGTGCCACCCCTGCGGTCTGCATGCAGCCTTCCCCCGCAAGCACGGCACCTCCCACCATGTCCCAGCCAAAAGCGCTGCTTGTACTGGTCTCATACTGGTCGCAGAATGGATTGCCCATCCCTCCCATCACAGCTGGGGGGGATTTCATCATGAGTGTCCCTTCACCTGCCCCCGTTCCCGGGGAGCAGAGCTCCTGAGCCCCACACCAGTGCCCAGCCAGAGGCCAGCTTATTATTCTAGAACGTGGCAAAATAATTAAAGCCTCCTCCATTTCCCCTTGCTCATTTGTGCTCCTTCAGCCTGGATTAATGGGTCTCTTCTCCCCAGCACAGACTCATTCCTTATTCCTAATAGCCCATAAATCCCAGCCTCAAAATAACCCCGGCTTTTGCCTGGACCTGCTGAAATATTTATTCTCTCCTCCCTGCTACCCCTCACACCATCCCCTCTCCAGGGACGGGGAGAGGAACTAATCGATGACATCGACCGGTGTGGAGCTGCAGCTGCTCTGGGCGCCGGGAAACAGCTGACGTCGGCAAGAGCATGGGAGCTGGGCAGGGACTCGGCTTATCCCGGCTCCCACGCAGCCGCTGCAGCCTGGCTGTGGTCCCGTGGTGGGATGCACTGGCACCCCTGGCACCCCCCGCGCTGGTACCCAGCTCCAGAGCATTCCCTGTGCTGCTGCTGAAATGCAGAGCATCCTCTGTGCTGCTACCGAGCTCCAGAGCATCCCTTGCACTGCTGCCCTGCTCCAGAGCATCCCTTGTGCTGCTACCCTGCTCCAGGGTATTCCCTGTGCTGCTACTGAGCTCGAGAGCATTCCCTGTGCTGCTGCTGAAATGCAGAGCATCCTCTGTGCTGCTACCGAGCTCCAGAGCATCCCTTGCACTGCTGCCCTGCTCCAGAGCATCCCTTGTGCTGCTACCCTGCTCCAGGGTATTCCCTGTGCTGCTACTGAGCTCGAGAGCATTCCCTGTGCTGCTACCCTGCTCTAGAGCATCCTCTGTGCTGGTACCCAGCTCTAGAGAATTCTCAGTGCTGCTACTGAAATGTAGAGCACCCCCTGTGGTCCTACCGAGCTCCAGAGCATCCCCTGTGGTGCTGCCGAGCTCTAGAGCATCCCTCGTGCTGCTACCGTGCTCCAGGGTGTTTTCTGTGCTGCTACTGAGCTCGAGAGCATCCCCTGTGCTGCTACTGAGCTCCAGGGCATCCTCTCTGCAGCTACCCTGCTCCAGGGCATCTGCTGGGCTGGTACCCAGCTCTAGAGAATTCCTTGTGCTGCTACCCTGCTGCAGAGCCAGGGCAGCCTCCATACCCCTGTTCCTTGCCCCAGGGCATCCCCATGCTGCTGCCCTGCTCCCACCCTGGCTGCCACTCCCTGCTCCCACAGGAAGAAGAGATGATGCCCAGCTTGGCTGTGGAGTGTCTGGGGGGATCCCTGTGGATCCCAGCCCATCCCGAGCTGGCTGCAGGAAAAAAGGCTGGAAGACGAGGGAGGCAGCTGCTGTCTTTCCTGGCTGGAAACCCTTTGCTTGCCGGATTGATGGCTGTGAGAGGGAGAAACTCTGGGATACCAGGACCTGCTCTTCCCAGCTCAAAGCCAGGAAGAGCAGGGTGTGGGGTAACACCAAAAACCAGCCCAGCTTTGCCAGCTCAAGGCAGAGTTCCCAAGAAAAACAGGGAAAACCCATCCAGCCTTTCTTATCTTGCTCCCTGTGACACCCCAAGAGGCAGCAGCTCCCAGAGCAGCTCCTGGCCACCAGCCCTGCTCCTGTCTCCCGTATCCACAGGGAGGGGCCGGCAAAGCTGGAGGAGCCCACAGCACCCTCTGACCCATCCCCAGCTGGCGTGGGCTGTGGGGATGGCCTGGGAGCTGCTGGGCACAGCTCTGTCCCCCTCCTGCTCCCAGCAGGACCCAGGCATTGCCCAGCTGTCCCGGAGGCAGGAGGCGAGCCGGGAAGTGAGCGGGCAGTGGAGCGTGCACGACCTGGGAACACAGGGAAAGGAGGATTTTGTTCACACACCACCTCCCTGCCCTCTCCCAGGGCCCCAGCAAGCCCTTGTCCAGCTGTGCTTCCACGGCCTGCCTGGAAGAGGCTTCTGTGCCTCAGTTTCCCCACTGATGGAAACCTGGACTGGGAGCAAAGTGCTGGGAAAGCTCTGCCCATGGGAAGTGGAAGAGAAGCAGCCAACAGGAGCCTGAGCATGGGGCCAGGGCCACCCCACAGCCCATGTAACTGCCAAATCCCACTGGGAACAAACCCAAAGCTGGATCCAACCTTACCCCTGAGCCTGGTGGGCATCAGGGTTCCACCCCCAGAGCTGGGGTGAGGAAAGGTCCAAGCTGAGCTCTCAGATGGGTGGGAAGCAGGGGTTGCTTGAGGGTCAGCAAGGGATTTGGGCAAATTTTTGGCAGCAGGAGCTGAGCTCTCTCCTCCAGGTTTGGGGCATCTCCTCTTTCCCAGGCGTTTGCTTCTACCCAGGGCTTTGAGAGGATGACAGGAAAACAAGCCAGCTCTCAGAGCACGTTCAAAGGGCTTTTATTTATTCACAAAACAAACCCAAACACATATAAGAAAAAAAAAGGGAAAACAAAAAGAAAAACCCAACCCAGGAATATGCACAGTCTCTTATTAACAAAAGAATTGCACAAACAGAGGAGTGAGCTCTGTGCCACTGCATGAGCCCTTCCCCACCTTGAACCCCATCCATGAGAACACGGAGATCATTTTCCCAGTGTCCCAGCAGGAATCAAACACTTGGTGGTGAAGGTGACTGGTGCTGCAGGCTGGGTCTTTCCACCTGAGCTGGGAGGAAAACAGCCTTTATACCCCAAAGGCACAGCACTGGGGAAGGAGCAGGCTCCTAAGTCCCTTTCCTTGCTCTGGGAAGGGACTTGGGGTCTTCCCTATGGTTTTCCATCTGCTTATGCCCTGTCTGCCAGCTCCCAGCCTGCCCTGGGCACCTTGGAGCATGGAGCTTATGGGACAGAGCAGCCAAAGCCAGCACACCTGTATGGCACAGGATGGGGAAGGATGGGGAAGGATGGGGGGACTGCAGGGAGCCCCATCCTTTCCCACACCCCAGGGGATTTTTGGGCATGGACTGGCTGTGCTGAAGCCCCCAGGAAGGGAAATCTCATCTGAGCTCTCCTAAACCCCACAGTGTTTGCAGAAGAAACAGGTGAAACAGGCACAGGGATTGCAGATGGCGTGAGATCCAACGCCTGCATTTCTGCTGCATGGAAATGGGGGAGGAATTGGTATTTCTGATGCCAAAATGGGAAGAAAAAGCTGGTATTGGGATTGCTGGAGGGCTTGCAAAGCAAATTGCAGAATGGCAGTAACTCACTGCAGAGCCACTGGAGCATCCTAGTGTGATTTCAGCCCCCTTTTTACATTTTCTGGGTATAATTTAACATCATTTTCACAGCAGAAAATCCTTTTTTTGCTCCTCATCCCTTAAAAGAAATGGCTGAAACCAACCAGATTTCACACCAGAAGCGGTTTTGTTTTTCCAAGGGGCAGTCTGAGGATGGGGGCGGGGGAAGAAGCTTCAGCCACTATTTCAGGAGCTGAGGAGAACCCAGTCCTCACCCAGCTCTTCCCATCCTCGGAGCCCAAACACCCACGGGGCACCCAGCCAGTACACGGAGCGCGTCCAGACCAGCAGCCAGCGTCCTGCCCTCTCTGTGGCACTGCCACCAGCTCCCTCCAGCACCCCTGTCCCCCCTTACCTGCGGGAGGGTCATAGGATGTCACAGACAGCACCGGCGTCCTCGGAGTGGTCGCAGTTGTGGACGTCCCAGCGGATGTGGGAGCAGCGCAGCAGCGAGGGCTCGTGGCCCTTGCACTTGAGGTTGTCGAGGAAGATGTAGCCGGTGCCTTGGCCGTAGCGTGCCTCCCCCCAGGCTGCCACGGCGTGGCCACAGCCCACCTGCCTGCACACCACCTTGGCGTCCCGCAGGTCCCAGGCGTCGTCGCACACCGTGCCCCACTGGGACAGGTAGAACATCTCCACGCGCCCCTCGCACCGGTGGCTGCCGTTCACCAGGCGCAGGGACCCTGCGGAGGGGAGGGGGTGAAGCAGCCCCTGCCCGTGCCCACACCAGCGCTGTGTCCCCCTCTCCCTGCCTGCCTGCCTGCCTTGGACAGTCCTGGTCTCTCTGAGGTGGGTGACCACCTGCCAGAGCTGGGGGTGACCCTCAGAGCATCGTGGTGGATATTAAGTTGAAGGAACAGACAATAATCTCTGTTCCCAGCTCAGTCCCTTTGGTCTGTCACCTCCTCTCCCCACCCTGAGGTCCATCACCCAGTGGTCCATCACCTCTGCCTGAACCAGCCTTGGAAGCACCAGAAGAGGCAATGACTTAAAAGTGTCACCAGTCTTTCCCCCTCCTGTGGGCTGCTCCTGGCACTGCCAAATCTTGTGCCTCTGCTTGAGCCACTTCTTTTTCCACCCTGTGCCAGCATGGAGCATCCCCAGGGCTGGCTGCGTGGCCCCAGGTGATACCCCAGTACCTACCCTCCTTGGGACGAGTCGGGGCCAACATGCTGGTTGTAGCAGTGGCTTCTTGTGAATGGTCTTCAGTGTCATCAGCACCTGGTGCAGTGGAGGAGAGGTGAGAAAAATGACTCAAGGGACGGGGTTGGGTCAGAGCCCCCCAGCAGTGGTGTGGGATGGCTGGGGGCGGGTGCAGGGATGTGGGGTGGGACGGCTGGGAATGGCTGCAGGGGTGTGGGGTGGGATGTGCAGCCACTGTGCACGAATGGAGACCAGAGGGGGTGCCCACACTCCACAGCACCGACTGCTGCTGCTGTCCCCACGTGCAGGAGAAACCCCGGGGTGTGGGGGCCCATTTGGGGGACCCCATTTCCCACAGCCAGCCTGAACACAGCTGAAATCCTCCCTACACCCATTCTCTCACTGACTTTCCCACTGAGCTGGGCTTCACCAGAGATCTGCAGACCCCTCTCTCCCAGCTCCCACTCTCACCTCGGCAGATGACCCCGGCGTCCTCGTGGTGGCCGCAGTTGTGCTGTCCCCAGCCCAGGTGGAAGCAGTCGGCCAGGCGCGCCTCGCCGCCGCCGCAGCCCACGTTGTCCAGCAGCACGGGCCCGCTGCCGTAGCCGAAGGAGCCGAGCACGGTGGCAGCGAGGGCGGTGCCGCAGCCCAGCTGCCGGCAAACCACCTGGGCGTCGGGGAAGTCCCAGTCGTCGTCGCAGACGGTGCCCCAGGTGCCGCGGTGCCGCACCTCCACCCGCCCGCGGCAGCTCCCGTTCCCGTTCGCCAGCCGCAAGCCGCCACCTGCGTGGCACGACGCCGGGGGGACCAGGGCTCCGCAGGGGGTCCGGTGTCCCCTGCTGACCCTCCAAGGGCGTGGGGTGAGCCCCCGGTTTCTGGGGTAACCCCTGGGGACGTGGGTGCGACCCCCTGGGGATGTGAGGTGAACCCCTGTGGGCATGGGGTGAGTCCCTGGGTCATGGGGTAACCCCTGGGGACGTGGGAGCAACCCCTTGGGGATGTGGGGTAAAAACTTGTGGGCATGGGGTGAGCCCTTGGGTTCTAGGGTAACCCTTGGGGACATGGGTGCAACCCCCTGGGGATGTGGGGCAAACCCTGTGGGCATGGGGTGAGCCTCTGGGTTATGGGGTAACCCCTAGAGAGCATAGGGCAAACTGTGGGGATGTCAGCTGAGCCCCTGGGGATGCAGGGTGAGTCCGGGTGATGTGGAGTGACTCCCAAGCAGCATGGGGTGAGCACTGTGAGCAGGAAGTAATCCCTGGAGATGTGGGATGAACTCCTGAGTGGCATGGGGTGAACACCCTGGGAGCATGGAGCAAACCCTGTGTGTGTGGGGTGAGCCCTGAAGATGTGAGTGAATTCCTGGGACATGGATTGAGCACTTGGAACATGGGGTGACCTTTGGGAACATGGGAGGAGCCCTGGGGGCATGGGGTGAGGCCTGGGGATGTGGAGTGACTCCCCCAGGGACGTGGAGCCCTGTGCAGGACTAGCAGCAGCTGCACACTTACTTTCCTGCTCGACGGTCAGGAGCGTGGTGGTGACCACCTCGGTGGCCTGGGAGGGCTGGTCCCTGCTGTCTGTCACTGCTGGGACAAGTGTGGGGACACGCAGGCATTGGGGGGTCCAGATCCAGCACCCGCTGCCCCTGCTCTGGTCAGTGCCACCAGCACGATGGCTGCCCCCTGGCAAGACCCTGCCATGGGCAGTGTCACCCCCCGAGAGTCACCCACGCATGGCAGGACTCCGGGCTGGGTCACAAGAGGACACAGAGGGCACTGCTTCCCCCCCAGATGAGTGACTGCCAACCTCCTAACCTGTGGCCGTGGCTGTGAGCGTCTCCTCGGAGTCCAGGGCCACCGAGGTGGTGAAGGATGTGATGGTGGATGTGTCCAGTCCTGTGGTGACACAGAAGGGTAGAGGTGACACCTGGGAGATTTTATCATCAGGATTCATTACCTCTTGTACTTCATTATCCCCTGCTCTCTGGTCTGGGCATGGTGGTGCCACCGACTCTGTGCCCGGGGGAGGTGCCACAGGGGATGGGGATGTTTAGGGAGGAAAGAGCCAGCCTAAAAAAATTGTCCCTTTTGTCCTACATCATCCCCTTTGTCCATTAATAGTGGGAAAGGAAAAGCACTGGCACTTACTGCTCCCATCATTAGCCATGATAATGAGGGAATTCAGGGGGATTATTAACATTATAAACAGTAATCAGTGAAGAATGGCAGGAATACATCATTTCAGGAGGGGAAGGGGAGGCAGGCTGGGCCTGGCGCCGTGCCCGGCCCCTGGCAGCCGCTCCCTCCTTCCGGACACGGGCAGCTTGTTTTCCAGCCAGCAGAGCAGGGAAATGGCAGAGGGAAATGGCAGCATGGCAGATGCATTTCCCCTGCAAGTCACCACCCTGGCTGTGCTCCAGGCTCTTGGCGTGGGGCTGCTACTCTGGAGCACAAGGATGAGGGCGGATAAGGAGCAAGGATGCTCCCACAGTGCAGAGCCTCATCCCTGCCCAGCCTTGGGCACCTCAGCATCTCTCTGAGGCCATTTCTGCTTAAAGACCAGGATGTCCCTGGGTTTTTCTCCACCCTGAGGGTGATGCCCTGCCCGGTACCTGTGCAGATGACGCCAGCATCCTCGTGGTGGCCACAGTTATGGATGCCCCAGCCCAGGCTGTAGCAGGCGGATAGGAAGGGCTCGCTGCCATCGCAGTTGACGTTGTCCAGGAGGATACGCCCTGTTCCATAGCCAAAATAGGCATTGCTCTTGAAATCTAGGGCTTGCCCACAGCCCAGCTGCTTGCAGACCACGCTGGCATCGCTCAGGCCCCAGTCGTCGTCGCAGACGGTGCCCCAGTTTCCGCGGTAGAAGATCTCCACCCGGCCCTGGCAGGTGTCGGGGCCGCTCACCAGGCGGATGCTGCCGTCACCTGGAGGGTGGCAGCATGAAGTGAGAAGGAGGTGGTGTCCCTGCACGTGGCATGGCGATGCCACCATGCCCAGGCCCTGCCGTGCCCATGATGGCGAAGAAAATGAGAGAGAAAGAGCAGGGAAGCGGCAATGCTTTAGAGCAACGGGGCTTGGGAGCCTTGGGAACCTCTGGCATAGGGTGTGGCCATGGCCAGCACAGTGATGGGGTCTGGGGGTCTGCACCTCAGAGCTGGAGGGCTGGGAGGCTTCAAGAGGGGCAGCAGGTGACAGTAGGGGCACTGCCCTCAGGCAGGATGTCCCCGCTGCAACGACAGCCGAGCAGCTTACTTTCCCCATCCTGTACCGAGGCCGTGAGGGTCCTGGTGGTCGGTCCTTCGCTGACTTGCGTGGGCGAGAACTCTGCAAAGGGAAGCAGAGAGGTGGCACCTGCTGCTGCTCCGCCCCGAAGCTGGAGGGATCCCTCCCACCCCACTGCTCCAGGAGGGTCTGCACCAAACCGGCCCCAGCTGGGAAATAGAGGGGTTTGCAGCTGCACCTCCCTGCTCAGAGCTCTCTGCGAATGCCTCCAGCCTCTCTTCTGCCCTCAGACACAGCTCCCCACCTCCTTTTTCACTCCTTCCACCTCTCCTCTCCAACAATGCCATGATTCTTTTTCCTGCCCAATCCACAACCTCTGTTCTCTGGTTGCTGTTGGTACAACCTACCAGCCAGCCCAGCATCCCTGCCTTTCCATCCCTCCTTTTCCAAGCCCTGCTTCTGCAGGACGTGAGGATTCACTGAACAGCTGCTCCAGGTCTGCAGAGCCTCCCTTTTCACAGCTCGCTGATGCCTGGCTGATGAGCAAACCTCGCACAGCGAGGGAGGAACGTGTGTGGGGTACAGAAGGGCCGTCATGGAGCCGTTCCACTTTCACTTGCCAAGTTCAAACACTTTCCACTGCTTTTCTCACCTTTAGGAACATCTCCTACTGAAAAGCTCAGCAATTTAAAGAAACACAAGTCAAAGGGGGAAAGAGCAGTTGGGCAGCAACTGACTCAGAGGCAGGAGCGTGGGTGGGCATGTGCTCTTTCCCCAGGGATCTTGCTGGAGAGGGCGCAAAGTCCCTGAGCTGGGAGTGACAAGGAACAAAAAACAGGCCGGTCACCTTATGGAGCACCACCCTGTGGAGCTAGGAGGTGACCTGGATTGAGAAGAAGAGTGAAAGGAGGATGCAGAGGATGTTTGGCTGACCCAGGGCAGAGGAACGGGCTCTGTGATAAGACTCTTGGGCTCCATCAAGGCCCCTGCAGCCCCCAAGCCTTGCACTCCGCAGGAACCCCCTGCTCTCCTTGCCCCCAAGGAACCCAGCCTCATTACCGTTGCACACAACAGCCACGTCCTCGTAGTGGTAGCAGTTGTGGATGCCCCAGCCGTGGCTCCAGCACTCGCTCAGGGCTGCCTCCCAGCCCTTGCAGTCCACGTTGTCCAGAAAGATGGGCCCACTCCCCTGGCCAAAGGTCATGGCGGCCGGGAGGGTGATGGCATGGCCACAGCCCAGCTGGCGACACACCACATTGGCATCCACGATGTCCCAGTCATCGTCACAGACAGTCCCCCAGGAGCCATTGTAGAGGATCTCCACTCGCCCCTGGCACCGGCTGGGGCCATTGGCGAGACGGATCTCTGGGAGCATGGGAAGAGAGAGGTCCCTCAGCAGGCAGTGGGCCACAGGGAGCAAATCTACATCAAACTCCTGCTCCTTAAATAAAGTCCTGCCCCTTCTCTGTAGCACAAGGCAGCTGTTGGCTTGGTGCTGCCCACCTGGTGGTGGGACATGGGCTCCCCTTCATCTGCTGGAAGCGGTGGATGTGGAGACACAGCACATCCCAATCCAGGAATGAGATGCACCATCACCAAGGTCAGGCTGGATGGGGCTTTGGGCAGCCTGGTCTAGTGGAAGGTGTCCCTGCCCATGGCAGGGGGTGGAATGAGATGGTTTTTAAGGTCCCTTCCAACCCAAACCATTCTGTGGCTCTGTGGTGCTTTCATCATCTCGCCTGCTGACGGGCAAAAACCCGGTGGGAGAAGGGAAAAGCAGACATGTGGCACCACATGTTGACATACAATGGGTGACAAGCGACAAGATGCAATTAGCAAATTCTTATCAGCCTCAGTGAATGCATCCAGAGCTGGTCCCACATGGGAGCTGGTGGGATGGAGATGATGTCTCAAGCTGCTGGCGACAGGGAGCAGGCGTGGAAGTGCCCGGGGTCTACCACATCGAGGGGGTTATTTACTTGTGTGTGATGCGTGGCACAGGGAGAGGGACTCAGCAGGAGGTGGCAAAATACTACTCTCAGGATAATTAGTGGAACAGGGATAATAATCTTTATTTCCTTTCTGTAAAAGAAGTTTAGCTTCTTCTTGCTGCTTTTTGTTCCAAACCAGTATCTTTCCTTCTTTAAATTCCCCAAATCCCTTCTTTTACCTAAAAATGTGTTTTTCAACTACAAAACTTCCTGGAGAAAAGTGACTTTAAGAGAAGAATCTCACCTGGGAATGGCAACAGCTCGGGCTCAGAGGTGGTGCCTGCAAGGGAGAAGAGAAGGGATCAGCTCTCCCCAGAGAGGAAGAGATGAAGCTCACAGAGTGATGGTAGCAGGGATGGGATGGGTGGGGTGGGGACTGGCAGGACCCAGCAGCCCTTAGACCCTTCCCTTTCCTGCAAAGTCCTGGTGTTTGTAGGGGAAAAAATGAACACCCTTCCCCAGGGCATCACTTAATCCACTTCACAGATGGGGAAACTGAGGCAGCATATGAGTGACTGTGACTCTGGTGGCACTGTGCTTGAAGCACAGGGTGACACGTGTGACCCTGACAAGCCCAGTGAGCAGCAGAAGCCACCCAGGTGGGTCCTGTCTTGGGCCAGGTCTTGGGGACTTTTGTGTTATCCCTGGTCCATTGCTGCCTTGCTGTGGGCCCTGGGCAGCTCCTGCATTCTCCTGCCATGGAGATCTTGTATGGTGAGATGGGAACAAGGACAATCAATAGTGCCCAGCTTGAGAAACCCACTGGAGATGTCCTGATGGAAGATGCTGCACCTTATGTGCATTTTAACTGATTATTTCTTTTTTTTCCCCAACAAAATCCGCTTTTTGGAAGCTCCATAATTACATGCAAGTACCAACACACCCGCTGATGGGGTGCAGCCACCTTAGGGGGTGAACAAACATCATCCAGAGGGACATGATGCAGATTGTGTCCTCATCTCTGGACCTCCCTCCCACAGTCTGGGCATTATTTAGGCACAAAATCCCGCTCAGCCCCAGTGCTGAGTGATGTGGGATCCTCCCTGGAATGCTGCCAGCATGGGTCACTGAGGGCTCCAGCTGGTCCCAGAGGTCACAGCAACGTGATCATGATGCCCTGGGATGGGGTGGGGCAGCTGGACCTCGTGGACATCTCAGTTCCCAAAGTCTTGGCTGATGCTGGAGCCCAGCACAGATCTCCTCAGGCATCCGAGGTGTCCTGGGCTCCAGGCTCTGGCTGCACAACCCTCTCCCATGGGTGACACCTTCCAAAATCCTTCCAAACCCAGTGGAAGGTGTCCCTGCCGGCAGGGGGTTTGGAATGAGTTAAGATTCAAAGTCCCTTCCACCCCAAACCATTCCGTGATTCTATGATGC
This sequence comes from Machaerirhynchus nigripectus, assembly GCA_013397975.1. Taxonomy (NCBI): domain Eukaryota; kingdom Metazoa; phylum Chordata; class Aves; order Passeriformes; family Dicruridae; genus Machaerirhynchus; species Machaerirhynchus nigripectus. Next base: position 1,086,084 of record VZRQ01007461.1, on the reverse strand, counting down.
CTCCACGCTAATTACAGCACCCAAGGGCTGATCAACACCCGTGGTGCCTTCGTGGCCTCTTTTCCTCCCACTGCCTTGGACCAGCCCTGTCCTGCTTCACGCTCAGCCTACGAGCAGTGACAGGAAGGTCAGCCCCAGCAGCTCCGGAGGCGGATGTCACCGCCGTGAGAAGCAGCGCGAGCCTGGGGGGACAGTGGAGCAGATGAACCCACCTCCCTTTTCCTTGCTAGGACGTTGCCTGGGAGACCATTAAGTCATTCAGAAATCAGGGCTGTCAAAGAAAGACCTAGAAGCCCCAAGAGAAAGGAGAATAAGGCAACTGTCTGGCTGTATCCACGACTTAGCAGGGATGCTGGGATGAACAGCAGCAGCCGGGGAGCTCCAGCGTAGTTGGTTGCTCCTGCCCTATCCAGCTGGACCAGGCATGGAAAGGGATGCTGTGATTCCAGCAAGAGCTGGGGATTAAACAGGTGAGAGACCACGGGAGTAGAAAGGCTCTGCAGGAGAGGACAGGGAAAGATACAGCAGCCCCGTGGGCTGGATAACAGGAGAGAGGTAATTCAGCTCACCTCTGCATCAAAAATGTGGAGGTGTGAGGGTTTCTAGGAAGAGTGTTTGATCCTGGTTGGTATTGATTTTTAGTCCACTCCAGTGCCGAAAGAGCAGTGGATAAAAAGGACATTGATAAATATTCATCTCCCTTTAAGTCAAAATCAAAGCTCTGAAATATTCATTTAAGAGCATCCTCCAGCAAAGTCAGGAGAGATCTGAAAAAAAATATGCCTGGTGTGTCGACAATAATGAGGAACGAGGGTAAAACTGTCTTTTTTTGAAAAGAGATAGAGCCCTCCATGTTTCTCTGATCCAGCTCCACAAAGCCAAAAGAAAAAGGGGAAACTGCTCGAGTAAACACCGCTGCTAAACAAAACCACCAAAAGGGAGGACAAATCGCCCTTCGTTAGCGACTAATCCGTGCCCAGTAATGAAGAGAACCAGGAGAGCCAGGCAATGCAGGGGACAGCAACAGAGCCACCAGGGTCCCCTCAGGGTCCCCACACCCCGAGTGTAAGCACTGATGCTGCTGCAGTATCTCAAGGGGGAAGGGAAGCACCAGCTGAGGGGGTGGGAAGGTAAAACCCGGTTTAACTCAATTAGGATGTCTGACTACACCTGAATTCCCAGTTTTCTGGCTGGCTGTGCCTTGGCGCGGGTTTGTTGAGGCAGGAACGCGTTCCCCACCGCCTGGCTGTAATTACACGGACAGAGTCACACAGGGATAACCACGCTGCCACAGCGCTCCTGAGGACCCGCGTTTCAGAGCAGGAATGGCTTTTCCCAGGTCCATTTAAATGCTTCCCAGCCTGGCTGGACAGTGCCTGCCAGGAGTGAGAAGGGGCCATTGTGCTCAAGGGATGGGTGCTCATTCCACCTGTTTCCTTGGCAGGACTGGTCCCACAGGTCCTGGGAGCAAGCCCGGGAGCATCCCTTGGCCATCAGCATCTTCCCATGGGTGCTGCCCGCTCCAGAGCCCAGAACTGCTCTGTCCCCAGCGCTGGCCCCATTCCCCTGCCTGTCCTGAGTGCTGGGCTTGCCATCACACCCAGGTCACGGCGGGAGATAAGAGCTGAACTTGCTCCCTCCATCCCTGTGCACACTCAGCACTGTCGGGGACACCACAATAATCCTGCTCCTGGAGCAAATCTGCCCACAAGTCTGAGAGCTGGAGAGGGATCATGGGTGCCTAAAACCCCTCCCACCACCCCAGGCAGGTGCTCACCGGTGGGGCTGAGGAGGAGGAGGAGGACGAGGAGCGTGGCTGGCTTCAAGGAGAGAGGCAGCACCTCGATGTCCAGCACCTTGTGCCGGGTGTCTGGACAGAGAGCGAGTGTCATTGCTGCTTGTCAATCCTCCTGCAGGCGAATTTCCAGAGGAGAATTCCCTGAAACATGTGGACAGCAGTGTTAGTGGTGACGGCCAGGAGAGCCTGTGGTCACCAAGGGCCATGCAGGACCTGTGAACACGTCCCTCCTCAGTATTTCCAGGAGCAGTGACCAGGAGACACGTGAAAAGTAATTCCAGCTGGGTTTATCGAGAACAAGAGATACTTTTTTGAGTGGCAAGATGAAGCTGAAGGGCCGTATCCCACCTGCGAGATAAAACTCAGCAATAGGGAATGTCAGCAGAAAATGAGGAAGGGATTAAATATCTTAAGATTCCATTTCCCCCTCATTTACTGCTCACTGCCGAAGCGGTGGATTTCCAGCTCTGTCTCACTCGCAGGCTGTTTGGGAGAGGGATGGGTGCTGGTCCTGCTGGCCGGGACACCTCTGGGAGCCCAGACCCACATCCCGGCCGTCCCAGCAGCCGGTCTGGCGGCAGCGTGTGCTGGGGGAGCAGTGCCATCGTGAGGATGCTCCCGCACGCCGGCTCCAAAGCCGGGCTCTCAGGCTCAGCTCAGTGGAGCCCTAAAATTAGTCCCTCCAGCCCACACGGGGCACACCATCTCCTGAAGGGATGCACACCGACTGCTGCCGCTTCAGGCATCTACTGGTGGTCAGAAACTTGGGAAAGGATATTGAAATCCACAGTATCAGTGACTAAACCCTCCTTCCCGTAGAAACCCCTCACCCAGCCTTTTGCTGCTCCTGGTTTTCCCATGTGGAGGCATGGGATGAGAAGAGCTCCCAGGTGGGACTGTGTGATGGTGTCCCCCCAGCCAAGGTCTGTCCAGACCATGGGTTGGGTGAGCTCCTGAGCCTCCAGACCAAGGCTTCGACTTCATTGCCTGCACTAGGGAGAGATGATGGTGGACCAAAGGGTTTTCTGTGCACCAGCAAGAGGTGATGGAGATGCAGGAAGGAGCCCGCATGGATGGGACACAGCCCCCTTGCATCTCCCTGATCTCTCTGCTCAGCTCCTGCTGACCAAGCCTCTGGAGGAGACTCACCAGCAGACAGACAGCTCAGTGATGGGGGCTGAAAACCAATCTACTCGCTGAGGTGGTGGCTTTCAATACTCCATTCATCCCTCCTGAAGCACCGAATAATGTCGCCTTTTGTCCCACGGGCCCTCCCCTCTCCCCAGCGGGGCAGGGCTGACAGACGGCCCCTCCACTGCCCTGCCCCGGCCAAACCCCGGCATCGCGTCCTGCTCGCAGGGACGTTGTCATCGCCGGCCACTTTTGTGCCGGAGCCAGCGCGTTCCTGCTCCCTGGCAGGGTGGAAGCAGGCATTAACCACTGCGCTGCTGTGCCACGGCCGACCCCAAAGAGGGAAGACCCAACTTTCCTTCTCCGTCTGTGCTTTTCCAACTGCCTCTCAGTCCTGACCCCAACGCTCAGGATTCAGCTGCAAACTGAACCTCCTTCCTTAAAGGCAGGGGTGTTGGGGCTCTTTCAGAATGTCCACAGATTAAAAACGGCTTTTAAGCCATAATTAGTCATCGTGGCACTGTAGCAAAACACAGCATCCCTTTTAATATTGCCCAGAGAAGCTGTGGCTGCCCCATCCCTGGAAGTGTCCAAGGCCAGGTTGGACAGGGCTTGGAGCAGCCTGGGATAGTGGAAGGTGTCCCTGCCCATGGCAGAGGGGTGGAATGGGATGAGCTATAAGGTCCTTTCCAACCCAAACCATTCTAGGATTCTGTGATGATTCTATGATTTAAAGGGTTGCTGAATGTGGGTTTATGGAAGTCCCTTCACACCAAGGTTTCCAAGCTGTCAGGTGTCTCCACCATGGACCCGATGGAAGAAGGAGCAAATCCTCCATCACCCCCGTCTTGCACAAGCACTGACCACCAGGGATGGTACAAAACTCACAGGAGAGGACCAGGGCTTTAACGTGGGGCACAGAAAGTCCCTGCTTTCACCCCAAATAACACACCACAGTAGACACACTGTGCCCAGCCAGCTCTTTGCCCTTGGTGAAAACTCCCTCCTCCCACCTGGGCACAAGACCCCTCTAGGACTTTCATCCCTTTGGGTCCCCTTTGTACCCCTTGGCCACAGCTGGAGTGAACCCCTGTTCTCTATTTATCATTTCTTCCACTTTTTAACTGTTCAAACAACTTCAGGAGAAATCACAGTTTTTCAGCTGCCACCACCCCGCCAGATCATTAATTGTAATTACCACCCTAAGACTAAAAAAATAGCATCATAAATCCACATACCTGTTTTGTATTTTCTCTCCAGTGTAAAGACAGGGGTATCGAATCCCAGAAATATCTGTCCTCTTTTGAAATAAAGGAAGGAGCTGGCTAGTTAGTCATAAAAAATTAAAAAATAACATTTGAAATTAAAATTCCCAGTAAGATGTGATGGGGATAAGGCAGGATTTTTTTTCTTTAGGTGAGATCTTGCTTAGTAAATTTTAAAAAAAAATTTAAAAGGGGGAAGAAAATGGATCTCATCCATCAACGGAGCAGCTCCAGCCTGTCATCTCTTTGCACTTTTGGGGCTGCTGCTGCTGGGTTACAGCAGGATGGCAGCCCTGCAAACCATCCTGGGACAGATCATTCCCAAAGCAAAGGAGAAAGAGAGGGAGCAGGAGAAGGGGGAAGAAGAAGAGGAAGAAGAAGCAGAAAGAGAAGAGAGGGAAGACCGCTAAGGAGACATGGCGGGGAGGGAATGGCTCGGGTTTCAGGGAGGCAGGCAGGGACACATCCTTAAATTGGGTGCTGGCAGAGCCTGGGTTACGCCTCAAGGGGAAGGAAGAAGCTTTTTCAGAGGATTTGGGCTTTTCAGCTCCTTCCCACCTCCCTCCTCGGCTGTCTGAGTGCCCACCTGGAGAGGAAGTCAGCAATAACCATCTGGCTGGAAATCCTTCTGTCGGTGCCTGAGCCAGCTCTGGGATGCAGCAGGAGGGGATGGTTCTAACCTCCTTCCCTGCCTGGGGGACTTGGAGACCTGTTCCTTGGGCAAACCATGGTCTTCCCTGCCTGTTCCTAGGCAAGAAGTTACCTTTACAGGTCTCCTTTTCTAGGATTTTTCCTGTCTAAACATCCAAGGCATCTCTGCTGAGGACATTAGGGGGACCTGACCTATCCCTGTGCTCTCAGGCTGTGGTGAGGGATGTCCTGTGACTGGAAACCTTCCCCATCCACCTCCACCACCTCCTGCTCTACACATTTGTCTCCTTCTGTTTCTGACCAGGACATCACTTTATTTTAAAAAGAATTGTGTACATTTAATAAGTTTTAGCAGTTACAGCTTTTTAACCATTTTAACCATCATTGCAAGTAGAAGCCAGAGAATGTGAGACTCTTGGGTCTCAGCAGCCTTGAAGACCACGGAAAAGGAGCCTCCAAACACACTGGGTTTCCCAGTCTTATGAATTCTTAAGTTCCCCAGCAATTTTAGGAGCCTGGTATGCTTTTGGCTTTGAAGAAAGTGACTTTATGAGCCCCGGGATTCCTGCCCTCATTCTCATGGGAGGCAGAATTTGCCTTGTGGCTCTTGCTGCTGGATTTTTTACTTGCTCCTATGCAAAGCCCAGCCTTCTAAATGCCCTAAAAAGCCTGGGTTTTGTATTTTAACTCTGCACAAAGCCAGCTCTGGCTACGGCTGTCACCAACTGCTTCTGCTCTTCCTTTCTTGCAGGGATTTAGTAATTAGCAATTAGGCACTTTTATTCCCCTGTAGCAGCAAAGTTCTAATTAACCAGACCATGAGTACAAGTTTCAAAGGTGCCTTTTAAGTCTGTTTTACCTAAACTTTGACAAACTCCCTGCCATCCTGGCTGTCTGCCAGGGTCCATGGACTGGGAATTATCAGCTCCAGCATCAATCCACATCCAGGTTTTGCAGGCCAGGAGCATGATGTGGACATGCAGGGGTAAGATGCTCTCCACCCTGTCCAGGATTTCTCTGGGCACTGGGGCAGCATCTCAGCCCTTTTCCATGTCTACATCATTCCAGCATGTGCTTTGAGTGGCTTGGCAGTATCGGGCTAGGGGATTACGCTGCTCTGAGGAAAAGAAAACACAGCCAGCCTTATTCAAGGAGCAGCCACAATGTAAGAAAGGCTAATTATAAAATTCCACAGGACAGCAAGGCTGTTCTCTTGTGTGCCAAGAAAAAAAGAAGCTCTTTTTGTGCTTCCTGATGGTCCTGCTGCCTCCTCAGGCAGGGACACTCCGGGACACTCGGGGACATCAGAGATGCTCACGGGAGAGAAGCTTCTGGAGGGGTCAGGGCCATCCCCACATCCACTCAGCAGCTGCCACGTGCCACGAGCAGCATCTGCCACAGCTTCCTATGGCAGTGGGTGGCATCTCCAGCAGATCTCTTTTCTGGCAGAAGTTCAGCCAGGGGTGGAAACTGGGGAAAACAAGTGGCTCACAAAACTGCAGAAAATACAAGGCCTCCAGAAAAAAAAGCGAACAACCCAAAATGAAACCAAAACCAAAAATCCAAACCGATTTCCCTTTTCGATTAGCTGGGAAAATGCAGAGAGGAGAGATAAACTCCTTTGTCCAGGAAATGTATTTGGGATGTAAAGAAGAGCGTGGTGCCATATGAAAAAGCCATAAGCTGAAACAAAAGATATCTTCTTGCTGCCAGGAGGGAAAGACAGGGCTGTAAACACCAGTTGCTCTTTCGAGCCATTAGCCAGCTTATAATGAATGACAGGATTCTCCTGCTGATTGCTGAGCTAAATCACCGGGTATTTAGGGGGTTCCTGCTGCTGCTGCTTTCACTTTGGGGAGTATTGGCATGAAAAATGCTGCATCTTACAGCAGGATGAAGCATTCTCCCCTCCTTCCTCTGCTGCTCCAGGACACGGGCAGTGGATGGGATCCTGCAGTGTAGGGTCCTGGGAGCTCTCAGCCCCAAACCAGCCTGTGTCCAGCAGCCTTGGAAGAAGGGAACGATGTAAATCCAGTACAAGACCATCTTGTTTCCCTGCCCTGACATCAAGCCCCGCCTCGGTGCAGTTGGAGCTGTGCTCCCAGCACACCCCTGTGCTATTTCGGCACCACGAGCTGATTTTAAGGTGTTTTCTGGTAGTTTGTAAGTACTGAAGGAAGGGCAGGGCAGTGGAAGCCCCCAGAGAGGCTCAGCATTGCCCTGGGCTGCAGCAATCTGGAGCTCGGAGAGAAGTACCCATCCCCTCCCCAGACAAAATCACCTTTGTTCCTCCCTAATCTGCTTCCTGCCCGATGTGCTGCAGAAACCACCTCAGCCAGGTGGGAAAGAGCAGCCCAAGGACACGGTGCTGACAGGAGGCTCTCCGGAGGGCAGCAGACCCATGCCGTGGGCTCCGGCCGGCATCCAGGGCTGGGGAGGAGCAGGAACGGACCGCAGAGGGGGAGGAGGGTGGGAAACAGGGAGCTGGGTGCCCTCAGTCACCAAAGGCACTCCCCGTGGGCCATGAGCTTTAGGATATGTCTGTAACTCCCTTTTCTGCCTGCCATTACCTCTGCGGGCTGAAACCTCACTCGGCAGCAGGATCCTATGGGACAGCAGCCATGTATCTGTTATATACATGCACGTATTTATATAGGTATATTTATTTTCATGACCTGTGCATTGGGACCAGCACTTGCTGGCTTCTCTGCCACCCCTGGGGAATTCAGGCATGCCGCTCCTGCTGCAGCATCGCTGCTGTGAGGTGGGACTGCTGCAGCCTCAGTGCTTTTCAACTCACTCCAGAGAGTCCAAACTGTGCCAAGTGGGTGACTGGGAAGTGATGACCTGTGTGGGGACAGCCAGGCTGACAAGACAGATGGGGCGGACATCGTTGCGGTGCAGGAACCTGCGTGGGATGGCGATGCCGTGCCCGAGCCTGATGCTGCATGGAACAGGTTGGAAAGAACCTTTATTAAAGGCTCATTTAGCTCCAGGAAAGCTCCGGAGGGATGGGTCGCCTGCCTTGTCGGCTGCCGGGCGGCTGAGTGTGCACTAGGTGGCACGCAGCTGCAGGGAGAAGCGCTTGCGACAGCGGGGAGAGGCTTGGATTCGGGAAGAGAAAGGAAAACTCCACTGGGATCCCCCAGGGACCTGCCGGAGCGGTGGGAAAAGCAGGCGGAAGGCAGAGAGAGAGGAGTTCTGCCCATAATTAGCACTAACGGCGAGGTGAGGGTGGCCAGGGCAGGTGAGACAGGCACACAACCCAGAGGACTCGGCTCCAGAGTTTCCTGGCTGGATTTAGGAAGGGCAGGGATGGAGAGAGCCCTTTGATCAGGGTCTGCATGACAGGAGAAGGGGCAGGGGTTTAAACTGAGAATGGAAAATTTAGGATTGACGTAAGGAAAGAATGTTTTATGATGAGGGTGGTGAGGTCTCGGCAGAGGTTGCCCAGAGAAGCTGTGGATGCTGAAAGCGTTCCAGGTCAGGTTGGGTGGGGCTTGGAGCAACCCGGGATGGTGGAAGGTATCCCTGCCCACAGCAGGGGGTTGGAACAACCTGAGCTGGTCCCTTTTAACATACACTGTTCATGATTCCCTGATTTCCCTGGAGAAGGCAGGCAGTGGGACACAGAGAGCTTAGCTAAGCTTGCGGGGCATCCCCCACTACCAGCAGGGATGAGGACCATGCTCCTCTCAGCAGGTAAATCCCAGGGGCTGGAGAGCAAGGTGACCCAGCAGGAGCGGGATACCCACAGCAGATGCATTCCTGCTTTGTCTAATCGGTCCCTGGCTGGAACCAGCAGCAGCTGCTGCAGAGGAAAATGAAATGAAATTTCACCTATTATCCTTTGCCTGCAGAGGAATCTCTTCCTAATTCCTGTCACTTCGGGTTTGTCTGCTCAGGGAAATTAATCTGAAATCGAGTGGGCTGTGAATTCAAAGTGCTGCAGCAATCCCAGCAGAGCTTGGACAGGCAGTTTTCTAAGTGGCCAGGCTACTCCCTGGAGCACCAGGCTGAGCCTGGCAATTTAACAGAGCCTCAAGCATCAGGTTTTGTAGACATTAGTGTAGGACCTCGAGCCAAAACCGTGTGAGAGGGAGCAGCCATGGAGAAATTAATTCAACAGCCTTCCAGCACCACTGCAAGAAAAGGAACAGGGGGAAGGCAAATATTTGGCTGGTTACCCCAGTGTGTGGATGGATCAGACAGGAGGTGATGCCGTGTTGGAGGACTCAGTGCTTTGCATACTGATTTGGGGAGCATGCAGAGAAGGGTGTGGGAAAGAACAGCATGGGAAAAAAGGGATCCAGCTTAAAAAAAAAAAAAAGCATAAGGGACTATGTTAAAATCTGTGGATCATTCAGGTGAAAATCATGTAAAATATAAAATATTTTTGCAGGCAGCAAGGACTATGAGGTCTGCCTCCTGTAAAAGGTTCACCTTTTAGACTCAAGGATCATCAAGGAGCTTTACAGCCACCCTCACACTGAACAGTGGGAGGAATTTGTGCAGTAGGGTCTGACAGGCTCAGCTGGTCACCAGACCCCAGATTCATGTTGTCCATGGCTCTGTTAACCCCTTTCAGGTTGTTGGACCACTGTGGGATACAGGACAAGTGATGGAGAGGTGTGAGAAAAGGGAGGCTGAGGACCAGCCATGCACTTGTGCTGCTGAGACGAGGTACCTCAGCCACTCACTGTGCCTGGCAAAACATTCCAGGGGCCCTGATGCAAGATCAGGTCATGAATCGCTGCTCAAAAATAAAAAATGAAATAAATCCAATGCAATTTAAGACTCTTCCCACAGCTCAGCCACCACCTGACTGGTTTATCTCCACTGTACAGACAGCCCTTCCCTCCACCCAGGAGCTGCACCCAATTCACCTCTGCTCTCCCCCACCCTGCAGCCCTTATCTGTAGCACCCTTCAGCCCTGGAGCACCACCCTGAGCCCTCACCCAGCCTCTCTCACCAGCCAGGACTCCTCACTGGGAGCATCCCTTTATCTCCCAGCCATGCCATGGAGGTCTGCAGGTCTCTATAGAAACCCTTCTTCACCATCCTCAATTCTCCCTGAAACCTTTTCCTATTTAGGATCACAGGATATTTAATAACTGTCCATCCATGCAACCACATGGATCACATAGTCTGCTCCCAGCGTGGCTTTATGAAGCATTCCTATCTATTTTTCAGGAAAAAAACCCTTTGCATTGCTCTCCAGTTTCTAATTACAGCCGCGGGAAACGGGAATCCCAAGCACCTGAGTTGTAAATGTGAAAGTTATTGCTTAAGCAGACACATTACAAGCAGGCTATCAATCACTTCTGGCAATTATTAGTACTTTGTGAGTATTTTGAACTCAAGTATGTGACAGTCTCATCCATCCTGGAGCAGAGAAATCCATGGGCATTTGCATACGAGGCTGAGCAGTGGGGGGATGCAGCTCCAGGGGGTTCTCACCAGAGCTGTCAATATGTGCTTGGCATTGTACATTTTGGGATGAAACCAACCTTATTCAGGCTGTGTAAAGATGAGTCTCACGTGTTTAACCCTGGAAGAAGAGTTTTATAATATCCCTCCATTCCTACAGCGTAAAGTGGTTCTGTGTGTTATTTTTTGCTGTAGCTACTGAGTCCAAACATAATGTTCTTTATTTTATAAGCTTTTTGGGGCAGATGTATGATGGCATGGGTGAACCAGTGCTGCTGGGTGTAAAGTCCAGGGAGGTTTAAAGCAATTTGATAAGGACTGGTGAACACTTCCTCTTTCAGGAGGAATTATGGTGATCTCAAGGGTCTTTTTCAACCTAAATGATTCTCTGGTTCTGTGGTTCTTTAATCACTGCTGCCAGTGTCTCGGTGGGGGTCCCAGGAAAGGGGAAAACCCAGGTGGGGTCTGACCTACCTCCAAAAGAGCGTGAAGAAGTCATCCCAGCAGCCTCCAAGATGCTCCAGGATCAAAGGAATCCCTAAATAAACACACACATCTTGAAGCGGGGAGGGGTGATGGAGGTGCAGCAGCTGGGAGGGAGCAGCGCTGTGTTGCTGGAGAGTTCTGTGGCACACGGGGTTGTGTTTCAGCATCCTCCTCCCAAGCAAGGAAGAGGCATCTCCAGGGCTTGGCTTCAGATTTACATGGGTGTAAATAAAGGTAGTGCGCAGCTGATTCATCCAGGTTGGATCTGCGTCCAGGGGTCACATCCACATTCCCACAGGAGAAAGCAGCTCCCACGGCCGGCACCCAGACGTGTTAAACTGCAGTATGGGCTGCACCGGTGATGTACCACACACCCCATCACACACGTGCTCACACTCAGAATCCCTTGCACACGGCATCACACATCCAGAGCATCTCACACTCCCAGTATTACACATGCTCACACTCCCATGGATGGTGTCACACTCCCATGGATGGTATCACACTCCCATGGATGGTATCATACTCCCATGGATGGTATCACACTCACATGGACAGTATCACACTCCTGTGGACGGTATCACACTCCCATGGACGGTATCACACTCACATGGATGGTGTCACACTCACATGGATGGTGTCACACTCCCATGGACGGTGTCTCACACACACACCTCCCCACGCCATCGCACACTGTCACACTCACACCCCCACTATCACACTCTATCACAGATACTATCACACACACTATCACACAGTCATTATAATATACTCACACTCACTACCGCCCACTATCACACTCACATGCACACTATGACACTATCTCACACTATCATACACTGTCACACACAATCACTAGAACACATTCACTGTCACACTATCACACATTCTCACTCGCACTATCACACTGTATCACACACGCTTATCACTATCACACTATCACACTATCACTATTGCACACTCACACTCACATATTACTGTCACACTCACTATTACACTAACACGCATTCACCATCACACTCATTACCACACTCACTTTCACACAATCACACACACACACTGAGTGTCACACACTCACTATCACACACTATCACACACTACCACACACTCACACTCGTTATCACACCTGGTACCCCACACTATCACACACTCATGATCACTATTACACACTCATTAACACACTCATTATCACACTCGGTCCCGCACGCTCACACTCGTTATCACTATCACACACTCATTATCACTATCTCACACTCATTATCACACTCGGTCCCTCACGCCGCCTCACACTCACCGTTACTCTCCCTCACGCCTCCACCAATCACGTCCCTCCCTCCCCTTGGCCCCGCCTCCCGGCCCCACC
>VZRQ01007461.1:1001777-1073546 GCA_013397975.1 Machaerirhynchus nigripectus | reverse complement strand
CCCCGAGGCGGGACCCGGCTTGGCCGTTCCGGAGCTGCAGGAGCTCCTGCCGCGAGCCGAAGCTCCTCCGGAGCTGGAGGGGCCCTCCAGATCGTGCCAGGTTCGCACCTCACACGTCAGTGGTCTCCCCGCAAATAAATAACTCGCCTTGGTGCCCAGAAGGACCCGGGACTGGTCGGGTTGGACACAAAGTGTGGTGTGATCCCGTGTCCAGGTCGGATCCTGTGTCTGGGTGTACCTGCCCTGCTCTCGCTGCCTCAGCTTTCCTATTCACCCGTGCCCGACACCAGCCCTCGGCTTAACTGACAGGCAAACGCTTTGTTCCGCCTCAGTTGCCGTCTCTTTTTTCCCCCTCTCCGAGGGGAACTCGCTTAAAGCTTGTTTTGAATGGAAGCAGTCCAGGTTTGGAGCAGCCGGGTTTATTTCTTGTGTTGTTTTGGCTGTCAACCCAGCCACCTTGTGCCGTGAGGATCAGCAGAGGCTGGGAGAGGGCAGGACTGGGATGGATCTGCGTGCTTGGAGTTATTACTGTGACCCCCTCTCTACTGCCGGGCTCTGTTTTTTCTCTTTGGTTGCTGCTAATCGGTGCTGGGTGCTTGTGTAAGGAAAGGTGTGTTTGGGTATGAGTTACCTGGCAAGAGCTTCCAACCCTGTTGCATCAGGTTTTGCTGTGCCCAGAAGTGCAGCTCAGCTGGTGTGGGGGGCCCTGGCTGGGTGGTTTGGGGCCAGGGAGCACAGGGCACATGTAATGCTGCTCCAGTCGTGCCCCCTGCACAGGGTCACGTCTTAATGCAGCCCTGTGGCCTCCCCGTGCTTTATGTGCTCCCCTAATCCCTGTGTAATCGCTTCCCGTGGGATATTTGTTGCCCTCCCGGTGCTGTCTCTCAGAGTGGTGTCGTGACGCTTAACAAATCCCTCCTGGGCGCTCTCTTTTCTGAACAACCTGCTGAAAACTCTCTATTTTACCAGTCTGGTGACTTTTATTTTTAATTCAGCCCAGCTCAAGAGCTCCCAAGGCTCTTTTTCTTTTCCAGGTACAAGCTCGCATTTCATGAAAACTTTTATCAGTGCTGGCAATTCAAGTTCAGAAACTTAAAAAAGGAGTTGGCATTTTTAGAAATCATCTCAGACCCATGAATTTTAAGATCCTGCATTTAAAGCGAAAGAATATTCTGCTTTCTGGAAGTAGAACAGAGAATGAAACACAGCTTTCAAAGACTTTAATTCCCCTTTTGCAGCTTTCTCACCACCATTTGCTGGAGCTTGAGGAGCAGGGAGTGAAGCTGTTGGAAAACACGTCTGAAATGCACTCAGTCCTTTTCCTGTCCAAGTCCCCTATTAAAACCATGTGGACAAATGTTTCAGAGGTTGTGCTGGGTGTAAAGTTCCAACCAAACAAATCCAAACTCAAACTCTTAAGTCCACATTACCAAATAACTTCAAAGTGAAGGGCATCTGGCTGGAATATTTAACTCTGCACTTGAATTAGCCAGGGTTTTATTTTCACTGGGGGAAGCATGGCCCAGAGGATTTCTGACTGGGTCCACGACTGTTTGGTGAATAAGAACTTTTAGGGTTGGTGTGGATTTCAGCTTTTCAAGGAGTTTTAAAGCTTGAGGTGAAGTGTTGTAGTCCATGGGATTTGAGCAGAGATGTGAGCTGGGATGTGTAACACATCCCAAACTACGCCCCACTCTTCCCCAAACCCTTTTCTGCTCTGTAACGCTGAACACTGTACAAACAGCTCCAGTGTTGAATTTCTCAGCTTTTAGTATTTGTGTGCTGCTGAATTCTCAAAGAGAAGTCAGGAACTGCAACTTTAGGCCTTTTCTTTGTCATTTGCCATAACTCCAGGACTTGTGTAATTCTGGCTTACTGATGCTCTCCCGCATTCCTCCCTTCCCAATCCACGCAAACAGCTGCTGGCTTCAGCAGCGTTCAGCAAGAACTGGCAGGAGGCTGAAAAACGCCCCTCGCTCCTCCTTTGGAGCAGCAGTCCCAGCGCAGGAAATATTTTTCCACTCTGATGGGGAAGTGAATGTTGGAGCACGCGACACTCACATGCAGCCAGCCCGGGTACCTTCACGTGTGGTCCAGGATTCACAGCATCGCTGCCACCCCGGGGTGAGGGATAGGCTGTTGTCACCCAGCTGTTACCCAGCGAGTGTGAGGTAGCACGGGAAGGCAGTGGCTTTTCTGCTGCAGTTTCAAGTCTTCTTGTTTGCATTTCCTGCTGCTGTTTCAGAAAGGAAGGAAAACGAATCGCTGACTCCCTCCTCACAGCCTCCCTCTTCTCCTCTGCTCTGCTTTTGGCTGCAGATGAATATTTGGTAACAACTTTTGGGGGGAAAAACGGTGTTGGTTCTGTATTTGGGGTTCAGAGCACATAGTGCATGTGGGTGGGACAGAAAATGCCACAGCCTGTCTTTTGCTTCGAGTTGAGCATGGATAATGCTGGTGGTCCCTGAGGTGGAGAAGTGTTGGTGTGAAACCTGCCGTTAAAAGAACTGGCAGAGGCAGGTGTTGGATTTGATACCTTCAGTCTTAATTTGCTGTTTTGAGCAGTAAAATAAGTGTCCTTGGTGTGTTAAGGGAGAAAGGATTACAAGGAAAAGATTAATAGCAGAGACCAGGGTAGGATCTTGGCAATCCAGAGCGGTTTGTCACCAAGACCAGTTGAGCTGGGGGTGTTGTGTAAAAATCTCAGAGCAGCTCATAAACTAATTTACACTGAATTCCAGGGGAAAGTGTTGCTTTCCTCTTATAAATGCAGACGTGTGGGTGTGTCTGTTCTGCACTCAGCTCTCCTTCTCTGTCTTTTTTAAGCTATCAAGCCACATGGGCATGATGGATGGGACGCTCCACGGAGCGTGGGATCTTCCCCCATCCGGCAGGGATGTCATTCTCTGTGCAGATGGCATCCTCCAGTGGAAGCCACCCACTGCTGCTCTGCCTCTTGGGAGACCTGAACTTTTCCATTGGATGGGAAGGAAGCTCACAGCTCCCTGCTGACTGCTGAGAGTTAAGCGAGCAATCAATGACGTGAGACCTCAGGAAGGAGAAGGCGAATTTATTTTAAAACAAAATGAGTTTCACTCATTCACGGCCAAACCCACCTACACACGAGCACCAACGTAGGGATCTCCAAGTGGTTGTCCAGCATTTGGACAGATGTGTGTCTAGATGGTTTGGACAGGATTCCTTGTAATGACACAGCAGACAAGGAATGTCAAATATCAGACCTCTGGTGTCTCTCGGTGATCATGTGATGCCTTTGGATCTGCTCTTTTTACATCCCTTGGGGGCTGAGAGTGGTGATCTCTTCTTGTTGGAATTTATTCACTGGCCTTTGTGTCTTTGTCTGGTGTCTTTGGGCTTCTACCCCTTCTCTATTCTTCACTAAATCATCTCTTAAGGGCTTGAGTCTCTGATGCAGATTGTCCCTTGTTTCAAGATGTTCCTTGTTTTCCAACCTGAGAAGCTGCAGATAGGTGTGCTTTGATCTTGAGGACCTACTAAATCACTGCCCTGGGCAGTTGATTATGGCCTGTGTTCCTTCTGGTTCTCTTGTACTCTTTCCCATCTGTTTTTTGCTGGGATCACACTCAACTAAAGAAGTATGTGTACTGTGACTGGCAAAGTGTGCATTAAGAGTTGTCTTCTGGCTTTGTTTGCATGTATAATGCTGCACAGAAGGAGTCACAGGACTGATCCTGGGCCAAAACTAAGTGGTCAGAAGCCTGAATGGAGCTGGTGGTGTAGCCCTGGAGCTCCGATCAGTGTCAAGAGTTTGGGAACCACTTGTGTAGCTAAGTCATTTCTGTGAATGAGTGTTTGGCCAGCAGTTGGCAGCTCACGTTGGGGTGATCAGTGTGGTGCTGCCAGGAGCAGTGGTGAGCATGGGGAAGGGGCAGAATGGCAGCTTGCCTTGGCACACTGCTGGCTAGTGAGTGTCTGCCTGAACTCATGCCAAGGCTTACAGGTCTGCCTGACACAGATCAGCAGTGGCTCAGGGAAGGTTTGGTACAGATCTGTGGTGATTCAGGTGGTGTTTGGTGCCACAAACCATAGGAAACAGAGTCTCCCTGCAGAGTGTTTGCTCTCAATTAGCAGGAGAAGTTGCCAGCATTGGCAGGGAGTAAGTGGTGGTACCTCACTCACCCTCAGCCACAGGGTTTTGAGGCCAGTCTGTTTCTCTGGAGTCTCTTAAATCCATAGTGAACATCCTCCATGAAAGTCAGAGCTTCTTTCCCTCTCAGATGGCTTGTATGGTATGGGTGCATGGTGGGGGGATTCAGTACATCATTCTCAGCTCCCTGTGCTCTCTGTTTCTTGCTGCAGGTCCCCAGGAGAAAATGGTGTAAGGCCAGCACAGCTGCCACTTCCAATTGTGGCGTGCCCAGACCTCAGGGAGGAACATGGCAGCAGCTCAGGGAGCGGGAAGCGGTTCAGCCGGGCCATCCGGACCGCCCGGTTCTGCCCCGGGGCACAGCAGCAGCTCCACGGCAGTGGCAGTGTGGGAATGGCAGGATGAATTTGGCAGGTGGAGGCCGTACCGAGGCAACGTCTGCAGCTACATCGAGCAGGTTATCCAGGCCTCTCAGCAGAAGGGCCGGCGCTCGGGGTCGGGGCTGGTCAGCAGCATCCCTTTGGGACATGCAGATCCTGCCTTGGCTCCCTATGTCATCGACATTCCAAGCTTGACACAATTCCGGCAGGATACAGGTAAGGGAGCTTCCTCACCTGTTTTTCTGGTGTGCTTGGGGATCAGCAGGGCCTCATTCTGTGTGTAAGAGCCCTGCAAAGCTCTGCTGTTTGCTGCTGTGCTGGGCAGCTCTGTGAGCACATCTGCTGCTCCCCTGATGTTGTCCGCTGCCCAGTGTGGAAAAATCTGTGGAGCTGGGTGCAGGCACACAGCCGTGATCTCTTCAGGAGCACCGTCATGGGACCCCTGGAGCTCACAGTCTGTGAGCCAGAGCTCTCAGAGCTGGAAATTCCCCCCCATCCCACATCCATTCAAGATCACTTGCGTAAAAAAGGCCTTTTTTACATTCCAGCCCTCCTGCTTGAATCCCTTGCTCCCTCTGGAGCTGGAGTGCCAGCTGCTTTACCTTGGCATGCAGCCCCACTCAAGCTGCTTGTGACTGCCTGCGGCCCCCGCACGACACCAAAATGTTGCAGCAGAATATTCCCTCCACTTGTGCTGTGCAAGCCTGGCTTGCTTCCTCCCAGGGAGAAAGGGCAGGATGGGCTCAATAGCAGAACTGAGACCTGATTTTCATTCCCCTGTCTCCTGGGGTCACTGGGAGTAGCAGCTCAGAATCTGTGGAGATTACTCGTGCCCTCTTCTGCTACAGATATGCTGAGCAGCTGGAGCTTAGAAAAGGGGCAAGGATGGAATGCATGCACTTCATCCCTGGAAAATCCAGGGAGATCCCAAATTACACACCCCAAATGAATGGCTGCTTTGGAAAATTTTCCATCCATCAGTTTCCCCTTTGCCAATATCTCTCCCATCACTCCAGGATGCAGTTGAGCATCATCCCAAGCTTTAGAGAGAGGCATGTGTTGGTTTCTTGCCAGTTCAAACAGTAAAGGAGCAATATTTTGAATCAACTGCGTGATCAGCCAATTCTGACAGGAAAGGGAAGTGGTTGAAGCAAATGTGAGTGGTCATCACAGCTGCATCCGTGTTTTTCTTCTGACCTTAGGCTGAGTTTATCTAGCCGTGTCCTGGGTGAGGTGAGCAGCTCTGTAGGCTGGGTGCCTTGGCAGGTGTGCTCAGCTTGGCCTGTTTAAACATCTGGAAGGCCAGCTGAGGCTGTGGCTTCGAGCAGTACAGCATGGACCACTAGAGCTGGCACCAGCAGCTGTTTCTTTCCTGTTTTTTTCGTGCCAGACTTGTGAAGGAGACTTCCAGCCTCTGGCCCTTTCAGCCAGTGCTCCAGCATGTGGACAGCAGTCCTAAGCTGTCTGGTGAAGGTGAGCAGAGAGCCTGTGGGAGGGTGAAACGTGTCCCAGTGTGAATGGGACATTCTTTTCCACAAGTGCGGCTGTTTGTCCTCAGTGGGTTTGTATCTCTTCAAACCCTTGTGAAAGATCTCAAAACACCCAGTGGATATTGTCCATTGCAGGGTGGTTTGCAGTTGTTCATCTCTGGGGGACAGTCCAGTTCAGTTCTGGAAATGATGTTGGCTGCGGTGATCTCATCCTTGGTCTAGATTTAAGTTTGAGCTGTTAATAATAAAAAGGCTGATTCTGCTCCACAGCTCTCCTGCAGTGCTTCCCATCGATCCAAAGGGATGCTGATCAGAATGGCCAATGCTGTGAACCTCCCTCCACAAATACCTGTGTGCTCTGCAACGTGACTATTGGACAAGCTCTCATACCCCTTTTCCATGGCCCAGTTCTAAGCAAAGCTTTTTTTCTCTGCGAGGCTCTGCCTTAAACGTGAACCTTTCTGAGTGAGCCACCAGCTGAACTTTGTCATCGGCTGGAGAAAAGAATCTCTGCAGGAAACATCCCCATGAAAAATCTTTAAACAGTGCAAAAAATAGGCTGTTGTATTCTGCTCATTAGCTATTAGACAGATAAATAGGCTCTTCAAAGGAAGCCAGGGAGAATAACAGGAAGCCAGTGTTAACGGGAGCAGCGTCCCCAGCAGCAGGGAATGACAGCTGTGCGGGGGGATCTTGTGGGCAGGATTAGCTGTGGGCTTCAGCTGCTGCTTGAGGCAGATTAGCTGGAAGTGAGTGCAGGGGAGCAGCAGGAGTTGTCCTCTCACCACAGCTGTTTGCCCACCCTGGAGAGGAATGCCAGTTTCCCTGCCAGCCTGGGGGAAGGGAGATGTTTTCCAAGTGCATGGCCTAGGTCTTGTTGTTCACTCCTAAAAACTCTTCTTTCTGCTGCTGTTTGAGGGTGTTAAAAACACAAGCTGCTTGCAAGTCCTGCAGTCCTCTTTGTGCTGCTTTTAGCTTCCGACCTGCTGATGGAGCAGGGGAAACCTTGCTAATCTCCTGAGGTGTGTCCCACTGGACACCTTGCCTTACCTGTGGCAGTCCCCGTTTTCTGGGAGCAGGTTCATCCCTAAATGTAGTGCATGTCTCACCATCTCATTCCCAGTCCAGCTGGTGCATTGAGGTGGCCACCTAAAAACAGAGACTAGACAAAAATAAGAGAATAAAAGTAGGTATTTATCTGAAGGCCCTTCAAAGGTACACCCTGGGCAGTCAAAAGCCTCCACCCACCATGGACCCTGGGTCACGGGTTCTTCACACTTTTATAAGTTTGGCCCATTTGCATATCAGGGTTAATTCTCCAATTATAACTTCAGTTAATGATGTCATTACCCCAAGTTTGCCCTTCCTCTCAAGGCTTTAGTTTACAAATTTGGGTCCTGGGACAATCGAGGTGTCTTTGGAGAGCAAACCTAGAGAGGGTTGGTTGTGTCTGACCAGCATGAGAGAACAGGAGCTGACAGGCCACATGGAACTGCAGTTACACATGAGGCAGTGCAGGATTTGAAAAATATAAAAAGTTAAAACCTAAGGCATTGCAGTCTCATCCCTAGTTCTCTTCCTGCTCAGGGGTTCATTCCCAAAGTTAGCCACCTTTTGAGGCTGTGTGTTTGTGTTTCTGGAACTTGGCAGGACTTGCTGGACAGGAGCAGTCATTGCTAGAGTTTGCTTTTGGCTTTTTAGTCTGCTTTCCCACTGAGATGTCAGTTCCAGGCCAGGAAGGTCACTTTGGTTCTGCTGATACCTTCTGCCAGAGGAAGGTCTGGTCCCACAGGAATCCTGAGCTCCATGGTTGAGCTGTTGGGGAGGTTGCTGTGTTTTACTGGCTGCTAGTAGCGTTTTAAGTGTGCTGATGAGATGTTGTTTGTTGGCTGGTGTCACTGAAGAGTCCTGCTCTGCAATAAACAGGATGCTTGGTGCTGCTCTGGAGCAGAAACACAAGTCCTGGCGTTCCTTGGTCTGGCATGTTCTGCCTTTGAGAGAGCCTTAGCCTTTGTGTCAGCTCTGGAGCTTTAGCAGTGCTGAGATAAGGACACAACAGTTTCCACAGCATCCCAGTACTATTGGGTAGAATAACAGCAGCATGATCCTCATGCCAGCATCCAGGCAGGCAGAGCCTGAATGCAGCAGCAGTTGGATTTTGGCAGCGTGGAGTCCCACGAGGGCTGTCCTCCCTCTTCCTTGGGATGTGCTTGTTGGGTGTGAAGCTTGCCTGGATTGCATGTACCCCACAGAGTCACCAGTGATATCCTGGGGCAGTTCTCCTCAGGCTTTAGGTGTGGGTACTTGGAAACATGTCAGTTTTCATCTGGGGTCCTGGAGTACAGTGCCATAAGTCTCATGACCTCTTCAGAGGCTTTATTTAATTTTTTTCCTCTTGGTGCTCTTTCCTGAACTCCTCCTGTGTTGTGACATTGCTGCACCCCTGTTCACCCCCACCTTCCTAGATCCCCAGACTTGCTTGCCCCACAGCTTTTCCTGCTCCTCTTTCTCTGTGTGGAATGCTGCTGAGGGTTTTTCCTGCAGCAGCAGTTTTGACCCTGCTGCAAGAACACATTTTTCAAAGGTTTCAGAGCTTCTGTCCTGTTGGGTGGTTTCCTTCCCACTCATTAGGCTGCTGTTTTTTTGAAGTAAGGGATAAAGTACTCGGGAGTGAAGTCATCCTGGAAAGTCAGGCTTCCAGGGGGTTCAAGCTCCAGCTGTTGCTGTCGAGTGGCCTTGCAAGATAGTGTCTCCTTCCATTTCTCTCCCTTTGTCTGAACAGCTGCTCTCTCCAGTTTTCAAGTTACTTCATTGTCTTCCCTTCTCTAGTCTTGCTCTCTCTCCCAGCAGTCAGGAGCCTGCAGAAGTTTGCCCTTCTCCAAAGTCCTTGCCCTTGCCCCCTGTGGGACTTCACTCACTCTCCCAAGACCAAAATTGCCCCGACCCTTGTGTAACTGAGTGGGTGTTCAGCCCCTTAAGTGCTCCTACAAAGCACTTCCCGATGGTGTCTTGTCTCTATAGTTACTCTGTTGTCAAGGCTGTGGGAGTTGTTTTTTTTTTAACCAGATCTGTGCCTCAGCCTGATTTTTTTTTTTTTCTTTTTTTCTTTTTTTTCCTTTTAACGTCAGGGAGGCATATTTGATCACTGTGCCTTTGTGCTTGGGTGTGTCTGTGTCTGCATCCTCTCTCCTTCCCTCCTTTCCCACCCTTCCTCCTAGCAGCTTTTGAACCTGCTGCCAGCCCACAATCAGATTTGGCAGAGGGACAGGGATCTCGGGGATGTTTCGTTTCTCTAAGCTTCATGAGCAAAACCAGCCCTGTTGGGAAGAGAAGGTCTTTTAGTGCCCTTCTTGAAGGAGAGTGAGAAAGGCCACCCCCATGTAGGCAGCACAGATCTGTGCAGAAACAAATCCTTGGGACAACATCCCTCTTAGTTCTCTGCTCACTAAATTGTTGTATTTCTTCCCCCCTCCTCTCCCACACAGGCACAATGCGGGCTGTCCGCAGGCACGTCTTCCCAGGGGACTCTGCTGCCGGGCAGGGCATCGTCTGGGAGTGGAAGAACGACGAAGGCGGGTGGTCCCCCTATGAGATGAATGTCTGTGTGTTCCTGGAGCAAGCCCATGCCACGAAACGCCAGCAAGTTGATCTCGGGCCCTTGGGCTACAACTATGAAGTTGACTTTGTGGCTCAAGTCCAGACCAACAAGACCACGAGGTTCCGCCGCAGCGTTCAGAGGCGTTTGGACGCCCCGTACCCGGTGACGACCTCCACCACACCCCTTCACACAGGGGTGGGATGTTCTTGCCAGCAGTGCTGGCCAAACAGCGGGACTGGTCCCATCACCACACGCTACCGTCACTCCATGACAAACTTTCCCAACTCTTCCACCACTCATCAGGTTCCTGGGAGGACAGCGTCAGTAAGTTCTTCCAGCGTCGGCTTCGTGCCCTATAACAAACCCACTCTGACTGGAGCAAGGTCAACACCAAGGCTCAGTGCACAGAGCACCTTGGCTTTGGCTCAGACTGGGAGCCTCAGCACAGCACTGGCAACATCTAACGGAGTCAGGTACAGATCCTAATTCACCTTTAAATACCATATGTGTGTCCAAGAGATCTGCTGTGCTCAGGTCTGCCTTATCCAGGAGCCTCTCTGTCCCAGAGGACTTCACAAGGGTCTTCTCCCTAGCAGAGAGAGGTTTGTGCCTGTATATCCAGTACAGTGGATGAAAAGACTTCCCCCTGCTTTCTACCTCTTTTCTTCCCATATGAAATATAGTTCCTGTCTCCCAGTCCCCCTGAACCACAGGGGAATTCACACAGGTTGAGATTCTGAAGGTTTGAGAAAATGAATAGTGATCAGTGGTATTTTGGGTTAGGTTAAAAAGCAACTTTGAGGGGGACCAAGAGAAGGAAAAGGGGACTTAAAACATTTAATTCAAATTAGGCAGTATAGTGGAACACTGCTCTGCATTCTAAGCTCTTCCCCTTCAAGGGGGGACCACAGGACTCATTGCATGTGGCTGAGACCTCATGAACTCTGTCAAAATCAGGTGTCCAGGCTATTTTTCAGGCTAACTGGGGATGCAGAGCAGAGATGCCACTGGATCCATTTTCACTGTGGCTCTTCTCTGGCAGGGCTGAAACCACTGTGCACCTCTCAGCCCAGGATTTCAGCTCCCATCAGCTAGAGCAGAAGGAGAGCTGTGTTTGCACCTTACTGGTGGGGGAGGAAGAGCTTCACTTGTCTTCAGGCCTTTTGGTTGCTGCCAGCTCAATGAAAAGCAGAGGCTTGTGGTCCGACAGCCCGGCTCCTCTCCATGGCATGGGCTGCTGGGGCAAGCCACAGTTGGTTATCCTACTTCCAGGATCTTCACTCTTCCTGTGCACAAGCCCTTGCTAGCAGAGGTGTGCGTGGCCTGTCTGTGGCAGTGCTGGCACTGAGTGTCTGACCCAGCAAGGGCTGCCTGACTGCTCCCTCTGTTTGTGAGCGGCTGGAAGTGGCAGAGCCTTGCACTCACTTCTCTGGGAATAATCCAGCTGTTGAACCCCTGAGAAACTGCAGGGGAACTTGCCAGGGCTGACTTACCTGTCCAAGTAAGTACAGAGATAAGAGATATAGCAGAGTGTTGGAAGCACATTCTGCTAATTGCACAAGGCACAGGGGTTTGAGGTTTGTTTTGAATCTCATTTGTGTTTTAAACAAGATGGTGAATCTTGAGGTGTTTTTCTTAGTGTCGTATCAGGACTTTCCCTCTTCGAGGTCATCTGAGTGAAATGACTTCTTACATCCTGTTCTTCTTTCTCATGGTCTTTTTTTTGGTGCTTTTTTTCCACCTGGTGATTTTTTGTGTTGCCTTAAGCACCCAGAGTGCTTCTCTGTTCCAGTCACCTTCGAGTAGGGCTGAAAATCAGACCTCAGCACTGTCTGCAGGAGCCCCCAGTAAGGCTCTTGCTGTCTCCTGAAGAAGGTGCCAAACTCCCCCTCTCGCAGGAGTTGTTGGTGGGTGCGTGGGGCTGCTGGGCTGCCTGGAGCCCCCATCCTTCCCCAAAGGATTTGCAAAGTGGCTCAGGGTGGGAACTTTGAAAAGGAAGAGCCAAATGCTGCAGCAGTTGCCCCACAAGCCTGCCTGGGGCTGAATGGGGTCTGGGTATGTTGTGTTCTACTGGTGGGGGGACAGGCTGTCCTGAAAGCAGGGAGGATGGGAGAGAGGTGCTTGGAGAGGGTTGCCATGGGCTCTTGACCATGAACTGAGCCCATGGCCCAGGCAATGCTGACTGGGAGGAGAGGGATGGCTAGAGGGAAGCTGGGAGGTGCCCAGCAATGCTGTGGCTGGTTGAGTTCGGGCTGTTTGAACCTGTTCTGCAGCTCAGCTGTTTGTGTTGTGGAGGAGGCGAGGTGGCTGGTGTCCTGGCAATCATCCGTAGCCAAGCCAGCCTTTCTGGGGGATGCAAAGAGATTGTACAGTTAAATCTGTGCTGGGGACAGCAGGACATGCCACACAGGGCACGTGGCAGCTCTTTGGATACCTGGGAGTGAGTGCTTTTAGAGTGGCAGCTCTTTGGATACGTGGGAGTGTGTGAGTGCTGTCAGACTCATGTAAAACTCACACCCCCAGTGAGCCCCACTCCCCTGGCCGCTGGCTGTCTGTTCCCTTGGGGTGTGATCTCCAGTCCTTTGGGATCACTTGTGCCAGGGTCACTCTCCTTTATCCCTGCCAGAACAAGTGTACACAGGGGGACAATCTGTCTTCCAGCAGCGTGCCATATGTGAAAGGGACTTTTTCCATCCCCAGCTGACAGCTTGGGATGGCTTTTCCCCATCACCCCTGGGCTGGGGTTGAGTCGGAAATGCCACTGGGTGGGTGTAATTGCTCCTGGCTGGAGTTACAGTCTCGGGCTCATGAAACCCATGTTCCAGCAGAAAATCCTTTAATTTCTGTGAATTAGGGGAAACCTGAGTAGCAAACTCTAACAATGTGTTTCATTTAATTCCTAAGCCCAGAGCATTCCTGGGTTATTTTATCCTCCAGGTTCCCTGTCTTTCCCCCTCGGACACAGCATGGTGGTTAGTTTCCTCTCCCTTGCAGTCAATGTCCTGCATCACCAATAGTCTAACCTTTTTGGCTAATTATCCTGCATTAATTATCCTGCCAAGGGTTTCTGGCTGTGTTCTCTTAGCTGTGATGTGCAATTCCTGTGCTGGCCCGTGCTCAAGAGACCCAAGGGAGGGAAGCACTGGGCCACAGTGGATCCTCTGGTGTCTGTTAAAGGTTGTGTTGTGTTCACCCCACGAGCTTTGGCTCCAAAGCAGCCCTGACAGATTACTCACTTTTACAAAACTGCTGATCTCCACAAAACTTGCAGAGGTGGCTGAGCTGCAACTGGCAGGGGGGCTTAAAAGGTTATTGCTAGAGACTGAAAGGCAGTGCAGTTGTTTACACCCAGTTTCTTTAGGAAACACAGCTAAAAATGGCGGCACCTCTCTCCTGCAGGGCTGAGAACGAGGTGCAGTTCATCCTGGAAAGCTGCCTGGCTCCCTGTGTGGCTGTGACAGTTATTTCTAGCAGGCAGGCAGGCAGGGGTAGCCCCCAGAACGGGCATGCCCAGGCTGCTGTGCCACTGAGGGTGATTAAATGTATTTCCTGCTTGCTCGAGGGCGGATGCTGGTGTGAGAGCAGGCGGAGCTCCGGCACTGCCAAATGCACTTTAATTTCCTCCTGCTCTCAAGAGGGTCAAAGCCGCTGGAAAACCCAGAGAGGAGTGCCAAGGCTTAACTAGATGCTAATATCCTTGGCTGTGCTGCTAATGAATTACATACATGTGGGCAAGTTATTTTGCTTCTTGGTGCATTGGTTTCCTCTCGTGGATTAAACTCAGTTAATGAATCTGGCCTCTCTCACAGACAGTGCTGGAATCTGCCCATGGAGTGTGCCATGGCAAGGGTTGTGTCCTTATCTCAGCGCTCTTAACCAGATCTGGGAAGCAGGGCTCAGCTCCCCAGGATCCCAGCCACCTCGTGGCAGATCCTTCCCACCCCACATGGGAAAGCATCAATTCCCTAGGGCAAGAGCTCCCCTGTTCCCAGCACTGTGCTGTCTAATTACAGAGTAAGGCACTCCTGAAGCACAGTAAGGAGTGCCCTGCTTGTAATATGAGCGAGTAAAGCTGCAGGAAGCAATCTTCTGAGGGATATTAATTAGTGTCCCAGCCAGGCAAATCCCTACAGTAGCTCTGCAGGCTTCTCTGAGCTTATGTGGCTTTGGCTGCTGGTCTGGGTTGTGCCTACAACTAAGGCAGGCAGCTCAAGGGGGCAGGATTTTGTATAAAATCAGGGGAACGGGGGTCTTGGGAAGGAAGAGGATGGAATCCTTGGAAAAGGATACTGACAGAATTGGGGTGTTCCTAAGAAAGGTCTGGTGATGTAGCCCAAATCTGCCATGGGGAACAATGCACAGTCAGTGCTTTGTAGGATCAGGAAGGACCCTGGGCAGGGCCTTTTTTTTCTCTCTCCACCTTTGTATTCTTCAGCTTTGTCCATAGGCATTCCCATGAGCTCCTTGGGTGGTGAGGAGCTCTCCTGGTGCTGGTTCCACTGTGCCCACTGTGACTTGTCCTGCAGCCCTTTTAGCCAGCATGGTGCTACCACCAGGTGGGGTCGTTAATGTCACCAGACACTCAGTGAGCCCTGGGAAGCAGTTTGGACCTGCAGGTGTTGTGGTAGCACTTAGTGTGAAGCAGGGCTGGATGCTGCCCTGATCTGTGAGGAGAAGTGTTGGCTATTCCCCAGAGGGCTACAAAGATGCCATGATACAGATACAAGGCCATGATACAGAGATCTGTGGCCTGCTGGTTGTGTGCAGGGGAGAGGAAGGAAGAAAGGTGGAGAGGATGAGTTCCTACAGGATTCCTTAATTCTTCTCCTTTAGGATATTGTGTATGTGTGGCTCAGGTGATGGCTCCAACCTGGCCACCTGAAGTGGTTGAAGTGGCAACAGCCCTGGATTCCAAGCTGTTGACACAGTGCCTTGCTGGACTTGTGCTTTGCTGTCTCACTGGTGTTGCAGATTCTTGAAATTCTGGAGAAGCGAGTGGGTTTGTCATGCTGAAATATCAGTCTGCCCTGCCTGCCTCCCATAGACTGCCTGGGAACCAGTGGTGGGAAATCTTACCAGGATCTTCTTGCTGAATCTCTGAGGAAATTGTCTTTGCATCCTTTTATTCACAACCTGCTGATGCCGGTTACACTCAGGAACATCCAGCACACAGAGCAGTGGGAGAGCAGGAGCTGCAGCAAATGGCAGGACAAAATTGGGCCAGGAAGGAGGAATCAATACCAGGGCACACTGAGAGAATTCAGGCCTTGACTTTCAGGTGTTGCAAGCACAAGCTGGCTGGGAGTCAAAAGCACTGCCTGGTGAGAAATCTCCATGGGCAGCAGGAGCAGGTGCCTTGGTGGATCCTTGTCATCTCTTCACACTAGAGTGCTTGCTCTTGCACTGATGCTGCCCAGATCTCCCTTACCCAAAACATGAATTTTTCTCCTAACTGAGCTGTTTTCAATAAATCAGCAGGACCTCTGCCCAGAAGCCAGCACTGGTATGGCAATGCTGGAATATCTTGAGCTTGTACTGTTCCCATTATTGGATGCACAGTCCATGTTACACTACAATAGCAATATCCTTCCTTGTAACCTCATCCCCTTCCTCCTCAAAAACCCCACTTCAGACCCAGGGTAGGCTCTGAGTAGCATTTCCTCACCTTTTTTGGCACAGCAGCACTTCCTCCCACGCACTGTGGCTGCAGACCTGCCCAGGCAGTGTTGTCGGACCTCAGAGCAATGTGGATTTCCCTTGATTTCATCAGCCTTTGGGCTTTCTGCAGTTGTCACAGAACTCAGGGGATGTAGCAGCCCTGCTCCCATGCTGCAGAGTGGATGGGTCAGCACATCCCACAGCACTGTCAGCTGAGATGCTGCTAATGAATGTGTGTATTTAGTGAAATAAGAACTATTTGGTTTCTCCATCATCACATCAGTTGGCTCAAAGCCTCCAGCAGCCAAAGCTGGCACACTTTGCCTTTACACCAGGAGTGCAGCTGATCAGTGACTGTTTCCTGGCTCATGGATGGTAATTTATCTGCAGTGCACTCACAGCTTCCCAAACTTGATTGCTGGCAAATGCATCAAGTGCTTATCTGTTTCTCTCTGCAGATCTCAAGGGCTCTTCTTGCTTCTGTTGGGGTTTGACCCAGCAGACAGTTAATCACCACACAGCCCCTCAGCTCACTCCATCCTCTCTCAGGAAGATGGGGGAGAGAATTTTTAAAAAAGGGATAAAAATATTGTGTTAAAATACAGTTTAACAGGATAGAGAAGGGAAGGAAAATAATAATGCTGATGATAATTAAAGTGTACAAAACAAGTGATGCACCAAGCAATTGCTCACAACCCACTGACCAATGCCCAGCCATTCCCAAGCAGCAGCCTCCAGTCAGTTTTCCCCCTGGTTTCTCTACTGATCATGGCATCATCTGGTCTGGAATATTCCTTGGGTCAGTTGGGGTCAGCTGTCCCAGCTGTGTCCCCTCCCAGCTTCTCGTGCCCCCCAGCCTCTGCACTGGTGGGGTGGGGAGCAGAAAAGGCCTCACTGCTCAGCAACAACTAAAACATTCCTGTGTTAGCAGCATTGTTCTCATCCTAAATCCAAAACACAGCACTGTACCAGCTACTAGGAAGGAAATTAACTCCATCCCAGCTGAAACCAGGACAACCATAAAGTTCTAACTCATGGATGACTTGGATTTGAGTCTCACAATGAGGAAAGAGGAGTGAAGGATTTTTCTGCCATCTTTTCAAAGCATGGTTACCAGTGATCCCCTTCCCAGGGCAGCTCTGGGTTTGCTTTCTCCACCCTCAGGTGCAATGACCCTGTGCTCCAGCCCTTTGGGGGGATCCCCTGCCCCCACCTGCTTTCCTGGCACAGTGGAAGGTTCAGCTTTGTGCTTTATTTTATTTTCACCTTCCGTGGGGAAGTGAAAGCACCCAAGGTGCTGCTTCATCTCAGGGCGTGACTATGAAACACAAACTCTTCTGTATCGGTCACGTGCAGGGTCACAGGCTGGGGTGGAGGGGGTGCCCAGGCTCGGTGGTGTCTTGGCTTCTCAGTTGGAGGAGGAAATGAAGGAAGGTCCAGTGTCTCTGATTTTTTGGGAGCAGTTCTCTCAAGTTCCTGGTCCTCAAATATCCTTTGTGTCTGCAGATGGAGAACAAGGAGTCCTGCTCCTTGCCGTCTTCTGAAGAGTATCATAGGGGCAGAGATGACACAAAGGGGTGAGATAAACAAGAAGGGAAGTACCTGAGAAAGAGCTGTGACAAAGAGGGTGAATCAGGAAAGAAAGAGTCATAAAGACATCTGATTCTGATTTAGAGCCCTTTGAAATCACGAGGAAGATTTCCCCTGTAAAGGGTGGTTTGAATTGTAGCCACAGCAGTCTGTTGCATCATTTGAAGGCATTGCAAAATTTGGGGTAGCAGAAGGGAAAGCACAGCCTTTGAAAGAGGCAGAAGGGAAAGCTCTGTGGTCTGGAGAGCTTCATTAGGGTCTGGGTATGCTGGTCTCACTCGGCCAGAGCTGCATCAAGCCCTCGGTCCTGCCCGGGGCTCTTCAGGGAGTTCAGAGCACCTTTGGGAACCCATCCCAAACTGTGGCAGGTAGGAGAGGGGAGAGGTGGGGATGCCTGCCTGGCAGGGGTGGAAGACAGCCATGTGTCACTCAAAAATATTTTCAGCCCTGGTCATTGTTATGGAAATAGGAACAAAGATTTTAGCAAGACTGAAAGGAGGGAGCTCTGTGGTACCATTTTGGGCAGGGCAGCTCTTGCATCCCAGCTGGACAGAAGAAGGTTTCCCCTAAATAGTGGGTGGAATTTGGACTGTTGGACCACCTTAGTCTCTGAATTCCTAAGCAACTGGACAGATTTCTGTAATTTTGGGGAGCCCTTGGCATTTGTTGTCTGAATGCACCATGTATTAACTGCAGCTGAGGTACATGAGCCTCATTCATGCCAGGCACATGGGCCACCTGAGACAAACTCCATGGGTGGCTCCTCTGTGCCAGCATGTTGGATTTCAAACGTTCCTGCTCTGCTCGTGTGGATCCAGCTTGCTTTCTTCTCTAGTGACCCCCCCATCAGTGTTGATGCTGCTGCTCCCCTTTCCTCCCTAACTCCTGCTGCCAGCTAATGGCATAACCCCAGCTGCCCACGTATCCCAAACTTGCAGTACAGCTGCCAGCACTGCCAAAACAAGTAGGTGAGGAACCTGAAAGGGATGTTTGGTGTCCAAATTCTCTTGATTTCCAAATGAAAACGGTGGCCAAGCTCTTCTAAGTCTCCTTCAGCCTTCCCTCCCTTGTCCCCACATCCCCCTTGGATGTGTAGTGCAGGTTGGCTGCTCATAGGAAGCTCAGTGGCAAGAGCAGGGATGTATTACAGGATCAGAGCAGGGTCCAGCAGGAGGAGGAATGGATGAGTCAGGAGGAGATGGGGCTGGAGGCAGCTACATACAGCATAGCTCTAAGGCCCATCTCGCAGGTAAGTTAATTTAGAACAGAGCTCTGGTAAGAAGGACAGCTCCTTAAATACAGCTTCTGGATCAGTGGGAGAAGGGTGCATGGGTGAGGGTCCCAGCTGGAGCTCATCTGAGCAGTTAATCCCTGTTAACATATCCAGGGCCCTGGCACTTAGGAGGGAGTAGTGCATTGCAGCATTGTTTCTGTTTTGTTTGTCTCTGATCCTTGCTGTTAAAGTCATCCTTTTTCTCTCTCCAGTGCCCAAACCCTGCCTGTCAAGATGTCCAAACCCAGCAAGGTGAACCAGGCTCTGGCAGGTAAGAACCCCCCTGTGCTTTATTTGCTCAGTCCTTAGGATGAGGTGAATGAGAGGTTTACCTTTCTGTGGCACTTACTTTCCTTTTTTGACTTTTGGAAAGAGTCAGAAACGCTGCTGGCATTTAAGGTTTTAGACCCAAAGACTTTCCAGAAAAGCAAAGAGGGCAAATTTGGGGAAGAAGAGGATGGACAAACCTTACTAACTGTTTTTCTTATCCTGAGGCTTTCAAAATAAGTGGGATTATTTGAGGCATGGCTATTCTTCTGTTTGTGCAGATGAGCAAGTAGCAAAGGAAGGGGCATGTGAATCAAGCTCAGTGCTAGCTGCTATTTTCTGCTTTTTTTTTAAAGGAGAGGAGTGGTGTGAGGTTTTGTGTGGTTTTAAATATGACTTCTTACAATGTGGTTTTATTAAAAAAGATCAGGTGGTCTTTAGCTTAAAGAGGATTGTGATGCCTTGTCTTGGTAGAGGGGAGACAGAAGTTGAATCAGACATTGTCTCCTGGTGCAGCAGAATACAAGTTTGCTTGTTACCCAAACCTGTGAACACAGTACTGAATATACTGAGGAGTATGTCTGGGAGGGATGAAAGTGCCAGTTTTCAGTGCTCCTTTTCAGAGTAGATTTGCCTGTTAAAGTTGAAATGGCATTGCCTTGAAAATGACAATTTGTGCTGTCATCTCCCAGTGGAAGCATTGCTGTGCCAAAAGCCATTGGCACCTTTGCTGTGTTTTGGTTCAGCCAGTGCCAAACCAGTGGCCCTGGTGTGGTGGTGCTGGGGGATTTGGTTGCTCTGCCCAGAGCAGAGGTCTCTGTACTGGGACCAACTGTGTGCTCGAAACTGTATCATAACCTGGTAGAGGAGTGGAAAACATCTGATACCTGGTATTTTCTGGAGTTTTCTCTGCCTGTTTCAGACAGTACAGAATGCCTGTTAACCCTCTCCTTCCTCTGGCTCTTCTCTGTGCATGGTCTCTTGAGGTTATTAGGTGCTGGGACACCAAACTTTGCTCCTGAGCAAGCAGAGACAGTTACATTCTTGTTTTTCAAGACAATGGTTCTCACCTTATTCCAGAAAGGGTGTTTGCTCTCTTCTTGGGTGCCACGTTTTACCCTGTCTAAAAAGGATCCCCAGGACTGATGTTTCCCTTCACCTAACATTGGCACCATCATGAAAACTGCCTTGCATGTGTCTCTAGCCAAACTGGCACTGCATGAAGACTAACACAGGTGTCCTCTGACAGCATGCATGCAGCCCATCTGTCTCCTCCTTAGCAAATCACTGTGGAAACGAACTGTAAAGTCATGTTCGGACCTTTTCTTGGTGGGTGACCTGAGCAGAGCTCCTCTTGCTTATAACAGCTCCGCCTTTCATGCCCTGGCTGTTAGCACTGACTGTGTAATTAGGTGCTTAATCACATAGAGGTAAATAAAGCGCAGAGCTGAGGAGCTCTGATGGATCCAGGCTGTGTTAATGTTTTTAACTGTGATCTCATTCTCCATGTACAAGAGGTGGAAGAGGTGAATATGTGTGGTCCGTTTATGCCTTGTGGTGCCACGTTTAGATAGAAAAGGCTGCAGGAAATCCCAATAGAATAAACCATTTGCCACCATTTAATACAATAAACTGGTTAAGTTTGTAATTGGTTATCTCTGTTGTTGCAGTCTGGGGGTGTAAAAGAAGGGATAATTACTCATTTTAATACTCTTTACCTCTCCCTGAGGCAGCCAGCGCCAGGCACACTGGGATGCAGGGAAGTGCAGAAGCAGCTCCCTGGGGCCAGGGTCTCCTTCAGATCCAGGTCTTCACAGTGATGCCTTAGGTTTTAACTTTTTATATTTTTCCAATCCTGCACTGCCTCGTGTGTAACTGCAGTTCCGTGTGGCCTGTCAGCTCCTGGTCTCTCATGCTGGTCAGACACAACCAACCCTCTCTAGGTTTGCTCTCCAAAGACACCTCGATTGTCCCAGACCCCAAAATGTGTAAACTAAAGCCTTGAGAGGAGGGGCAAACTTGGGGTAATGACATCATTAACTGAAGTTATAATTGGAGAATTAACCCTGATATGCAAATGGGCCAAACTTACAAAAGTGTGAAGAACCCGTGACCCAGGGTCCATGGTGGGTGGAGGCTTTTGCCTGCCCAGGGTGTACCTTTGAAGGCCCTTCAAATAAATACCCACTTTTATTTTTGTCTAGTCTCTGTTTTTAGGTGGCCACCTCAAGGCATCGACAGGACACAGCTTTGGGCGCTGGCTGCCTTCTGCCAAGTGCCCCACACCTCAGAGGTGCAAGGGAGGAGGGCAATCTGAATTTGATTCCTCAAAGTCACATAGAAGCAGAGGAAAGATTAATACAAGTTAATTAGGGAGCGGAAGGAAAATAAATCTCTGGGGATATTTCTGGTGAAAAGCAAGCACTGGAGTTCTGGTAAAAAGGAAAAGTTTTGTTGAAATATTAATTGGCTGGGTCTTTAGGGACATCTTCTTCCCCTCTATGCTCTGCTCTCTGTTTTTAGAACCTCTTCTGGGAAGTGGTATTTTGTTCATAATTAAAATCTTGCTGATGGTGTTCAAGTTACTCATACTCAGGTGATTCTCTAACGCAGGCTGGGTTCCTTTTGTTCCTCCAGTCCCCACTGATGACTGCTTCCTACAACATCAGTGGGGAAGGCTGGGGGACAATGCTGTGAGGGAAAGAGAAGTCTCAGGTGTAAATGAAGGAGGCTTTATTTTGGAAAATGTGTCCAGCAGCCTCAGAACCCTTGGTCTCCATCCCCTGATGCCTCAGCAGCTTTGGCTCTGGCTTGAAGCTGGACAGATACAACTCCTGAATCTCATGGGTGATGTTGAGAAATGCTGCAGGTGCATCTCTTGGATGCAGCAGGAACTTCTGGTGGCTAAACAGGAGGTGAGGAATCCTGTGAGTCTGAATTAGAAACTGGGTTTCGTTTGTGTGATGGGTGCCTGGGGATTTGAGTGAGGGATTTGTAACACTGTCAACCCCACATATTCTGAAAGCACCTCTTGGGATCCCAGAAATCCTGAAGCTGACTTTAAAACCATGTTTTGTACAAGAAAGTATAATTTTTTCCTTGCTTTCTGCTATTTTAGTACTTCAAAATGCATGTGGAAACTTGTCTTTTAAGCTTTCTCCTTTCCCCCAAGTATTTGATCAGTACAGTGAAATGCCAAAAAGGTCTAAGCAAACTGTTTAACCACAGTGTTGGTGTTTAAGGATCAGCTGGACTAACATTTCTTGGGAATAATGGAGATTAGCTGGTGTGCCTTGGGGTTGAGGGGTGGCAAGGTGCTCATATAAAGGCCCTTCTAATATTATATTTAAGATGAAATCTGAAAAGGAGCTTTTTGTTAAATAAAACCAGGTGCTTCCTGCTTGCATGATTCCTGGAGCTGGGGCATTTGGGAATGTGCTAACTATTCTGATTTTGCTGGTGGATCTAATTGTACAAATCAGCAATGCTTTTCTGAGATCTCACATTATCTGAAGGTAAGCTCTGCCCTGTACCAGCCTGAGGTCTCTGAAAATCCAGGTCAGTGACCAGATCAACCCGTGTTGGGCTGGGTGTGTGTGACTGTGTGGCCAACACTCATTACATAATGTCAGGGTGTTTTTCCTGTGCTCAGCTTCTGCACAGGATGTTACAAAAAGTCCCTTATTTACACTGCAGGCTGAAAAAAGCTGGTGGATGTTGTCATAGCTCCAGTGAAAATAATTTTCCTCCAAGGAGCCACTAATGCTGTATTTCTGGCCAAATAAGAGGCTTCGAGCAAGAGAAAAAAAGGCAGTTCTGCATGTGGTTATTGCACACATAGAATCAGATCAGATCCCAAAGGATTCTTTGCAAGGTTTTCTTTCTCCTCCCTCCTGCAGTCCTTGCAGGGAAGAAACCCAGAGCCCAATGGAAAGTGTGAACATAGAAAATAATATTTTTCAAGCTCCTGGACTAGCTAGGGAGCAGCAGGAACTCTCACAGGAATGTGTCCAAAGCAGTCTTGGTCTGGGCAAGCTTGTCCTGTTGCAGCTTGTATTCAGGTAAGAGTTTATCCAGGTTCAGGGCTATACTTGCTCCTGACATAACTCCATAGATGCCTGGAACAGGTTCTGACTTGAAATTGTTGTGTCCACAGGTCAGAACTGGATGCTCAATCTGCATGTGTGACTTGTGTCAGTATTGTTTTGTCACCTTTTAGGAAAACACCCTTCCACCTAAGGCCTGGGTCAGAGGATGTCCCTTCCTGGGGACTCGAGTCACCAAACTTGTGGGAAGGTTGTTAATGCTGAGATTTCCAGTATTGTATTTTAACTTTAAAGGCAGCATTGCTCCTGGGGGTTGACATGAGGCAGCAGAGCAATGTAACACCAGAACCTTTTTGAATGCTCTCTTGACTTGACTGTGCAGAAGATGATTCATTGCATGTAGCTCCAAAGGTAGCAGAAGGTTAAAAACTTGCCAAGAGAAGGTAATTTCCCATTTATACATTTTCTTGACCCATTTGAGATTGGAGAACATTGAGTTGGGTAATTCTCCTGGTCTCGTGTTTGCCCTGTGCTGTATGTCTGTGTGGAATTGGAGATGGGTTTGCAGCTCAAAAAACAAGGAAGTTTGTGGAACAAATGTTGGGTTTTTATTTGGTGGGGGGTTTTTTGTTTTGGTTTTTGTTTGTTTGTTTTGGTGGTTTGTTTGGGTTTTGGTTTTTTTGTTGGGTTTTCTTTTTGTTGGTTTTTTGGGGGGGGGTTTTGGTTGGGTTTTTTTCTTTGTGATTTGTTTTGTTTTCTGATGATTCATGATACTGGCAGACAGTTTTGGACATGTTATTCCAGGTATGAGGGGGGCTGTGTTGTAGAATAGCTGAACTCACCTGAGGTTCTGTGTCTCCTGCTTTTTGCTTGGTCTGAATTTTGTTGCCCTCTGCCATTGAGAGTCTGAAGCCAGTTGTTCAGCCTGTGCTTCTGTTTCTCTTTTTTTTTCTGGGCTCTGCATGCTAATGTTAGCAAGACAGTATTGATCTCTTCAGAAGAACACATTAATTTTGCATTTGCCTATCAGTCAGCTGTGTGTGGGTGGTGATAATCCCTGCTAGTCTTTGGACTCGCTTTTCAAATGTCAGTCTGTGCCATCAGTGCTGTTGCACTGCTTAGAAACAGCTTTTTTAGAGACAACTTTCCTGTTCTTTTCCTGCACCAATTCTAGGAATAGTGTTGTGCAGCCTTGGTGGGGTCAGACTGAGATGATTTCCCCAGCTGTGGCAGGAGCTTTTCCCTGTCTCTCAAGAACCTTGTTGCTCCAGCCTCTCTAGTCAGTGATTGCTGCTGCTCTTCTTGGAATATCTCTGACTGTTCTCTGCTGGAAGGGGAAAGGGCCTGAAAGGTGCAGGGGGGCAGCTTTGGTGCTGCTGCTGGGCTTTGTGTCTCAGCTGTACTCACTGAAAAAACAAGTAGCTTTTGTTCTGGGGATATTTAAGATCTTCCTTAGAGCTCCCTGGGAGTGGTGGACTGCTGGCTTTGATGGGCTGAGAGCTTGCAATAGGCTTGTGGCCTTTAGTCAGGACTTCAAGAGAGTTATTTTGGTGGTGAAGTTTCTGGATCTGGTGAGCTCTCCTCGGCTCTGCCTGGTGCTGTCAGGAGGGCAAGGGGTACTAACCCAGTGTTCATATGCTTTGGAGGTCCTCTGGCTCTGCAGCTCCTGGGAACTGGGAGAACTGTAGATCTCACATCTAGATCCCCTTTGAGGCTGATCCATGGCTGCCTGGTTACATATTTCCATTTGGAAGTGCATTTCACCATCCCTTGGGCAGCCTGGTCTTGTGGTCAGCCCAGCTCTTCCAAAAGTTCTTGGGTAACCCTGGGGAAACTCCTTCCTCCATCTCTGCCCCTCTCCCCATTTTGTGAAACCCCTTCTGTCTGTCTTTTGGCTTTAAATGGGAAAGTTTTAGTAAAAACATTCAACTTCGACTGTCAAGAAGGGAGTTGAACAGCTTCTGGAATATTTGTGCTCAGACCTTAGGAAAAGGAGGTACAAACTGTGGTCAGCACTGTGTAGGAGTAGTTCTGCTTGTGGGGCACTGACACAGGCTTTGCACAGGGGATTCGTAGTCACAGGACACAAGTTCTTGACTGGTTGCACATTTGAGGCAGAAAATAGTCTTACCACTTGCACACAAAGCTGATGCTTCCCATGATTTTCAGTCATGTGTGGGCAAGGTGCCTCATTTTTGTCCTGAACAAATGTGCTCTGGAAAGGAATCTTCCTTTCCCCACACGGCCAGATAGAGGCTTGCAGAAATAAAATGCTTGGAAATCTCAGCTTTGGCCGTGCATTACTGAGCAGGAATGTCTGTAGCATTAGGATATGATTTGTGTGGTCTGCTCTCAGAGGGGATTTCTGGGGGAATGCTGGCATTTAGGTTTTCTGCTGTTGGTTTGCAACTAGAAGCATTTTTTCTTATTTCTGGTGCTGGCTGTTGCAGGTGGGAAGTTGCTCTTGGGAAAGCAAAAGCAGGTGTTCTCTTGGATGTAAATGTGGGAGCAGTGTGGTACCTTGGAAGTGTTATGATTGGTAACCTGATTGTGATTTGTAGCCTGGATTTCACAGGCAAACACCATCTCGGATCAGCATGATCAGTCCTGTAGCTTTCTGTGTGCCAATTTTACCTTCAGGGAATGGCTGTCCTTTTTAATGATTCATTAGTTTTATCAAACTGCATTCCGTGGATCCAGCTGGCTGGGATGGGGGGAGGATGAGGATTGCATTGCTGCTGGGAATTTAAGGGAAAACCAGAGTGCCATGGAAGAGAGGGTGTGGGGTGAGTGGGGGGCTGTGTGGGGCAGCTCTGCCCTGGTGTTAGAAGGCAGCTCAGCTGCACTCTGGGATTGGTTCAGTGTGACACTGCTGAAATGAGTAGCTTTAGGGGGGAGCAGCTGAGCAGGACCTTTTAGGGGTTATGGGTGATGCCCTTCATCCTTCGGGGCTGCTTCCAGGGCTCCGGTGAGCAGGAGAACTCTGCACCACAGCAGACTCGGTACCTGAGAAGCCCTAAAGCCCAAAGAAGAGGGTCCTATTCACACACCAGCACAGAGGGTCCCAGACAAGACATGTGCCCACATTTCCCTCCCTTAATTTGCTGCCCAGGCTCCTCCCTCTCCTTGTGCTGACTCCAACCCTCTCAGACATTTTCTGCCCTCAGAACTAAAGGCTTGGGTTTTATTTCATTTTATTTTACTTTATTTTATTTTTATTTTCTTTAAAAGGTTAAAGGTTTTTTTTTTAATGAATGTGTTTCCCCATTGTTTCCTTCCTGCATGTTGACCTCGTACCCACTGTAGGCATGACAGCTATTCTGATGTCAGCCGCCGGACTGCCCGTGCACCTCACCCGTGTGCCGCAAGCTGCCAGCACCCATAAGGCCACTAAAAAACACAGCTCAGTTAAGGAGGGGAGGAAAGTGTCCAAGAAAGGTAGTTCCTGCTCAAACTCTGATATTTGCTTCCATCTCCTTTTCTTTATCTCTCTGCCCCCCTCTTTTCCTCGTGTCTCCCCCCCCCCCCCCCCGCCCTCTTGGCTCTTCTGGTTTGATTGACGGTGTTCGTCCCAGTGAGGGGAGAAGCAGGGCACATCTCCCCTGACCTGCAGCATCTCTGACAGGTTGTAAAATACCACAGTAAAGTAGGTGTGGTCCTGTGGTAGGTCTGCTTGTTTCCACACAAAAATTAAAGCTGGAATAGATTTGCTCTCTGCATGTCAGACTCCACCAGCCTCTCCTGTGATCCTGCTACACCCATTTGGGTAGTGTCCACATACCAGGACCTTCTGAGTTGTTGGTGGGGCAAGTCTGAGAGCTGAGGGACCATTAAGAAGAACATCAAATCCATATGTGCTCTGCAGAGAAGATTTGCTTGTGAGCCATGCTCGTCATGACTGAATCATGGGATGACAAGGATCTCCCAGACAAGCAGGCTCCTGAGTCGTCATGGAGGGCTTTCTAGGTCAAATTGCAGAGGATTTGTTCTCTCCACCTCAGTCTGGGGTGGAAGGGAGTGGAGTGGAGCGCTCTCAGGTGGACGTGCCCTGGCAGAAAGGGATGGATTGCCTCAGCTCTCCTGCTGAGCAGAGCCACCTCCAGGGTAGGGCCCTCCTTTCTCCTCTAGATATCTCACTGTCACCCCTCACCTTTGCAGAGACTGTGGCTCCCAGTTTAGAGCCTGGATCCCATCCATGTGAAGCATCTCTGGGACTCTGCAGGGGTAGGTGTGAATCCAGCCTGGTGTAGCTGTAGAAGTTGTTTGCCAACCCTGGCACAGAGGTGTCAACCACCGCCAAACCTACAGCGTGTCCCCCTTTTGGATAAGCCAGGTGGGGACTGGAGATGTTCAACATGGAGATCTTTACATTTAAGAAAGGGAAGAGCCCAGAGGTGGAGAGGAAGAGAAACCTGCCTGTCTGGGGAGTTTGTTTTCTCTCTGCTTGGAGTCCATGGAGTCCAAAGCTGTCTGAAGGAGGCAGGAAAGAAAATAGAAATTACATGAGGAGGGAGGTATTTTGTGGAAATGCATTATGGAGAGAGCTGTGAGAAGGAGTGAGAGAGCAAATGTGGAGTAGGATGTGTGATCGAGGGGGAGGAGAAAGCAGGGGCGGCAGGAGAAGCAATGAAGAACAGGAGGAGCAAAGAAAAATGGGAGGTGAAGAAGAGCCAAGCAGAAGTGGGTGGCAGAGGGGCTGGATGAGGATTGTGCTCCATGAAGCCAGCTGGCAGTGTGGTGGGGTTGTGTGGCTCCTGGTGCTTCATTCCTGGCATGGGCAGCATCCAAGGGCAGGAATGAGGGCTGGGTGGTGGGGATGCCCTGGAAACAGGGCCAAAAGGGAGCTGTGGCGAGGCCAGGCCCTCCCACAGAGGCACGGGCTTGCCCCTGTCTCTGGAGGAGCCACAAACAATGAGGGCCAGGCCTGCACTGGTGTTGGTCACCTGCTGCTGGTTAGTGACATGAAACAGCTGTATTTAGGTCATGGGGTGGCCACAGACACAGCCTGGCTGGCTGCTGCCTTCTCTATGCAGTATCTTAGTCGGGGGTGCTGCTCTGCTCGAAGCATCTGGCCATCCCTGGCACTGAGGGGATGGGGTGCAAACAGCCAGGATGCTGCAAGGGTGGGATGTTAACAGGACAGGAGGATGTATCTTGTGACTTCTGAGCTGGGTGGGGAGAGCAGCAATGCAGGGCATGGAAAGGAGAGTGGGAAGAATGGGAC
The DNA here is from genome assembly GCA_013397975.1 of Machaerirhynchus nigripectus. NCBI lineage: Eukaryota > Metazoa > Chordata > Aves > Passeriformes > Dicruridae > Machaerirhynchus > Machaerirhynchus nigripectus. The sequence goes on along the minus strand of VZRQ01007461.1, from coordinate 1,045,891 downwards.
GTGGGCTGGGAGGTGAGAGCAGCACACGCCACATTGGGTGTCCACTGGCTGTAGGTGTGCACACCATTAGCATCACTTCTTCCAGTTCTCAGCGCTGGCTCAGCCCCAGGGCAGGCTGTCACTTCCCTGCCAGCTCTCCAATGCCACCTGCTGGGGCTGGGACTCCTCCGGAGGAGCAGAGAGGCAATGCCAGCAGGAGGGATGGAATGGGAAAAGGGCATCAAGCATCTCCTTTTCCTATCCAGCATGGCAGGATTTGTCCCAGCTGTCCTCTTCCTGCCCAGGATGTGCTGCAGAGGAGACTCTGCCAGATCAGCCCTTTCCCCCACTGACCCATGAGAAGGGGAACCTTTCAGTGGTTTAGGCTGTTAAAATCCTCCCTCTTATTTTAAAAAGCAGGATTCCTGTTGGTGGGGGCTGGGATGCTAGTTCTGTGCAGTGCCTCACTCCTGGGATGCAGAGTGTGTTGAGTCCCTTCCAGGAACAAGCTGTGTTTGTACAACACCCCTCAGGGCTTAGGAACGTTATTCTGCAGTGCAGGTACTGAGCCTGACTTCTGGCCAGACTGTTCTCTTTCCCTTCACAGACCCTGATGCTGCCAACAGACAGTGATGGGCTCATTTCGTGCCCTGAATTTATGCATGGTGTGTTTTTTGCCACATCCCTTTAGGATTTTCCATCATGGAGAGCTCAGGCAAGAGCTCTGCATCCAGGACTAGACCCAGCATTGCACTGACCACAACCAGCTGGTGGTGGGTGCAGTGTGCCCCTCCTGAGCCCCTTCTCCCTCCCTCCTGCTGCTGCCAACCCTGGTCCCACATGGTGGTGGGCAGGCAGCACTGGTGGCATTGCAGCTGGCTTGGTGAATAGCTGGGGTGTGTTAAACAGAGGCACTAATTAGTAGGACTCATTAGTGTTGTTGCTGCTCTGGCGGGGATGTATCTGGCACAGCTGGGTGCTACAGGGCTTGGGGAAGCCGTAGTCTCCGGGCAGGCTCTGTGCTCTCCAGGCTGGCACAGGGCCTGGCAGCCTCTGCCATCCCGATGGATCGGTGCTGCCTCGGGATGCTGCGGCTGCTGTCTCGTGCCGGCATCGCTGGCTGCGACCTGCCTGCTGTCTGGGAAGCAGGAAGGCAAGTGGCTTGTCCTGCTCTCCAAGTGCTGCTTGTGCGTGCAGCTGGCCACCACAGGGCTCCCCAGCCTGTCCAAGGCCCTCCAGTGGACTGCTTGGCTCTGCTGTGTCACTTGTTACCCACTTCTACCTGGTGAGGTTTCCCTGCACATCCATCCTCTCTGGGATGGGCAGTCACTGCAGGTGCTGCAGTGAGGAAGGAGAGGAGCACGCTCATCCTTCCTTGCCATCCACCTGCAGCTGGATCTGCATACTGTGCCAGTGACTATGGGATGGGTGGGACTGGGGAGCCCCTCAGAGCTGGGAGATCTTGCTGTTCCCATGGGGAAACATCTGCTGAAAGAGACAGGCTGAAAAACAAGGGATGCTCTGACCAGAGCAGCCTGGTCACTGGATTATCCTGCTGAAATGCTGAATAAGGAGAAATCTACAGACACACAGCCTTTGCAAGTCCAGGAAGCAGAGGTGATGGGACCTGTGTGACTGTCCATGACAATAACTAGGAACAACCAGTGTCTGGCCTGTAGAGGGTATCAAAAAAGTCTGCTGGAAACCATATGGCTCATTTTGGGATACAGAAGGAGACGTTACTGCTGCGAGCATTTGGTTGCCGAGCAAGGAGTCAAAACACATCTGTTAAATGTTGCCCATGGAAAGCCCTTGCTGCAGCAAGCAGCTTATTATCTACAGGGAGGAAGAGGAAGCATTAAAACAATTTGATATTCCTCTCTTTGTAAATGAAAGAATGGTAAACATTCTTTGGCATCCCGGATAAATCCATAGCACAGCGCTGGGCCAGCTGGTGATAAACGGCATCGGTCGATTCTTCCAGTCCACTTTCAATCCACTATTGAATCCAGAAAACTCTGGGGACTGAACAGGCTTTGATGATCCCAGGGGATGGCTAGAACAAAGATTTGGAGGCAGAACACTTTTATGGAGTAAACAGTCCTGTAAGGAAGTGATTCACAAGCTGGAGCATACGTGGCTCGTGCCGTGGTCCCAGCTGCCTCCTGGCTCCCCCTGTGCTGCTGGGATGTGGCCAGCCAGACGTGCTGGTCTGCCCAAGGACAGCCATGTGGGCTTTGCTAACCTCTGTTTCAGCATCGAAAGGCTTCTTTGGGACTGGACTTTGAGATCCTTGCAGCTGGGGATGGATTTTTCTAAAGCACCAGGGCTGCCCAGCCCTTTCTCTCTCCGGGCAGCCTTGGTGGCTGTAAATGCATTAGAGCATTGTCACAGCAAAGTGACACAGACAGATTGGAGATGCCACAATGCAAATCCATCAGGCTTGGGTTTCCTCAGGGTAGCTGAGGGCTGCATCACCTTCTGCATATTTGGTTCCTGGTGAAGTGGTGTAATGCCCGAAATCCCAAGAGCTTTCCTGCCTCGCTCTTACCAGCTCTGCACTAGCATTTTTGTCTCCTTTCATTGGTTTCATTTGAATGAGCCTGGCCAGTTCTTGGGTGAGTTATCTCTTTGTTCTTTGGAGCTGCTCCAGAGAAGGAAAGTCACGAGGGATTCTGTGGAAGGAGCAATCCCCCACCACCCTGAGTGAACCGAACTGCTCTAAAGCTGCTCAGATCTGCTGTGCAGGTGGGAGCAGGTGAGCTGGGGCTTTCTGCCAAGTGCTGGGCAGGTGTTGCTGCTGGTGTAACACACCCTCCCTGCTCCCTTCCCTTGCTGTCTTCACCTTGGCTGTGCATCTTTTTGGCTTTGCTCCCTCCAGCCCAAAGCCAGAGGAGACAAGAAGGTCACTTCAGAAAGAGCCACCTGGAAAATGCAGTTTGGGTGAGGAAGGAGTTGGGGGTCTGTCTTTCAGGGAGCAGAGGATCCACAGGGATGAGAACACAGTGATCAGCATGGAAGCGAATGGAGTTAGGGTGGATAGTAGCTAGTCCTGCTCACAGTTATTCCTAAAACCTGTGGAGCAGAAGAAGCTGAAGCCTTCATCTCCTGTAGGGCCATGAAGGGATCCAGAGGCTGATTCCAGTTGCCACAGGCAGAAGGTGCCACCCTGTGTTTGCCAGCCTGGAGTACGGACATCACAGAACACCCAGCTGGGGGGTTTCAGGCACAGTGAGCTGGGACAGCTCAGGCTGATCACATCCACTTCAGGCTTGTTCCTAGCTCTTGATCTGCTGCATACAAGCAAGGTCCCAGCAGAGAATGCCTGGACCTGTTTCTCTCCTTTGGAAAAGACAAGACAAGGACCCACGTTCCCTGTGAGGTCTGGTGATGAGGCCTTGAAGCAGCTCCTGGCACAGCTGAGCCCTTGGCCTCTCAAGTGGAAGCCTGAGGCTTGCCCAGGCTCCTCCCTGTTCCTGCTCTTACGGCAGTTCTTGGAAGTGCTTTTCCAGGGGATTTTGGCCCCTGAAGAGGAAAACACCCACTTCTGTGTTGTTCTCTGGCTCAGTGCTTAATCCTGTTGCCACCTTCCTGGCTTGGGATCTCCAGAGTGATCCTCACAGCCCTGCTCTGCCTGAGATGTCAGGTATCCCTCCTGCCCAGCGCTGGCACTTGGAGTGAGCATTCCTTCACCTCCTGGGCTCTTCTTCTTGCTCTGTGTGCTCAGTCATCCCTTCCTCCTGCTACTGCTGCCAGAAATCATGTGTCTCAGGACAGCCAGGAATCCCCTTCTGAAAATAACTCATCTTAATGACTGTGTTTTCATTTAGCAGAGTCCAGCCCTCAGTTCATCAGTCTTCTTAGCTAAGGCATGTTCCTTAGCTACAGGGTGTTGGTGCTCTGCTTCACTCTCTTCCATGGTGTTCTAGGGAATGAGGGGCTTCCACCTGGTAGAGGATCTGTGCCATCCAGGCCTTTGCCTGATCAACAGCACCTGTGGCATGTGAGCAGTCCTTCCCTTCTGCTTCGTGTTTGTCTCTCCATGAAAGGTGCTTATCCAGAAAATAGCACCCCCTCCTTCCTGCATGTGACAGACGTGGCTTTTTGGGCTGGAATAACAGCTCCAGTGGCTGTCTCTTGATGTGCAGCTTTTTGAACCACAGAGGCAATGCTTGTGAACCCTCTGTCTTCCCTGAAAGCCCCACAGTGGATGGGGAGAGCTGAAGATGGGTCGTGCAGGTACAGCTGCAGCTCTGATCTCTGGCTGATCCACGTGATGATGCTGTGTCCTCCTGGGAGTGTGGAGTTGGGAGCAGCAGGACCCTCCATGCTAAAGCATCCACCTAGACAGGATGGAGATTGGAGAAGGAAGAGCTATTCCTTGGCCAGCCTGTTTGTCACAGCACTGCTTTCTCCTGATGGCCGCCAGAAGTGGATTCAGGAAGGAAGGAAGAGGTTCCCCCAAGTCAAGTGACTGATGTCTCTTCTGCCTCCTGCCAGGTGGAGTTGTAACATTGCTTGTGCATATATTTCCTCTTCCAGGCTGGTGGGAAAGCCTGGCAGCTTCTGTGGCAGGCCTGATGACTGCTAAGGAGCTTCTCCCCTCTCACCCAGGGCCAGGTGCCATGTGGAGGCGTGGGATGCTCCCTGGCTTAAGCCAAGCCTTGCTGGGCAGCTCCAGGAGGATGGGCTGGGAGTTGAGGTGACAGTGGATGCACTCAGTGGTAATTTGCTCGTGGTGTTGTGTGATGTTTGTTGCTTCATCCCATAATGCCTCCAAGGACCAGGCTGCTGGGTGGGCTGCTCAGGTGCCTGTGCCTGGGACCAGGAATTATATTTGGGAAGATGCAAGGATACTGTGTCACGCTGCAAATAGAGTTCATATTAAAAGCTGGTTTGTTTCATATACCTGGTGACTTGCACTGTGCCTTGCTGGGTATGAGTGCATGGAAGCTCAGCAGAATGGCCACTGTTTTGTGTTAAGGATGTGGAACTCATTGTGCTGTATTCAAAACAGGGCCTGAAGCTCGCTGTGTTGCTGGGTTTCCTTGTTGGGCACCAGCTGGGGTGGGGTGGGAATGCCTTTTTTCTGCTTTGACAACACAGACTGTGTGATCCTCTATCCCATCAAGACTGTTGAGTTTGATCCCAGCTGGCTTCTGGTGTGCACAGAAAGCCCAGCTGGGACGTGCCTGGTGTTACTTGGGGTGTGTGGAGAGAAGTGGAGCACACCAGCTGCAGGCACTCACAGCCCTAGTGGGAGCCATTGCTGAAAGCAAAGCCTTTGCTGGGCTGGTAGGGATCCGTTGGAGCGGCCTCTTCTCCCCCTCTAACCCTGACCTGTCTCCTTGGCATCCTGGCCAGTGACCTGCTTGTTTCCCTTCTTTCTAGCTCGCCCCACATGTGCCCATCACACCACACAGTGTCTGACTTCTCTCTCTCATCTCTCCTTGTGCAGCCACACCAACAGAGCCGGAGTCAGTGGTGAAGAAGTACCTGGAAGAGCTGAAGGGCATTCCTGCTGATGAGGTAAGAGAACAGTGAAGCAACTCTGGCTTTCCCAGTTCACTGGGATGCCAAGGAAACCACAGCAGTGCCCAGGGACCAGCTTTCCTTGGGTGTCTGGTGTGGTACGTGGTGCTGCTTGCAGTGGCACTCTTGACACAAGGTGGAGAGTCCTGAGCACTGCTTGAAATCCACACGTGACAACAGGTGACTTGTCCTCATCAGAGGACTGTGGTGGAGGCACAGTGTGGGTTGAACAGCTCATCCTGGCAGTGCCTCCCCATTTCCTTTACAGGAAAGAGTTTGGTTTTGGTCTCAGTGCTCAGAGCTCAAAACTAGAGCTCAAACCCTGCACTGGAGCTGCTTTGCAGAGAAGCAGGATGTAACCATACTCTTCCTTCTGGCTGATGACAGCTCTCCACCTCCTGGACAATGCAGGAAGTGGAGTGGGGCGACACCAGCCAGATAAGGAAACCTGTCTCAGTGTCCTTAAACCTCAAAGGGAGGGATTAAAGCTGAAAGCAAATCTTCCTGAAGCATCTCCTTGATGGCTTCCCTGGTGTGTCAGTCCTCAGGACCAGCCTGTGCTCACACCATGTGGTGGTTTCTCCTCTAGGACTGCATGATCTGCATGGAGAAGCTGTCCTCCTCCTCGGGCTACAGCGACTCGTGCCAGTCCAGCACCATCAGGCCAGAGGCAGTCGGTCGCCTGAGGAACTGCCAGCACTCCTTCCACATGCTCTGTGTGCTGGCCATGTACTCCAACGGGAACAAGGTACTGAGCTGGCTCATCCTCACCAGGCCCCTGCCTGTGGGTGGCTGGGCTGTGGAGCTCTGATGTGGCTTCTCTCCCCTGGCAGGATGGCAGTTTGCAGTGTCCCTCCTGTAAAACCATCTATGGAGAGAAAACTGGTACCCAGCCCAAAGGGAAGATGGAGATCTCCACTTTCCCCCAGTCCCTCCCGGGACACAAGGACTGTGGGACAATCCGGATTGTGTATCACATCAGCAGAGGCATCCAGGTGAGTGCCCAGCATGCTGGCAGACAGCACAAACTTGTAAAAAAACAGCACAAACTCCAACTCCCAGAAAAGTGCTGGGATCCAGTGCAGCACTGCTGGCAGCCCTTTGCTGAGCAGCCTGTGGTGCCTGGAGCCAGCAGCTGCTCCAGCTGCTCTTCAACATGTGAGGGTCTCCTCTATCAGAGATCTTTTCCTGAGCAGCCCCAGCTGTTCACCTGCAGTAAAGTCTAATGTCTGCCTGAAGCAGGGAGGAGACTGCCCATGAGCACAAGGTGGGAAACATCTCAAGGTCTGGTTTCACAGCCCACGCTGGTTTCAGTGGTGGCAGTGAACTTCAAAAGGTTTGAGCTGTGTGGCCTTTTTAAGGTGTTACCAGACCACATGGAAGTAGCTGTGGTTTGGGGCTGTCTCTCACCTTAGAATTTAAGAATCTCACATCTTAGAATTTAAGTAGATTTTAGATCTGGCTGTGTATCCCAGCATGAGACTGCTCTTGGAGGATCTGTAATACATTTCCCATAAGAACAAGTCGGACACCTTGTCCTCACCAGCAATACCTTGCTGACTTGACATGGAAGACCTGGTTTGGGATGGGCCTATGTCAGATCCTGCTGCTGAGGGATTGTCCAATTCATGTGAAGATGGATATGTCCGTGACAAATGTGTCTGGTCTCTTGCAGGGCCCTGAGCACCCCAACCCTGGGATGCCATACACAGCCAGAGGCTTTCCTCGCTATTGTTACCTTCCAGACAATGAGAAGGGCAGAAAGGTGAGGTATCACACCCTGGTAACATCACCCTTCCTGGGTTGCCAAACTCCTGGCAAGCTGCATTCATGGCACAAGTCTCCTAGCTTTGTTTTTCCTTTCCCCCTCTAGGTCCTGGAGCTCCTGAAGGTGGCCTGGAAGAGACGCCTGATTTTCACAGTGGGCACCTCCAACACCACCGGCGAGAGCAACACGGTGGTGTGGAATGAGATCCACCACAAGACTGAGATGGACTCAAACCTGAGTGGCCATGGCTACCCTGACCCCAACTACCTGGACAATGTGCTGGCAGAGCTGGCTGCCCAGGGTGTCACTGAGGACTGCCTGGGCCAGTGAGCCTCAGGGGGCCACCTAGTGCACTTATTCCTGATGCCTTAAGTTCCCATGTCTGACCACCCGTCACACTGAGCAATAACAGTTCCGTGGGAGCCCTGCCCGCTCTTCACATTTTTGGGGGGGGAGGGAAGGATATTTTTGTAGAAACTGTGCTTGTGTCTCCGGGTGGGATTGATGGCTGCAGCCAGGAGCAGCTGGGATGGGAGTCCTGAGGTGACAGATCTCCCCTGGGGAAGGCAGGACCTTCCTTTGGTAATGCCTGGGGACAGGAGGGGAGAGGAGAGTGCCTTGCTTCCAGTAGACCACCTGGAGGCCAAACAAGGTCCTCCTTTTGGGACACATCAGCTCCCTGTCTGAGGCAGCTCTTGCCTCCCTACTGCCGTGTATCTCTGCTCGGTCCCAATAAACTCTTCATTCTCACAGCTCTGCCTTCCTGCTGCCTTAGGGCTTGGGGTGCCTCCCCCTCAGAGACTCTCTGGGGAACCAGCCTGCTCCATGGAGCTGTGGACCATCAATCCAGCCAGGAGGGAGGAGAGAAAGCTCAGCTCTGCTGGAGGGACACACATCTCTGTGGAGACAGGACACTGGTCCCAGGGCTTGTGGTTCCATCCTGTCAGTGTTTTGGCCACTGGAGTTCAGTCTGGCCATGGTGCCAGCAGAAGTGACTTAATCAGTGTCTACCCTGCAGGAAGTTGCAGCCCCCTGCTCTTGCTGTGAACTGCCAGCCCCTCTCCTCTCATCCCAAAGGTAAGAGGCAGAACCTGTCCCTCTCTCCCCTTCTTTCAGGTGAAATGGCAGGAATTCAGTGAAGCCTGTGCTGGGAGGAGCTGCTGTGCTTTGTGCTGCTGCTGCAGGGGTGCTGGTGCCACCAGCTGGTGACAGTCACCTTCCTCCCAGCAGCCCAGGTGCCAGCAGCAATGCTCTGGCTGGAAGTATGTTCCCATTCTGGGTGCTAACACCTTGCAAATGTGATATTGCCCCAGTCCTGGTGGCCTTGCTGTACAATGTCCCCAGGCTGCTTGTCACCTGGGAGCTGATGTCTTTTGAAGAGCTGTTTCTGGCTCTTCCCCTCCCTGTAGCCATCAGACCCAGCTGTACATTAAATCCATCCAATCCATCCCTTGGCACGGGTGCCATCTGCCAAATCTAGGATGTGGCTGAGCTTTGTGGCAGCTCTACCGTGGCATCCTCCTGGGACCAGCACATCCTGGACCAGCTGAGGGGCACTTTGATTCCTGTCCTGCCAATATAAAAATTAAATGTTTTTCTGAGCCATTGAGGGCTGGAGCTTTCCCCAGTGTCCATCTTGTGCTTGTAAGCTCTAAGGGGAAACCCCTCAAACATCCAGTGAAATCTGGGGATGCTGCAGGAATGGCAGCTCCTTGGGAGCTGCAGTGACGTGTCTGTGTTGCTAAGCTCTACACAAACGGGCTCTGTCTGCTCCTCTCCCACCCTGCTTGCGAAAGGAAGAGATTTTGAGTTCAAACCTCGGCTTTGTATCCCTGGATCATGTTGTCCCAGCAATCAAAGCAGTGAATTGAAGCGAAAATTGAAGCAGGGTTCACTCAGCCTTGTGCAGAGCAAGAATTTCCTGCTGCGCCTGGCCTAAGGCATCTCCAGCAGCTGCTCGTGGGTGTGAATCAGCTGGAGCCTCCCTGCATCTGGGCTGGTCCAGGGCAGGGGCATTGGGCTGTGGTGATCCAGCCAAGCTCTGCTGCTCATCCCTGACTGCCCTATCTTTGGACACAATGCATCTCCTGAAATCCTTGCCTTCTCTGTGCTGCGCTCAAGGTGGCTTAGCCCCCGTGGCAGGGGGATCCGAGAGGTGAAAAGGAGCAGAGCCGGGTGCTCAGGCACGGTGCTGCAGGGAGATGCTTTCAAAGACAGGGTCAAAGCATAGCCATGGTGCCTGGTGGAGCCAGAGCCCCGAATAAATGCTTATCACGCTCCCAGGCACATTTGACCAAAAGCCTTGTGTCCCCCATCCCCAGCTGGAGCCCCAGGGAGTGGAGAGGGGGGTGCCTCTCCCAGCCCCCTGCGGTGCTGGCTCATCTGCCACAGGGTGGTTATTATTAGCCCAGCCTTGACCCCGCAGCTATGCTGGGTACCGGCAGCTGAAACTGTGACTCACTGTCCCCCTGCGTCACCCCCCTGCGTCACCCACCCTGCCCCTCACCTTGCTGCTGGCACCTTGCCGGCCGGGGAGCACCAGGGAGGGGGCTGGGGGAACTGGAGGGGTCGCCGGGGCAGGTGTTGCTGGATAGGAGTGGGGGATAAGGCGGGGATAAGAAGGAGGAGGGACGGAGGCTGCAGCTGCGCCTGTTTTTCCCCTCTGCAGCTGGACGCTGTAATCTTTGAATGCCCCATTTCCACTTAATCTGAAGGCGCGGTCCCGGCCCCTTGGGAAGGGGGGGAAAATCTCCTCCCACGCAGGAGTGGGCAGCCGCTCCCCTCCGCAAACACGGGAGAAAGAGCGCTCCAGCCCTTCTGCGGGGGGAGCGGCGGTGAGGGGCTCCCGAGCCGCGGGGCAGCTCCCGCTCCGGGGCCGTGTCCCTGCCCCCATCCCAAGGGCTCGGAAGGGGTACGATAGATGGGGAGATGTCAGCAGGGGGTGGCCCCAGAGCTGAAAATGCTTCCGCGCTCCCGGTGCTGGGTGGGGCCGTTCACCTGAACGCTGGGATTTGGGTGAGTTCGGGTGTGATGCTCCGCAGAGCTTCCCTGCCCGTGGGGCAGGGCTGGCTGCACCTGAACCAGTCGGGCACGGGCTCACCCCTGGGTCTTGGTGGGGCGAGTGGGGGTCCAGGACGACTTGCCTGGCTGCCCCCATAGCGCCAACAAAAACTGGGACTTCTGCCAACTCATCCCAGAACCAGTACCTCCTCTGTGCCTCAGTTTCCCCTGTCACATCACAGACTTGTGCCCCGATTCCTCGCAGGTGCCTCGGGGGTCCTGCAGGACGGTTCCCAGCGGGTTCGGGACCAGCGGGTGCCCCGGGATGCTCAGCTGCTTCCCTCTGCCCGCGGGGTCTGGCCGGGCCGGCAGAGCCGGTGCAGGAATGCGGGGCTGGGAGGGTCCGGCTCCTCAGGACAGGCGGTCCCTGGTGCGGGGGCACCGGGGGCAGTTCGTCCCCTCGGCAGTGGGACGGGGTGAGCTGAGCAGGACAGCACATCCAGCACCACCTGGACAACACCATGGAGCTGCCGTGGGTGTTGCTGGCGCTGGCTGGGACGGGCGCAGCCGCGGACCTGGGTGACTCCCTGGGGGACAGGGCAGGGGGGGACCGGGGCCTGGAGGGGCTGCGCGGCGTTTGTCCAGGGACGGGGGTATGGGCTTGGGCTGGCTGGGGGGTCCCTACACCAGTGCTGTCCCCCTGATGCTGGCACTTTGTGACCCCCGCCTGTGCCAGCACTGGTGGGGATGCGGGCTGGGGTCAGGCGCTTGCTGAGCGACGCAGAACAGGCGTCCCCTCGCTCACTGCCCACTCCCCCAGCCCGGCTGCCCTACGTGCCCCACGTGCCGCCCATGGCACTGCTGGGCAAGATCACTGCCACCACCTTTGTGCTGGAGAGACCCCGCTGCGTCTTCGACGGCCACGCCGATGCCTCCGACGCCGTTTGGCTGGCGGTGGCTTTTGCCAACGGTGAGCACTCGCTGCTCCAGCACTTCCCCCCTGTGGCAGGGGACGTGGGGACCCTCACCGCAGCCATTCACCCGCCGTCTGTGCCGTGCAGCATCAGCCAACTTCAGAAACCCCCGGTCCCGGGCTGACGTGCCCCTGTACAAGCAGCTGCCCACTGCCCGCGCCTACATGACGCTGGAGACGGCGGCGGCCGCTTATTCGTGCTCGGCACGGAGCCCGCCCGTCCTGCGGGTCGGGGGTGACACGGCGTGCAGGGACCAGGGCAGACAGGACCCCTGCAATGGGCCCCTGCCCTCCCCGGGACCCTACAGGTAAGGTCAGAACACCCCAATCCCAGCTGGGGTGATTTGCCACCCCATGCTCATCCCCGCGGTGTCACCCCCGTGCCCGTCGCAGGGTGAAGTTCTTGCTGATGGGCTGCCGCGGCCCCAAGGCGGAGACGCGGTGGTCCGAGCCCATCCTCCTGCGCAGAGGTACTCGTGGCACTGCCACCCCCCCGCGGGTCCCCTGCACCTGCCCGGCTGTGGTGCTGGCACGTGGCTCAGCATGGGCCCTGTGCCATCACCCCAAAACCTGCGGGGAGAAGTGATCCCCGATCCTTCTATCCACCCCATCCATCCTTTTTCCATCACACCGTCCCTGAGCCCCCACTGTTCCCCCATATCCCTCATCCCACCTCCTTCCAGCCATCAGCCCGGGCACCATCGACTCTGCACCCACTCGCCGTGGCAGTGACGTGGTGGTCATCGCCTCCATCCTGGCCAGCCTGGGGGCCGTGCTGGCCACTGCCGTACTTGGAGCCCTGGGGTACGGGGGGCTGCTGGGGGGGAGTGTCCGCAGGGGCCTCAGGAGAGCACCCCGACTTGGCAACCACAACAGCAAAGAAATTGAGATATTTTTAACACTGAAAAAGCCTTTTTATTCTTAAATTGGGGGATTGCCATAGTTTGCAGGAAGGGCCCCTTCAGGGTGGTCGGCGCAGAGCCCCACAGACCCCCCTTGATGTCCCTGCTTCTGTCTCCCTGCAGTGCCAAGGTGTGGGGCTCCCTGTGCCCCCAGGATTTAGGNCTGTGCCGCTCTGCCCCCCAGCCCCCTGCTCCGTGTCAGAGAATCACGGAACAGTTTGGGTTGGAAGGGACCATAAAGACCACCTAATTTCAAAGCCCTGCCACGGGCAGGGACACCTTCCACTAGGCATGAAGTGTCCTGTCAAGTAAAATCTGATTTTACATCTGTGACTGCCTCCTCCTGGTCCTTGGCCACACAGGGTGGGAGCTGTGAGGGTGGGGGCACCGACCCCAAAAATCATGTGGGGCACTGGCTCGGTGGCACTTGGTGTTGGTGTGGGGGGCACATGCTGTCACCGGTGAGGTCTGTGGGGCACATCACCCGGGGTGTCCCTCTCCGCCCCTTGCCCGGGTGAGGCTGTCACCCACCTATGCCACAAACGCAGCGGATCTCAGCACGCCTCGCCGGCGGGTGCTCAAACACAACAAACGCTCCCGGGGAAACGAGCCCAACCTGTTTGCCACGGGGCTGCGGCCGCCGCAGGAATGTGGGCGGTTGGTGACCACAGGCGGGTCCCATAGGGACGCGGAGCCCCAGCACCCGCACTCCCGCCCTCGGCACCCAGGCGCCCGCACCATGCTCCCGCTGCTCCTCCTGCTCCTGCCCGCGGCCCACGCGATAGGTAAGTCCAACAACGCCCTCGGGGTGGACTCGGGATTCCCCTTGGCACTGCGGAGATCCCCTGTGCACAGGCACCAGGACCTGGAGCACCTGGTTCAGGACCCCTGAACCTGGAGGCGTAGGGCAGCTGATGCCCCCCCATTCTGGGTGCCACCCCGAGTGTCCCTGGTGTCACCACCCTGGTCCTCTGGGAGTCCTGCACGTGTTCTCCCCCCTCGGCTGGGAGCATGGAGTGTCTTCGCTTCCTCTTTTCATGAAACGCGTCTGAGCCTGAACCAAGGGGGTGGGAGGGGAGCGAAGGCCCCACTGCCGAGATCCCAGGGGTCAGCTGCCTCCTGTCCCTGTCCCCACCCCGAGCCCTGGCACCGCGGCCGCCGGTCAGAGCCTCCGTTCCGGGGCTGCAGCGGGGGGTCCGCACCTTCTGCCGCACTCCCTTGGCTTCTCACCGCAGTCAAGGTGCAGTACAGGCCAGCCCTGACCCAGAGCCCCCCGCTGGAGGGGCTGACCACCGCCTCCACCTTCGTGCTGGACCAGCCCCGCTGCGTCTTCGAGCAGTACGGCAACGCCGACATCTGGCTGGTGGTGGCCCTGGACAAGGGTAGGTGGGAGCAGCCGGGGCAGGGGGCGTGCAGGGGTCCCTGTGGCCCCCACCAAGTCCCTCCTCACCCTCACCCCCATCCTTGCAGCCGCATCCACCTTCAATAACACCGCGGGGCCGGGGACTCCCGAGACCGCATTCCAGGGCTTCCCTGACACCGTCCCTGCCTACATGACCCTCAATGCCACCCTGGCCAACTACCCCTGCCCCAAACCCGCCGGGGACATCACGGTGCTGCGCGTCGGCAGCGAGACAAGCTGCGCCCAGGAGGAGGCGAGACCCACCTGCAATGGCCCCCTGCCTGGCCCCGGGCCGTACCGGTGAGCCTGCTCGTGGGGACCTGCCCCCCTCAAGGGCTGCCGGCAGCCCCCCGGCTCACGGCACCGTCGCCAACCTCCCTTCCCATCCCAGGGTGAAGTTCCTCGCCCTGGAGGGCTCTGAGCCCGTGGCTGAGACAGACTGGTCGGTGCCCATCACGCTGAGGGAAGGTAACGCTGCCGGGGTGCTCGTCCTGCCCCCGCACCCAGCCCGCAGCCGTCGAGGGGGAATATGGGGTGGTCCTGGGAGTGTGGGGTGGTCCCAGGGGGCGGAATGCTGAGCAACAGTGGTTTGGGGTGAGGGCTCCTGTGAGCAGCCGGGGAAACTGAGGCAGGGCTCTGCCGCGAGTCCCACTCCTGTGCGGTGGCACCACGTGGTGGCATATTGTGTTGGCACACACGAACACGCCGTCACCCATCCGGACCCCCTGAGCCTCTCCGAGGTGTGTATCCCCGCATCCTGCTCCCTCTCCTCCTGCTCTCTCCCCAGCAAAGTCCCCCAGCAGCATCTCCACGACGGACAGAGGGCACAGCGCCGGCATGATCGCCATCACCACCATCCTCTCCATCCTCTTCGCCATCCTCCTGGCCGGACTGGTGGCCATGCTCGTCTTCTGGGGGTGAGTGCCACCNTTCAGCAAGCCGGAGTCGGTGACGGTGCGGCGCTACAACACCCACCACGTCTATGACCAGCCGGCCGCCCGGCTCTGAGCCCCCGCCGCCCCCCGGCACTGCACCCCGTGCGGCTGTAAATGTGACCCCCCCTCCCCGTTCCATCCCTGTGGATGGACACGGCCGGAGCTGCCACCCGGGACGGGGGCAATGGAGCGGGACATTAAAGGCTTTTCCGCATGCTTTGTGCCCGGCCTATGCGTCCTGTTCGTGACTTCTCGATGCCTCCCGCAGCCCCCTGGAAAGCCCCGTGGCCCCCCTGTACCCCCACTCTGAGCCCCATCGCTGGGTGGGAGACGGCTGCTGCAGGGGGCAGAGGGTGGCCAGGGATGCTCTGGAGTGGGAGACGTTGTCACACCCAGCTGGGGCATCGGTGCCACCTGTGCCCACCTCGGACGGGGAGAAGTCCCCTGGGTGCAGGGCAGCGAGGGGGGACCTGACCCCTCCCAGCCCTGATGCTTTGGTGAGGGGCACTGAAATGCCCTGTGAGGTGGGGGTGGTGGATAGGGGAGTGTTTCTCCCATCCCTTTTATCCTACAAAGCTCTGTCCCTGACCAAGCCCAGACGAGGGGCTCCCCCACCGCTAGCTGGCCCAATCCTTCACGGGTGCTGCTGAGAGCCATGAGACCCCAAGAGGAGACCGGCACCCCGGGGTGTCTGATCCTGCACCGGGGGGTGTCCTTGATCCCGGTCTGGGGGATGTGGGGGCTGATCCTGCACTGGTGGGGAGTGGGCTGAGGCAGGGAAGGGGAAGCTGATCCTGTACCAGCGGCTGGAAGGGACCAAATACATCATTCCTGATCCTCTACTAGGATGTGGGTCTCTGATGCTGATCCGAGGGATGTGGGTGCCCTGATCCCGCAGCCTGGGCAGGACGAGACCCCGCTGGTGCTGGAGACAATCCCGTTTTGGGTGGAGTCAGGGCAGGTGTGTGTGTACCTATAAACAAATATTAAAAGCCCTGCTTTCCCCCCGCAGGCGCCACGCCAAGGGCAGCATCACATTCACCCCCCAGCCCGGTCACAGCGCCCTTACGGGGTGTCCTTGTGCCGCCGGGGAGGGGTGTTAGCAACCTGCCCCCCGCTGCCGGAGCCGCCTCCGTGGAGCCCGGCCAAGGGAAATCAAGCAAATCCAGCGATTAACTCCTGCCGGGATCAGCGTGGGAGCAGAGGAGGGATGGTTCCATCCGGCAAGCGCGGGTCCCCTCCGCCCTACAACCCCGAAATAAAACAACTGCTTCACCAGCAAAGCGGCTTCGAGGGCTGGGGGGGAGTTGTCACCCGCCACGTGTGTGTGGCTGGAGGTGGGACATGTGGCCCCGACCTCCTGTGGGGCTGGAGCTGGCACACGGGGGGGGGCTCGTGGGATGGTGACAGGGACTGCACCTTGTCCCCTTGCTGTCCCCCTGTGCGGGGGAGGCAGAGGGACAGCGCTGTAGGAACAGAGCAGTGTGTTCCCAGCGTGTCCCTGCAGTGTCCCCACAGCGTCCCCGCGGCGAAAATGCCAAGGACCATCTTGGCCGGCACAGCCCTGAGCCCCAGCTTCGGGTGCTGGCCGAGTCCTCGAGCCCAGGTGGGTCTCGCAGTGGGGGGGACCCCGTCCCCCCGCTGGTATTTAGGGCATCAAGCCCCCAGAAATGCCACCTGTCCCTCGGGGATGCTGCAGCCGGGAGGTGCAATACTTTAAAAACCAAAAAAAAGGTTCAAAACCAAAGAAACTGTAGGGTTTTGGGGTGCAGGGCAGCGCGGAGCGGCCGATGCTTCATCCCCCCGGACTCGTGTGGGGCGCGGAGGGGTCCGGTGTGGGTTTGGGCCAATCCAGGCGGGCGCCGGGCTGGGCAGGCCGGGTCTGCACCGCCCTGGAGCCGCGGGCGGTGCCGGGGGCTGAAGGGGACCGAGGGGACACAGCGGGGGGACCTGCGGGACCCCGGCGGCGCGGGGAGCCCGGCCCCGCCCGACCCGCATAAACCACGCCCACCCGCCCAGGCCCCACCCCCTGGCCGACAGCCGAGGGAGTCACCCAATGGGCGCNCCGCTCCTCAGCCCGCCCGCCATGGCCCGGCGCAGCGCCCTCTCCATCCGCATCGTGGAGGGCAGGAACCTGCCCGCCAAGGACATGTGAGTGCCCCCGCGGGGGCCGGGAGAGGTTTGGGGCGGGGGCATCCAGGAGGGACTCCCCTCTTTCCCAGGAGTGCTGCGGGGTGTTCCCCCAACAGGTCCGTGATGGGGACACCACCCTCAGGGTGGCTTTAGAGCGTCCCCTCTGCTTTGGGGGCTTGCTCAGAATGGTTTGGGGGACCCCCAGCAATGCATGTGATTTAGGGGCTCACCCCAAGGTGGCTTTAGGATCCCCTTTTGGGGTATCACCCCTCGGGGTGTTCCCTCCAGGATGGCTTTAGAGTCGCCCTGCATTGAGGATTCCCCCCAGGGTGGCTTTAGGGTCCCCCCCAGCATTGTGTTTACTTTGGGGGTTCCCTTCAGGGTGGATTTAGGGTGCCCTCCCAGCAGTGCATGTACTTTGGGGTTCTCCATAGGGTGGCTGTGGAATCCCCCTTGCTTTGGGGTTTCCTCCAGGATGGCTTTGCTGTTGCCTTGCTTTGGGGCTTCCCCCAGCGTGGTTTTGGTATCTCCCTTGCTCTGGGGGTTCCCTTCAGGGTATTTTTGTGTGCACCCAGCAGTCCTTAGCGCTTTGGGGACTCCCTCAGGGAGCTGTGATTCCCTCCCGAATTGGGGACACCCCCCGGGGTGGGTTTGCGGTTTCCCCCTAGGAGCACCCCGTGCTCTGGGATACCCCCAGCAGTGTTTTGGGTACCCCAAGCAGTGCTCCGACTTTAGGGGCTCCCCCTGTGCTGACACAGGGCGGGGCTGTCCCCACCACACGGGGACCCCCGCAGGGACCCCAGGACGCGCAGCAGGACGCGGTACATCCATTCCCAAAGGAGCAGGGGCTGCCCCAGTGCTGTGTCTCCATTCCCGGCTCCATCCCACCTGGCTGATGTCCGGGGGGCAGCCCTTGGGTCGGGATTTCCCTCCCAGAAAATCCTGCTGTTATCCTCATCGCTCTGGTCCTTATGGGGTGGGATGTGGGGACAGCGCCGCGGTGCCTCCAGCCGCCACCAAGGCAGCGGGAAGCTGCTGAGGAGCGCTCGGCAGCCGGAAAACCAGCAAAAATCCCTGCAGCCGTCATGGAAAAAGAGGATAAACAAGGAAAGAAACATGACTTTTTTTTTTTTTTTTTTTTTTTCTTTTTNGTGTTTTTTTTTTTTTTTTTTTCTCCTTCTTTCTTTTTTTAAATCCCGTGTGTCAGGGCCTGATTTTTAAATCCCTTGGCACAACTCCCCGCCGGAGCTTGACCCAGCACGGGCAGGCTCTGGGTTTTGGGAGAGCCGGGAAGCCGCCGTGCCATAGCGCCCGGAGCGGAGCTTTCCGGACCGGTGGCTTTGGGACGTGGCGCTGGGCTGGGACAACCGGGAGGGAAACCCGAGCGCGACCTTGTCCGTGTCTGGCCCCTGCCCCCTCCCCTCTGCTCAGGGGATCCGGTTCCCTGCCCTGGCACGGCTTTTGGGATCGCTGGTTTCCTCCTGGGAATTCCCTCTGCGGGGTGTCCCCGCGTCGTGGGCAGCTCAGACCCTGCTGCAACAGCCAGGGGTGATGGAGCACCCCCAGATCCCACAGGATTTGGCACAGGGAGTTACGGGAACCCCCCCAGCTGAGGCTGCCGAATCTTCCCCCCGTCTTCATCCCAGGAAAGCAAGGGAAAGGATCTGCCTGATTTTTTTTTTAAATGGTTTTTAATTTTTAAATTTACTTTGTTTAGTATTGATTTTTTAAATGTGACATTTAATTTCTTTCAATTTCTGTTTTATTATTTATTTATTTTATCGGATTACTTTTATGTTATGATAATGAATAATGCCAATAATTTTTAGTCTTTAATTTATTATAATCTATTCTATTTTTATTTCACTATTTTCTCTTTTTTACTTTTTATTCCATTATATTTTAAAATTCTTTTTTCTTTCATTTTTTATTCTGTGTTTTATTTTATTCTTTTATTATGTTATTTTCTTTTATTTTTCTTTTATTTTTTTATTCTAGATTTATTCTATTTTTTCTTCTATTTTAAACTTTATTTTTCTTTTCTTTTTTTAATTCTATTTTTTATTTTATTTTTCCTTTATTTTTCTTTTATTTTTTCTTTCATTTTTAATTCTATTTTTCTTCAATTATTATTCTATTTTTTCTTTCCTTTTCAATTCTATTTTTTTTATTTTAATTTTTATTCATTTTGTCAGCACCCCCCAGGGCAGACCAGCACTGCTGCCTACACCAGTTAATTTTTAATTCCAGCCCTCCGCGGCTCCTTTGCTGCCGGAGGGGTGGCTGCGGGTTCCTTCCCCCTTCCCCCAGTCCTGCCTGTGCTCATTTCCTCTTTCCAAAGCCCGGCCTTCCCCTTTCCAGCTCCTTCCCTGCACCCAGCGTGCCAGGGTGGGTGCCCAGGCCAGCCCCGCACCCAGCGACCCCGCAGCGCCGCAGATCCCTTCGCGACATCCCGGGACAGGGACGCTGTGCGGGCGATGTCGCCCAGCGCCTGCCTTTGGAGCAGGGATTTATCCTCATCCAAAGGCTGCGGCTCGCGTGGCAGCTCGGGCACCTCCCACAGCCCGCCGAGGATGGATTCTGCCCATCTTGTGCTCGAATCCCTGGAAAACGCGATGCCTGAGTGGCTCCCCGGCGCCCGGGGGACGTGGCCGTGCTGGATGTCCCCGCGCTGGGGACAAGGGTTTTAAAAGCCGCTGCCACCCAGGGCAGCCCCGCGTTGCCGGGCACAGCTGGAGCGGGCAGCTGTTCCCTTTCCGCCCGCCCGCTCCCGGCATCCCCGATGGTTTGCACAAGGCAGGAAATGTCAGCAACGGGCTCCGCTTAATGGCACTGCACCCGCGGCTCTCCTCGAAAATCCTCTCCGGAGGGCGGCGGGGATGGAACGGGAGCGGGAGCCGGCGAGCAGCTCTTGGCAACCTGCTGCATCGGCAGCCAGAGGGATGGGAGTGCCTGGGAACGGGGATGTGGTTGTGGCACCCGGGATGCACAGCCCAGAGAAACCCCTGCAGCCGTGTTTAGCAGGGCAAGGAGCCCCCCAAACCTTTTCAGTCCCCTCCACCTCCTTTTTAACGCCCCCAAACCCCTTTCAGTCCCCCCAAGAACCCTTTCGGTCCCCTCCAACCCCTCTTGATTGCCCCAAAAGCCCTTTCAGTCCCCCTCAAAACCATTTCAGTCCCCTCCAACCCCTTCAGTCCCTCCAAAAACCTTTTGGATCCCCCCAAACTCTTTCAGTCGTACCCAAAACCCTTTCAATTCCCCCAGCAGCTGGCTCTCAGCCTCCCTGGATTTGGGACGTGGAAATCACTCTATGCCTGGGGTCCCCAAGCCCCTACCCGTGCACCCCCCCTTTCTCCAGGACATGGTTGTTGGCTGACAGTGCCACTGGGATCCGTGTTAATGAGTTATCCATGCTCCAAGCAGGCTGCTCCGTGCCAGTGGGATGGGAGCAACAACTCTTCCATGACCTTGAGGTAGCTAGCCCCCAGGTCCTGGCTCCTCTGTCCCTGGCCGGAGTCCCCACCCCTGACCCTGTTTCTGGTGAACCAGGGCAATAAGCTGTACAACCGTGATTATTTTTTTGGCAAGCATGACTCAGGCTGTCCCCAGGGAGGAGGCAGGGTCAAAGCACCGTGGTGGCTGCCCTTCACACCCTCTGCATCCCTGGGGTTGTCCCTAGGGGTGTCCCCATCCCTGCGGTGGTGTTGGGGGTCTGGGGATGCCCTGGGGCTGGAGGAGGCTGCTGTGGCCTCACTCCCAGTGTGTGAAACTGGGCTGCAGGTGCCTGAAGCTGTTTCGGGGAAAGGGTGGGTTTTGTTTGCTCCTTGCCTTCCTGTGCAGAAGAGGAAAAGCCACTTCTGGCTGCCAGCAGGACACAGCGGCCGGACACGGTCAGGGAGGAGTGTCCCCGGTCTGGAAGCGAAGCCGAGGTCACCCTGTGCTGGCAGCTGTGGCCAAGTCCACCCGTGGAAGCCTCTGGCAGCCTCTGTGCCCCAGCCTTACCCTCAGGGCTTTGTCTCTACGAGGTCTCCGCTCTGTGAGGGTGTCAGGGCTGAAGGCTTTGGTCACCCATGGCCGTGAGAGCCCTGTGGATTGGGTGGTGGCCAGGCTGTGGCTGGTGGCACTGACAGAGCTGTCCCTTGTCCTTCTAGCACGGGGAGCAGTGACCCGTACTGCATCGTGAAGATTGACGATGAGGCCATCATCAGGTGAGTGGCCCAGGTGCCTGGCTGGTCCCTAAAACTGCTGGAGCCCCAAACCTTGCTCCTGGCAAGGTTTCTCCATCTGCTGCAGGCACATTATTATTATGATTATTGTTAAGATCATTATGTATTATTATTTATCATTCATTATTATTCCCTGCTTTGGGCTGAGATGCTCCTGCAGACACAGAGGTGTCTAACAGCTCATGGCCCCCTTCCCCTATAAGCCACCCCCGTGTCTTGCTAGCCCAGAGCCACAAGACAGGACAAGGACAGGGACAGAGACTCCTCCCAGCCCCAGCTGAGAGTTCAAAACTCTGGGCGCTGCCCCAGCCATGTGTCCCCAAAAGCTGGGAAGGTCCCCAGAGAGGGAGCCCTGTCCCCCTGTCCGCAGTGCCACCTGCCCCACAGGACTGCCACGGTGTGGAAGACGCTGTCCCCGTTCTGGGGGGAGGAGTACGAGGTGCAGCTCCAGCCCAGTTTCCACAGCATCTCCATCTACGTCATGGACGAGGACGCGCTCAGGTACGGTGGGGGCTCGGTTGGTGGCTTTGGCTCCCCGCATGCTCAGCCCCAGTGCAGACACCAGAGAATCCACCCCTGGCCACGCTGCCCTGGGCTTCGGGACACAAATGGGTGAAGGTATATCCCGGAGTTACTGTCCAGCTGTCCATGGGGACAGACACACCGTGGTGGCCCCAGTCCAGGATCCCCCAAAGGGGGGCTGTCCTACCTGGGCACCAATCCCATGCCGTGTCCTGCTTCCCACTCTTGTTTTCCAGCCGTGATGACGTTATCGGGAAGGTCTGCATCACCCGGGACATGCTGGCAGAGCACCCCAAGGGTAGGGGACAGAGTGGCCGGGGGTTCCCAGCAGGGACCCATCTCCCACCCCTGGGACAAGCTGGTCCTGAGGGGTTCCTCAATGACCCCTCCACGGGGATCCCCCCTTTTCCCACAGGATTCAGCGGCTGGGTGAGCCTCAGCGAGGTGGACCCTGACGAGGAGGTGCAGGGGGAGATCCACCTGCGGGTGGAGGTCCTGGGCAGCCAGGGCAGCCGGCGGCTGCGCTGCTCCGTGCTGGAGGCCAGGTGAGAGGGGACACGAGGATGACAGGGGCTGCGTGTGCAGCTGGGATGTGGGTGGGGAGTCCAAGCTGCTCCATGACTCAGTTTCCCTGGTGTATCCATTCCCTTGGGTGCAGACCATCTTCCTCACCACCCAGCAGGTGGTGGGGGTGCTGGGGCAGGGTCTACCTCATCTGTAGGTCTTTGGGACGTATATCTTGAGATTCCCTGAGAGGCCAGCGGGTGCTGTGGGTGCCCGTAGGTATTTTGGGAGCTTGCTGGTAAATTCCCTGTCTTCTTGGCAGGGATTTGGCCAGGAAGGACCGGAATGGTGCCTCCGACCCCTTTGTGCGCCTGCGCTACAACGGGAAGACACAGGAGAGCACCGTAAGTGCGATTTCAGCCGTCCCCAACCTGCCAAGGGTGCAGGTGGAATCAGGCCACGGGGAAGCCCAGAGCCATCCCTGTCCCCCAGCACCCGCAGCTTGGTGTCCCTGAGGGACAGATCCACCTGGCGAGGGGACAAAAAGCTGTTGCCTTTGCAGGTGGTCAAGAAATCCTGTTACCCGCGCTGGAACGAGACCTTCGAGTTCGAGCTGGCCGAGCCCGCCGGGGAGAAGCTCTGCGTGGAGGTGTGGGACTGGGACCTCGTCGGCAGGAACGACTTCCTGGGCAAGGTGAGCCCCCAAACCCTGTCACTGCTGCCGGGGTCCTGCCCAGCTGCACACCCAGCCCTCTCCTGCCTTCCCCTCCCAGGTGGTGTTCAGCGTCCAGGGGCTGGAAGCGGCCGGGCAGGAGGAGGGGTGGTTCAGGCTGTGGCCGGACAAGTCCAAGCCGATAGAGGACGAGTAAGTTTTGGCACAGGGTGTTCAGCTGTGCTGGGGGTGGTCTCAGTGCCCTCAGGGGCATTAGGAAGGGGGGTTTTCCTGGGAAGCATCATCCCTTTGGAGGGGTAGCCTAGGGCCATTTCCTGCTTGGTGAAGTACTTATCCATCCTCCCATCCCTCCATCCCTCCCTCCATCCCTCCCTCCATCCCTCCCTCCATCCCTCCCTCCATCCCTCCCTCCATCCATCCATCCATCCCACCTGCCCACCCCATGCTCCTGCAGGCGCCGAGGCAGCCTGGGCTCGCTGCAGCTGCAGGTGAAGCTTCGGGACGAGACGGTGCTTCCCTCCCACTGCTACCAACCCCTGGTGCAGCTCCTGTGCCAGGAGGTGAAGTCGGGGTGCCAGGTGAGGGGTCCATGCCCAGCCCTGCTGGAGCACCCACATTTCCCAGCTCTGTGCCACGGTGCCCGCCTGCCTCGGGCTGGCACGTCATGGTGCCTTTCCCCTCCAGGACGGCCAAGTGCACCTGGTCACCCTCCTGGACGAAACCACCACGGCCGAGTGCCGGCAGGAGGTCGCCATCAACTTGGTCAAACTCTTCCTGGGCCAAGGGCTGGTCAAGGAGTTCCTGGACCTGCTCTTTGAGCTGGAGCTGGCCAAGCCCTGTAAGGCTGGAGTGGGGAGCGGAGCTGGAGGCTTCCTATCCTTTCCTGGGGCTGCAAAACTTCCAGGGCCTTGTGTGGGAATTTTTTGGGAGTGATGGTTGAGGCTCAGCCATCACACTGTGGAATCTGTTGGGTTCATCCCAGCAGTTCATGGGCTGAGGCTGGTGGAGGAGCAGGTGGTTTGAGGTTAGGAAATCCCCATAACCCCCATGGAAATGGCCAGGGGGGCAGGGCACAGCCTCTGGGAATGCCCCCCATGACTGCAGCTGCCCAGGGATGACCTGTGGCTGTCCCCCAGGCCATGGACCCTCTCCTGTTTTGCAGGTGAGCCCAACACTTTGTTCCGGAGCAACTCTCTGGCCTCGAAGTCGATGGAGTCCTTCCTCAAGGTGCCACACCACTCAGAACCTGCTCTTCCCAGGTCATCCTGGCCCTGGTCTGTTCCCAGGGGAAGAACTGGGAGGGCTGGTGTGCTTGTGCCTTCCCCTGGGGCTGGGAGGCTGGAGAAAATGCATTGGGTGACCCCGGGGGTGTCGGGTGCCAAACCTGCGGCCCATCGCTGTTCCTTGTGTGGTCCCTCGGCAGGTGACAGGGATGCCATACCTGCACTTTGTCCTGGGGCCCACCATCACCCGCGTGTTTGAGGAGAAGAAATACGTGGAGCTGGACCCCGGCAAGGTGGAGATCAAAGACGTCGGGTAAGGGACTCGTGGGGTGGCAGGGCAGGGTGGCCCCAACCCCGGGGGTGACAGTGACGGTGCCCGCAGGTGCTCGGGGCTGCACCGGGTGCAGACGGAGGGCGAGGTGATCGAGCAGGGCCGCCAGCACCTCCAGTCCTACCTGGGCGAGCTCCTGGACGCCATCGTCAGGTCGGCCCCGGCGTGTCCCCCCGTCATCCGCGCCGCGTTCCGCCAGCTCTTCCAGCGCGTCGGGGAGCGCTTCCCGCAGCACCAGGTCGGGCTGTGGCGGGGGTTGGTGTGGGGTCGAACCGAGGGGACATCCCCAGGGGCCCGGGCTCTCTGGGTGCCGTCCCCAGCTGTGGTCAGCGGGGTCCCCTCTCGGGCAGGGGGGGAAGCGAGCGGCGCCCAAACAGCGGCCCCGGACACTGGTGCATCGCTGCTTGTGGGGTTGTCCCATGTTGGGAGAGACCCTCACGTGTCTTCCCCACCCCCTCGGTGGTCACAGCACGCCAAATTTGTGGCTGTCACCAGCTTCCTCTGCCTGCGCTTCTTCTCGCCGGCCGTGATGACCCCCAAGCTGTTCCAGCTGCGGAACGCGCACGCGGACGCGCGGACCAGCCGCACGCTGCTGCTGCTGGCCAAGGTGCGACAGGGGACACCGGGCCGGGGCTTTGGGGTGCCCGGCTGTCTATGGTTGGGGACAGCTGGGTCTCCTGGCGGTGACGCTGCCGCCCCCGGGCTCTCCAGGCCATCCAGCTGGTCGGGAACATGGAGCCGGCGGCCGGGCGCGCCAAGGAGACGTGGCTGTCCCCGCTGCTGCCCGCCCTGCAGCAGGGCACCGCCCGCATGAGGGACTTCATCACCCGCCTGGTGGGCACCGAGGAGGACAAGGGGGAGGAGGAGGGTGAGGGGCGGCCCCTGGGGCCCCCCCCGGCCGTGGTGAAGGAGGGGCTGCTCCTTGTGCACAAGACACGGGGCAAGGGGCCGCTGCTCGCTGCTGCCGCCGGCAAGAAACTCCACTTCTGCCTCACCGGGGAGTCCCTCAGCTTCGGCAAGAGCCCCAGCGCAGAGGTAGGGGGGTGCTGGAGGGGCGCGGGGGTGGCAGCGGGGTGGCACTGACCCCCTCTGTGTGCGTCCCCTCCGTCAGCGTATCGGTGCCATCGCCCTGGGCGACATCCTGGCGGCCGAGAAGGTGGAGGAGAAGAGCTTCGGCAGCTCGCACGTCATGCAGGTGGTCTACATGGGCACGGGCGGGCAGCAGGAGACAGCCTACCTGCAGTGCAAGGTGGGGCGGGGACACCCCGGGCGGTGTCACAGCGCGGGCGGTGTCACAGCCCGCGGGTCCCTCTGACTGTCCCCGATCCCGCAGTGTGTCAGCGAGCTGAACCAGTGGCTGTCAGCCCTGCGCAAGGTGTGCGGCAGCAACCCCCGCGTGCTCCGCTCCTACCACCCCGGCGTCTTCCGCGGGGACAAGTGGAGCTGCTGCCACCAGCGGGACAGGACAGGTACAGGGAGGTGGCCCCGGAGCCCCGCAGGGGTGCTGGGGGGTCCCCCCGTATGGTGACCCTGCTGCCCCGCAGGGTTGGGATGCGACCGGACCCGGCACGGCGTCACCCTGCAGGACTGGAGTGACCCCCTGGACCCCACGGTGGAGGCTCAGCGCCTCTTCCAGCACCTCCAGGGCCTCCGGGGGACCCTCAGGTGAGTTCCTGCCTCCGGTAGACTTCCCTGCACCTCCCCTGCAGCCCCTTATCCTCCTGCCAAGGGCCCGTCCCTCTCCTCCCCCTCCCCAGGGATAAATACTGGGAGCTGCTGGAGCCAGAGGACGCCCAGAACGGCCCCCGGGGTGAAGGTAGGTTGGGGACTGGGGGGCTTTGGGGATCCTACTGGGGATGTTCTGGTTGGGAGATGTTCCCAGGGGTCGCAGGGGGCTGTGGTGGTTTGGGGGTGACCTCAGGGGGGCTGTGGGGGTCTCACTGTCCCTCCCCTCTCCCGCAGACGCTCCCCTGCCCGAGGGGCTGAGCCGGCTCTTCGCGGTGCTGGGGGAGCTGGAGAGTTGTCACCGCCGGGCCCAGCCCCCGGCCGCCCCGGCCCCGGCCCTGCTGCAGCTGCAGACGTGAGAGACCCAGTGTCCCACCTCGGGGACCGCGGCGGTGGCAATAAAGGCACTTTGTACCCTCCAGCCCTGTCCTGTCTGTCTGCTGGGGATGGGCGCTGGGTGGGGGACTGACCAGAGCTCTGCTGGTGGCAGTGGTGCTGCTACTGGTGACAGTTACACTGGTGACATCTCTTAGTGTCCTGCTGGGGCCGTTTCTGGTGCGGCATCACTGGTGGCTCTGCTGGTGGCACTGCTGCCATCGCTGGATGTCCCTGCTGGTGCCATTTCTGATGGCTGTGCTGGTGCTGGTGGTTCTCTTGGTGGCCTGGTGAAAACACTGCTGGTGGCTCTGCTGGTGGCAGCACTGCTGCCGTCACTGGTGATGCTGCTGGTGGCCTACTGCTGGCAGTGGTGGCATCCCTGGAGTCTCTGCTCATGGCACTGCCCGTGCTACTGGTGGCACTGGTGACACCGATGCCTCTGCTGGTGCCATTTCGGCTGGTCACCGCGGCGGTGTCTCCAGTGGGGACACCGCTGATGGTGTCACTGGTGTGTGTTCTCCTCCCGGCGCCACCGATGGCAGCGCCGGTGGCTCTGATGGATGTCGGAGCCATCCGTGCCGCTGCCGCCGTCCCCAGTGCCCCGCTGTAACTGGTCCCACTGGTGCCTCTGGTGCACCGAGCCCTCCCGCCCGCCTGGGGGCGCTGTGGAACTCGTAGCGGCACTGAGGAGGCGGAAGTGACGTCACGGAAGTGAAGCGGCGGCCGCCATAGCAACGGCGGGATGAACGCGCCTCCGGCCTTCGAGTCCTTCCTGCTCTTCGAGGGCGAGAAAAAGTGAGGGGACACCCGGGGGGCGGCTAATTAAACCCTAATCAGACCGCAGGGGGCTGGGGGCGGGAGCTCGGGCCTTTCTCCCCAGTCCCTCGCTGTTCCCGGGCCCGCGTGGATCGATAACATCTCTATATCCCATACATCCCCTCAGGATCACCATCAACAAGGACACGAAGGTGCCCAACGCGTGCTTGTTCACCATCAACAAGGAGGACCACACGCTGGGGAACATCATCAAGTCGTAAGTTCAAGCGGGGAGGACATTTTGGGGGGAGGTTTGGGGCTTTTTCTCCCCTCCTTTCACTACTGCTTGTTTTGGTTTTTTTTTAACTCCCATTCCAGGCAGTTGCTCAAAGACCCGCAGGTGTTGTTTGCGGGGTATAAGGTCCCACACCCTCTGGAACATAAAATTATCATCCGTGTCCAAACCACCCCCGATTACAGCCCCCAGGAAGCTTTCACCAATGCCATCACGGATCTGATCAGTGAACTCTCCCTCCTGGAAGAGAGGTTCAGGGTAAGTTTATTTTGTTCCTTCAAACTATTTGGGCTTGTTACAATTAATCAAAGGGATGGGGTCCCTTAGAGCTGCTGGTTTTAGGTTTATGAATTAATTCAGGCCACCCTCATTGTGTTGTTCAGCTGCTGTCAAAGCATGGCCAAGCCTGGCTGCTCTTAAGTGTATTCCATGTGTATTTTCTTTTCTTTTCTTTCTTTTTTTTTTTTTTACTTCTCCTGACAAAACTCTGGGCCAGTATTTTCACTTCTCATGGCTTCTGCTCAGTTTATTTATTTATTTAGCCCCTAAATTCTGGGATGTAATCTGCCCAAAATATTACTCAGACAAAACCAGGGAGACTGTGACTAAGATCCTGCCTCTGATGTGCTGGGAAACGGCAGCAGGGCACCCATTTCTAAATAAGTTTTGCTTTTAATTTCAGTATGATTTTTCTGGTGGCATAGAGGTTTCCACTGTGGGTTGCTGTGCTGCACAGAACAGTCAGGAATGTTTGAACATCCACCTCCAGCTCAGTGAGAACTCTTGTCTTAGCATGTGTGTTTTTGCTTTTGTTTTACAGGTTGCGATTAAGGACAAACAAGAAGGAATTGAGTAAAATACCCCCTTTGGAGCAGACTGGTACTGCTGAGGCAGAATGATGTGTCTGTTAGCTGGATGAAATATTTAAACCTCCATTCATGGCAAATATTTTGTCCCTTGGCCCACTTCTGTTTAATTTTTGACAGCAGCAGCAATATTTTGAGTTTGTTGGGGTTTTTTTTCAGACAGGCACTTTGCCAAGAGGATAAATATCGTGTTGGATTTAGTGGATAAGTCATTAAAGTGATTTTTAGTTTTCTAATTGGAGCCTTAAGGCAAATATTTGTCCTGGGCTGTTGGGGAGGTTGTTGTGGGTACAATTCCAGCATGAGAAGCTGCTCAGTGACAGCTGTAGATGAACTCTCTGCTTTTCCTGCCAGAAAGTCCAGGCACTGCCAACTGAACTGGTATTTTGTTTTATTAAGTGTCATTTCTATAAAACAAATGCACAAATTGTGAAAAGTTACAGTAAAAGAAACCGGATGTTTACAATGAATTGATGAATTTAACAAACTCTTACCTTGTTTTTTTTTCATCTTGCACATAAAGCTGGTCTAGAAAACGTTCATGGGCACATGGGTAACAGTCACTAATACTGCACTAGGTCAAAGCATGGGGGTGAGACTGTGGCACAGGGGACTATGACTTCTTCCAGATCGCTGTTATGTTCACACTGGTCAGCACAACCAGGTAGGTGAAGGCAGGGTCTGCTACCACGTTGTTCACCAGGATTTCAGGAGGCTGCTCCCCGTTCACCCGCAGCTCCGGCCACTTGAGGATCTGTGGGGAGAACAGAGGGGGGTGGTGGTGTGTCTGAGGGGGAGATGGGTCCCTGGGGAACCTGAGTCAGAGGCTCTGGCGTTTTCTGAGGGCTGGTGGAGCTGTGTGATATTGCTAAAGGGACAGGGTTTGGTGCAGAGGGGATTGAGCAGGGAGGGACAAGTGAAAGCAGCTGCACCTCAGTCCCAGAGGAACTGCTTGGTGGCTTGGCAATACACTTTCAAAAAGCCTGGTGAATCACAGAATTGTTGAGGTTGGAAAGGACCTTCCAGAGCATCAAGTCCACCTTGTCACCCAGACCAGAGCTCTGAGTGCCACCTCCAGGCATGGTGACTCCACCACCACCCTGGGCAGCCCCGTCCAATACCTGAATAACCCTTCCAGTGAAGAAATAATGAAACACTGGGTCACTTCATACCTCTGGCTAATGTAGCTCCAGCCTTTCAGAGTGTTTGTGATTGTCCTTTCAGAGGGATGGGAAGGGAACACTGCCCAATAGAGAACTGTCTCCAGAGGGAAATACTGGGCAGAAAAAGGGTGAGTGAGCAGAGGGAAGCAGTGAGCCCTTTCCTGCCAGGGAACATTCACTCTGGCTTCCCTCCCCTCCTCGGGGGATTGTGCTCTTGTGCTCCCCAGTTTAACCAGCATTTCTTTAGGGCCCTTCTAGGAAGAGCTGCAGGTGGTGACAGATTTGCTTTGCAGCTCCTCATTCCTGTCCCAGTGCATGGCCTTGGCCACGCTTTGGAGATTGCTTTAATTGCTTGTGCGTGTTAGATGTGGAAACTCAAGGCATGTTCTGGGATAAACCTGCTCAGGAGACTGGGATCAGCTGCCCTGGGGTGGAAGGGAGGCCCCAAAGAGGACCTCAGACCTACCTGTGTGGGAGAGATCCTCCGCTCCGAGCGCTTTCCCTTTGCAGAGCCCCAGGCTGTGGTGTAGCCGGAGAGGTTGTACATCCACACGCTGCCCTTCTCATCCCCACAGAACACGTACTCTTTTGCTATGAGAGCAGAAGAAAAAGCTGGAAAATGTGTGTGGAGCTGGGAGTCTGTTGGGCTGTAAGGCAGAGCTCCAGGAGAGCTGCAGGATCCCAGTGGAGGGTGCCTCATTTCAGCAAAATTCCCTTTCTGGCACAAAAATGTGAGTCTACCTTGCTCTGAAAGAACTTGGTTCATTTGAAGATAAACCAGCTATCTTCAGTGTAGAAAAACTGGTGCTAAATGCTTTCAGATTTCTCCTGACCTTTTCTAGACTGGTTTTGGGAAGTGCTGACCGGACCAGGTTTGTCTGTTCCTTGTTAGTCTCCAGCTGCCCAGTGTGTGACATCCCTGCCCACAGATGCACTCAGCATCCCAGTGGCTCCACAGGGCCCAGCCCTGAGCTCTGTGCTTTGAAAACCTGTGCAAGAAAGACCCCCCAGCCTGGGCTGTCCCCTCTTGGAGGGCAGATGGTGCAGCTGTAATTATTTATTACTTGTGTTATTTCCACCCAGCTGGTGCTGGGCTGAGGCTGCGCAGTGCTGGAGCCGCACTGCAGAGCTGCAGAGGGGAGAGCAGAGCTCTCTGGTGGGCTCTGAAATCCAGGCCTCTACTTCCAGCTCCAGGAGAGCCACGGACACCTGGGCAAAGCATTACCCAGGAAATGAGTGCTGCCTACCTGGGCAGGTGCTGAGTGTCAGGTAGGACATGTCTGTCGTGGACCACTCCAGCTCAGCCAGAATCACTGCAGACATTGTCCGCTGGCATCCTTTTCCCTTGGCATCAAAAGACCTGCTCCAGCTCCACAAGTATATGCATCCTGGTTTGGAGCTCTTGGAAACTTAGGGAAGAAAGGAAGGGAGAGGCTGTGTCAGCTGCTGAGAAGCAAAATGCATCGAGACAGAGGTGGTCCATCCAGAATACGGCATTTAAGACATGGGATCTGATCCAGCAGCAACTGTTTCCACCTGCTTTACCTTATTTCAGGGTAATTGGAGGTTGCAGAGAGATTTTCAGTGCTATGCTTATGTTCCTGAGCTGCAGAACAAGCACAAGCTGTTCAGAAGGAGCCAGCCCATTAAGTGAAACCCCCAGTTCCCCTGAAAAAAATTACTGTTGCCACCAGCAGAAAGGAACTCTCCTCCCTTCCACACTGGCACTGCTTGGCCAGGTGTGCTCTCGGGGATGTGCCTGTCTGATTTTCAGTCCTGTCCAAGCATGGCTTTGCACTCTAGGCCGCATTTTTGGGAAAGACAAGTGACTGGGAGACAGCTCCATCCTGTGTAGCCCCCCAAAAGCTAAAGAAGAGGCCGTCACACCCCGTTCAGCCCCTCTGCTTGTCGTGCTGGCTTCACCCTGCACACGCTGAGGTGCCCCACTGTTTTTGGGATTGGGCTGTTGTGTTTATACTCACCAACAACATCATCATTGAGAAAAGCCAAACCGTCAACCCTGTGAGATGTTGTCATGCTTTCATCATCAGGAAACTGGAATATGGCTTCAAAAGGCCTAGAGCAGGGGGAAGGGTGGAATGAGCCAAGTCCTGAACAGCCAGCAGTGAAAGGGCACCTGGGTGCAGAGCCCAGAAGGAAATCTGTGTGTTAGTGAGTCTCTTGCCAAGCTCAGGTGCATTCCCACTTGAACTTACACTTTTGGTCACCTGGGTTTATTAATACAGCAGAAGCCTGTTTGCTCAAGAGATTGCTGTTCCACTCCATCTCTTTTGCAGGCATCGGGGTTAGTATTTATCAGCAGGGCATGACTTTACTTGCTTCTTCCTTGTAATTTTTCCTGAGCTCCCACAGAGCGTCAGTTTCCTGGGTTACCTCACGTACCAGGACCAGGGAAGGCCTCGCTGTGAGACTGGAAATCGATCCAAAAATTCACACTCTGTTACACTACCTGGAGATGACACGCCCTTAAGTTTTGGGGTATTGGATTTCACTCCTGCCAGCCTTCCTGCAAAGCAGCCTGCAACACCTGCAGTCTGCAGCTTTAATACAAGCTCTCAACAGTCCTTGAGCATCATGCTCCTATTTTTTCTGGCCACTCTGGAAAGAGGAGGATGTTTTAAGTTTGGTAGGACACACTGCTTTTGCTCAGACCTCCTCAGTTAGAAATCAAGCCTTTGCTAGAACTATCTCTTGTTATGGAAAGCAAATGCATGCCCCCAGCTTGTGGTTCTCACCTGCTTTTTTGTCCCTTATCCAGTTTTATGTTCCAGGCAAAGCAGCCATCTTCACAGCCTGCCAGCAGGTACTGCTCTGGGCAGGTGGGGACCAGGGCAATCCGGAGGGGGATAGAGGCTGTTTCCAGCACCAGCAGCTGGCTAAAAAAAAGCAGAGAACAAGCAGTCAAGTGGTGCTGTGACGTGATAGTTACAGGCTCCTGGACTGGCCACATCTGGTTTTTGAACCTTTACCTTGCTTTGAAATTGTAGTCACAGTCTGGAATCCCAATATCCCAGAGTGCAATTCGCTTGTCATAGGATGCAGCTGTGGGACACAGAAGAGAAGCAGGTAGTGACACCGCTGCTCATCTGGCTCTTCTCCTGCTAGCTGGCAATTCTGCCTGAGTCACAGTCACCCTCTAAGGCTGTGGCACCAGAGAGCTCATTAAAGCACAGCAGCAGTCCCCGAGGCTCCAGGCCCAGCACCTCCCAGACACTGTCACACATGCACAGTCAGTACTTTGTGTTCTTATCCTGTGCTCTAAGAGGGGCAGATAAAACAAAGTTTGTTTCCTGGCGTCCATCACTGAGTTGTGGCTTCACAAGGTCATTAGTTAGTGGCCCTCTGAGCTAATTTCAGGTCAGGGTTTCTAGTGGAATCTAAAGTATGAGCTCCAGCCTCTGCTCTCAGGCAGACACCACTTTATTCCACATACCCATGGCTTACTGTGTTCGCATCCGCAACAGCTCCCACTGGGAAAGTCAGGCACTGACAAAGGGTGGGAAACATCACCGAGCTGATACACTGAAAGCAGAAACTGTTCTAACAGATTACTCTGAGTAACCTGGACCCTCATCAGATGGCAGCCCTCAAACGCAGAGTTTGTTGGTGTCCTCTCCCCAAAAAGGATGCAAAGACTCTCCCTTTATTAGTCTGAATTTTCCTATGAAATATAACAAGCCTTGCTGTCCACACCATTATATGGCTGTGTACCAACCTCCTTATCCCTTCTACCAACCTCCTTATCCTTTCCTCTGCTTCTGCTTTTGGCATTCCTGAGCTTCTTCTTGAAAAGCACTGCCTATTCTAAAAAAATTCCACTTTTAATGGTTTGTGTAGCACTCTAAGCACTCCAGGATGTGGGTAATTGTAGGCAAGAGAAACAATGTGCTGTGGGGTGCAGGTGTGGCCTGAATGGCTCTGTACCAGCTCAGTGTACAGCCTGACAATGCAGTTGCAATTTGTAACACGATGGTTCATTACCAGTCCATGAGCCACAGCCCTGTGGGCCCTCCTGTGTGTAGCAAAGCTCCCCTTGACATCAGGACCTGAATAGAAATCTCTGACGAGGCACAGAACTCACATTAAAAAAAAAAATCTAAATCAATTAAGCACATTGTTGGATAAAATGAAACCCAATAGCCCATAATAGGCTGCTGTGCTGGAGGAGAGCCCTGCCACTGCCTGGCTCCCAGCTGCCTGCTCTGCCATTCTTCTTACTCATCCCTGTGGAACAGATCCACTCCTGGGCTTGTTTGTGGCTAATGTGTGTGTGACAGCCACCCTGAGAGCCACCCAGGGAGAAACAGGAGCTGCTGCACCTCAGCTAAAGAGCCAGGCTCTGGCTGAAACAAGCTGTTCCTGCTGGAGATTGCTGCCACAGGAGAGTAACAATGCTCTCTCCCTAAAGTCCGTGCCTTTTGTTCGTGTGTCCCTGCTTGCCCTGGCGACAATTGCCCTTGGTAAGGAAGCCCTGACTTCTCCACATCAGAACCAGAACTACGGATTCTGAAGCAGACTTACTGAAGAGGTGGGTCTCTTGGGTTGGGCTGAAGCAGACAGTAGCAATGGGCTTTTTGTGAGCCTTTATCTCTCCGTAGCAGAAGTCGGCTGCCACGTGGATCAGTTTGACAATCCCTCTCCTCCCCGCAGCTGCCAAGATGTTGTGAGCTTTCTTGCGGCTTTCGCTGATTACCATCGTCAGGGTTGTCCATGCAACGCTGAAGAACTCCTGGGACAGAAGGAAAACACGACTGGGGTGACAGAGAACAGCCAGCAGGGTGGTGGCTGTCACCTCAGAGAAAAGACAACTGTCACAAGTGCTACTCAGGTGAAATGACACTACTATTTAAGATGGAGCATCAAAACTCAAAACAGCTCTCAGAAGAACACAAACTACAGAAAGAGGATGCTTACTCCTCTGTGCTGTCAAGCAGGCTCAGCAGCCAGACACACCTGCGTGAGGACTGGCAGGCTAATCTCTTAAACTAATAACAAATAAACCCAAACCAGGCTAAAAGGATAAGCAATGTTTATTATCTATCTTCATCTTCTTAACATCTGTCCACACTAACACTTTCAGACCTCTTTGTAATAGGTATCATGCATGTATGTAATTACTACAGATTGTGGTATTCCTATTCAATGCTTACCCTTCCCACTTGCAACCCACCTCTGTAGCCACCTTGTACTTTTTCAGCACCGTCCCTGTCTCACAATCAATCAGACAGACAGACTCCCCTCCACAGGTTGCCACGGTTCTGGAGGAGCTCACAATGGGATCTGAAAGAGGAAAATAATGAGTGAGAAGTTCCCAGGTTCAGGGATAACACATGAAGACTGCAGCTTATCACTGCCTGGTGCTCTCCCAGTCTCCTGTTTTCAAAATCAAAGGAGAAATACGTAAGCAAGTCTCTTCCTGACAACGGAGACTACAGCTTGAAGGAGCAGGGATCTAAGGCATGGAGTCCGCTGGGATTCCAGAGCCAGCTGGTTCTGGGAATCCTGCAAACCTCTTTAAGAGCTCACCTTTCCTGGCTCCAGAGTCTAGCACTGGCTCGAAGACACAGGACCAGAGCTGCGTTTTAAAATCCTCGCGGCTGTTGCCTTTACTGTGACACTGAAGAAAATGCAATGGCTCTGCACTGACATCCTCCTACAATAAACCATCCACATTTAGAAAATTCATTCCCCTGACACGGTTTGCCTGTGACTGCCTTGACAGAACCCTCTACTGAACACAGCAATCTGAGTTAAACTCAAGTATTTTTAAGCCCTTCTGTGCTATGGAGAACAGGAGAGACTGAGGTGCCACAATGCTCAAGACTCTTAAAGCAGCAGGGAACTGTTTAGCAAAGAGTGCCCAGCAGACCCCAGCAGAGAGCCCCATTTCCTACTGCAGAGAAACGTGAAAAACCCTTCAGATCCCCACTGGCCTGAGCTGAGGGGGAAACACCTTTCCCCATGCAGCCACTGGTTTGAGCTGAGAGCAAGGCTTGCCAGTCCCATTTCTAAGCACAGGCTTTCAGTGCACCACCTCGGAGCGCTGGTCCATCCATCCCCCAGAGGGGATTCACTGGGGTCTCCTGGGGGGTCCCTTCTCTCCCTTGATGCCTCTGAGAGATTTAAAACAATGAGAAAAAAACCAAACCAAAACTCACAATATATTTGGCCAACTAGGAGCTCCAAGCTGTGCAGAGCTCTGAAGAAACCTGAAGGCAGCTCCTCCCACTAAACCACGAGGCCCAAAGCCAGTCCCGAGGGGATGATGGACATACCTTGCACTTGGAATTCTTCACGGGGGTCAAGGTAATCACGCCGTTGTCCTGCTCCTGGCTTTTCTGTTCCCCTGTCATCTGGCTGGATCTTCTGTTGCTTTGTCCCTTAGGAAACTGCTCTCCATTCTTCTGTGTCCCTTCAGCTCCCTGCTCAGGGGTTGCCTCCTTGGCTGGTTGGTTTGATGTTCTTGGTTTATCAGGAGCTGGATCATCCTCCACACGACTGGATTTTCTAGGATTAACTACAGCCTCCTCCTCAGTGCTTGCCTGGGACTTGGACCTCTTGTTTCCAGGGCTTGATTTTGAGTGATTTCTTTTCCTCTTGCTGGGTGTTACTGTGACCTGTAAGGCATGTTGTCACACTGTCAGGTTCTGCAGAAGGTTTTTAGCTTCCCCGAGAATTGCAGATAATTTGTAAGTCAGAGATATTAATTAATCAAATGCAGGTACCCTCCCACGCTTACAGACTGGGTTCCAGGAATCAGACAGCCCAGAGCTGCAGGGTTCCTAGAGGCAGAAGCTAATGGAAACCACACAGCCAGCCTCATTTTCAGCTCCCTTCCCCTGCCTCAGTTATTTGCAATTTACATACGATGTGGAAAAACAAATCTGGCCCATGGACCACAGGGGGTTCAGCCTGCAGCCATTTCCAAGCAGGCAAACACCAACAGAGTCTGGCCAGGCACCAGCCCAGTTCTCTAATTAAAATATCCCTTCCTAGAGGAGAGGTGGAGTGAGTAGGACTGCACTCATGAAATGTTTTTGGGCTCCTATGAGAATGGAAGCTCTCTCCTCTCAGAGAGCAGCTCGACCTTCACATTTCTGGGAAAGCTTCAATCTGGCTGTAAAGAAGGAGCCTGAGCTGTTGGATACAGGCTGGAGCCTGAGACTGCCCCTGTGGTTAGCAAAGGGTCATAAATGTGAACTGACAAGAGCTACTGAATTCCCAGGAAACAGAAAGAACATTGCTAATGTAACTGGAAAAATCACCTACCTGAGCCACATCCTCTGCAGCTTCCCTGGGGCTGTCTGTGCTTTCTTCCTCATTCTCATCTGTCTTTTCCTCTGGTTCAGTATCAGAGTTTAACTCCAGACCTAGTGAGTATGCCAGAAACTCTTCTGCAATCATTTTCACCTGAGAAGCAAATATGTGGATATGTTAAAAAAGAAGACAAAAAAGCCACAGCATGTCAAGCTCTGATGTGTCATGGCACAAAGAGCTGCTTAGCTGAGTTTTTAACACTGCTCCCACTATTCTGCGTGAATTTCACAAGTGGTGGAGGAGTCCCCAGCTGACGTTACATGACCCAAGAACTTCACTTTGTCATGGGCATCCAGAGCACACAGCTGTGGAAACAACAGCACAGCAATAAAACAAGACAAAGGAGAGATGGAAGCCTCAATTGTGTGTATGGACATAGAAACAAAACAAATGTTACAAACTAAATGGTGTCTTTCCCCACTGGGAGCAACTACACTTCTGTCATTATCTTTTCTCTTTCATCAGGAGTAAAGGTTGCCATTAAACTAATTTGCAAATAATTAAGTATTAAGGATACTGCAGTCTGGTTAATTAGTACAAGTATCATTATTGCTTATGAATTAAAAAACAATGTTTAATGACAGCAGTTTCAACTTGGTGCATGTTTAGTCCTGGTGCTTCTGTACTGCTTAACAAAGCAGTGAAGCAAGAGAAGAAGTGATACCACTTGTCTGCAGGAGCACCCAAATCCATGGAGTGTTTTAATGGAATCCACGCAGAAGCAGGAGCAGGAGCAGGAGCAGGAGCAGGGTCCTTGCCTGAAGACCAGGAGGGTGAGTGGGATGTGACCTACCCGCCAGCGGGTGAACTCGCTGAGTGAGCTGGGTCCATACACCACATTGGTCTGTACTGACTTCAGGAACTTCTTCTTGATGGACTTCACCTGCTCAGCTGTGTATTTCTCAGGGAGTTGGTCACGGAAGAATTTTTCCCAGTGAGCAGTAACCTAGGCAGAAAGACTGAGTTTAACCAACAGAAAAGCACAAGAGAACTTGTGAAAGCATTTAAGAAGTGGCCAACCCTGAGTGCTGCACCCTACGTGATGGCACCACTTTAATTTATTAATTCATGTTCAAATGACCACTTCAGCTAACAAGAAAGTCAGTTCCTCTGAACCAAGCTGGAGTGAGTGTGGCTAAGCAGACCCTGTCAGCATGGACCCATTTAGAGATACCTGGGCTCCAAAAGGCTGCTGAACTACAGGCACAACCACGTGGATGCTCACCTGTCAGCAGTTCCCCATCGGAGTTTCTGGTGGGCAGTAACACATCCATCAGCATTTGGACCCAACAGACATTTTTACATTGAGACACAGGACTAAGAACTGGGCAGGCAGGTACCAGTAACATCAGGGAAAGGCATCAGGGCACAGACACCACAAAAACAGCAGCACAGGGGAGAGTTTGGTGTCTCATTAAACAGACAACCATGATCAGTTGTCTGGGACAAGAGGCTGAGCAGCCCTCACAGAGATCCTTTGGGGTACACAGGTATTACATAGACAACAGCACAACAAGACATCCCGGTCTTCAGTATTTGATTTTCCCCCACTGTTACACAAAGGAATTAAGAACATCAATTAACTAGAATACAAATGGTAAGAGCAGTAACACAAAAAAACAACCAGCCAACCAAACCTTTTATCACTGAACAATAATTTTGCTCAAGATCACAACAATGCCTTGTAGGGGCAGTCTGTCAGGAGATAAACTGTGTAGACAAATGAGTGAAAATAGAATTCTAAACATTCAGAGATGAAGAAGAAAGAACAAATCCTTGTTCCTGGTGTAGGCTGGAAAAAGCAAGATTATCCTGAACTTGGCTTTGTGCTTCCCATTCCTGGGGCCTGGACACTAACTTAAATTAGATGGGGAGGTGTTTGCAGCTGTTCTGGCAGCACCAGGCTTCTCTCGTTCCTGAATGATGATCAGAGTGACCTGGAAAACTGCAGGATCAGACACAGCCCTGGTTGGCCCTGCTCCTGTCACCTAACCCAAAGGCAAACTGGCTGCACAGAACAGGTAGAGCAGATGCCAGCAGTGACCAGAGAAAGCAGCAGTAAGACATTTCTGCAGGCTGGGCTCAGATCATACCACAGGTATTGCAAACTACTTGAAGCTTGTCTGCAGCTCTGTCACTACCCCGAGCACAGGATTTAGTTATTTCTCAGGTGTTTGGAGGTTAAGGAAATATCCCACATCTTACCTTGCTGGTGAGCTTACGGCTGTTGACACGCCTCACATGGTTGGCCAGTTTGGTTATGTCCTTGCCGTTGAGCAGCCGAAGATTTTGCAAAAGAAACATTACTTTGTAGTCATCATTGAGCTAGAAAGAGAAAACACTGGAGTAATAAAAGTTGTACACATGGTATTTGCTTCAGCTTTAGTCCTTGATTAAAACACAGCCTATATGAGAATTATATATTTAGTGAGGAAAAGCCATTTCATAAAATCTCCTCAGGATTTTCAACTGGATTTTCACCTTTTAGCTGTGAATTAATGTTCTCCTACGAGCTGGGATCTAAAACTGCAGACAGAGCTGCCCAGTCCCCAGGCAGTGCTAACATCCAGCACAAGGTGGGGGCTGTGTAACTGCTCATCTGCTGGGCCTGAGTGCAAGCCTGGGAGCTCTGTTCATATCCTTTAACTCTTAACACAGGGGAAAGCCTGTCCAGCCTCCAGTCAATGAATTCCTGCAGGAATTCTTTGGGTCAGGTGCATTTTAAGTCAGACAGTTCACCACAGAGCCACACATATACTGCCAGTGTGCAACAGCAAATAAGCATGTGGGGTACTGAGTGCCTGATGCCAGTTTATAGCACAAGTAAAATCAGTTGTGGATGTTTCACTTGTACTGTCAGCAGATCCTCTTGGGAGAAGTCAAAACCTAAACCAGACTAATCACCAAGTTTAAACCCTCATCAGAGGGCCAAGTCTGCTCTTCCAGAGAGCTATGTAAAATTAACACAGATATTAGGAAATAAAACTAACCTTAGATATTAGGAAAAAACTCTTTACTGTGAGAGTCATGATGCACTGGCACAGGTTGCCCAGAGAAGCTGTGGCTGCCCCATCCCTGGGAGCGTTTAAGACCAGATTGGATGGGGTTCTGAGCAACCTGGTCTAATGGAAGGTGTCCCTGCCCATGGCAGGGGGATGGAACAAGATGAGCTTTAAGGCCCCTTCCAATCCAAAACATTCTGTGATTCTAAGTTTCAGTAAGAAGGACATCTCTACACAGTCATTCCTATATTTTAAATAAGCATGAGCATAAGATACTGTGCCTGATAAGCCACCTAAAATGGGACTGTGGCCTGAAGAATCAGGAGCTCAAGACAGATTTTAATCTGAGTGGTTTTGGGCAAGTCACTTCTGCAGACTGGGAAATAGTGGCACAAAGTGGTTAAATGTCACACAAAGGCTGGCTGCCTTCTCAAATGTTCTAGCACTTGCTGCCCAGGAACAATGTATAAGAACTTCTCACAACTGCTGTTTGTTTGCCTCTCTGTTTAATGTAAGGAGGGGAGTAACTCACTGTCAAGTACACATTGTTCTCGTAGGTCAGCTCCTCGAGCAGAGGGAACTGTTTCAGAGCAGTTACATCTTCCAGCTTGTTATTGTTGCAGTTCAGGACACGCAGATCAGGCAGGGTTAGGCTGTTGGGAAATTTGTCCAGTAAATTATCAGAGAGATCAAGTTTCTGCAGGTGCCTCAGGCGGGAAAACAAACGCGGGTCTAAGTCTCCGGTCTTCAACTGCAGCTTGGACAGGCTGAAAACAAAACAACAGCATGAGCTATCTGCAGCTCACTGCAAGAACAAATGCAGGTTTCACAGCATAGAAAGTCCCACCTGGTGGCACCTCAGTCCAGCCAAACTCACTGGGTACATCTGAGTAATCCTGCTTTTTCTGGTGGCAGCATTCTGGATTGTGAGCACACTGTGGGGAAGCTGATGTGTCTGAGCTAACAGACACCATCAGAGACTCAGGTCTGCCAAACTACAATTAACCTGCAATTCAGATAAACTCCTAGGGGTAACTGAGCTGGCTGGGAGCAGTGAATCACCAGAAAAAGTTCTTATTTTACAGAAAAAATTACTACACCTCTCAGAGGTTTGGTATTTTATTCCTGTGCAGTGTTGATTCAACAAAACAAGCTGTGGCAATTCAAGACACTTACTGCACCCTCAGTCTGGCCTGTTCACAAAATGTACTACATTCATTATTCCACAGTTCAGGCCAAGTGCAGAACATGTCCCCAAATAATTTGGCTGTTTTCAAAGAACTAACTTGACCCATAAAGTGAATTTTTCCACTTCTTTTATAGCAAGTTTTGCTGCAAAAACTTCCAGTGATAAATGTAGAAATTCACCTAACAAAATCCCAAGACTGCCACCAAAGCAGAAGAACTCTGTCCTGGAAAGAGGAAGTGAAACAATATTGGTGAGGGGAAAAGAAATATCCCTTCTCTGCAAGAAAGTGAAAACTGCATATTATAAGCAGGGTCGTTTATATTTGATTAGATCATTTAGGTGAGCTCCAAAGGGAGTTTCCAGTCCTGGCAGCCAGCATCTCTTGAGGGCACAAGCTTGAGTTCCTTTAACAAACAGAATCTCTGTCTCTAACGATTAGTTAAAAAAATAGGCTTGTAGATATTAACGAAGTGTGAATAAATGAGGCAAATAAATCCAGAAAGCAAGATCCTTCCTCCTTCACTTGCCATCTCAGAAGTGTAACCAGCCAGTCAGAGCTGGTAAGAAAGGCTGAGTGAGGAGAATCCAGCTGGCTGCAGAGCTGTGGCTGTGGTGTCATTTTGGGGAGAAACTCAACGGTGTACCCCAAATGGACTTTCTGAAATACAACACTTCAACATCAGCATAAGAATCTGCATGGAAAAGGCCACACTCCAAAAATCCACAGCTTCAAACATCTCCCCATCACTCTGTTACCCAGATTACTGCAGCTGATACTCCTCAGAGAGATGTTTAAGTTTCTCTCTAAAAATAATTATTTTAGCACAAGGCAAACTGAAAGAAATAACTTTAAAGAGTACATGTGAAACCCAAACCCCCTGACATCAGCAACAAAAACAACAAAGGCGCCAGCCAGAAGTTGGCCAGCTGAGTCACTTGGATTGGCAGCTCTGGAACACTGAAATTCCACTGGGTTAAACATTTGGAAAGACACATACTTGGAATGACCTCCGTTCAGGATCTGAGTGACAAAACTGGTTTTAGTGGTTTTTATGTGTTTCAGAGTTTATTCTGTCCCTCTGCAACGTTTGAGGTACTAGGATAACTGGATTTAGAGCAGATGGAAAGTGATGGAGGGAGAGGAAAATTAAAGGGAAATAATGCCAAAAATACCTAAAAAACCCTCTGAAATCCATGCTGGAAGATTCTCTTATTCACATTAAGCAATTGCTAACAAAGATGGAAGTGCTTTGGGGGTAGGGATGATGCCTTGGGGTTAGGAAATCAGGATCCAGCCTTGAGCAGTTTCACAAAAAGAATGGCAGCAAATATAGAAATGGCAAAAAAAGGTGACATCTGCCTATAATCTCTCTAGTGAATGCAGTGCCACCACTGCTCACTGATCCTGCACTGGGAATGCCATCTCAGCTCTGTGCTTCAGAACTGTCTTTTTTAAAGTAAAAAATGCTTAGGGGAAGAAAGACACACAGAAAAGAAGAGATTGCCCAGGCTGAATTCATCTGGAATTTTCCATGGGCCCATCTACACTTACTTCAGCGTCTCAATCTTTCGGAGCCTCGTAGATCTTGGAACTGCTCTTTCCAAAAGAAGTTCTGTAGTGATTTTGGACATTTTTAATCTCCACCCCTCTGCTGGAATCACTAATCAGTCAGCTGTAAGATGTCTTCTGGTTACCTTCCTGGTAAAACAAATGGGAATAAGAGGAAATGCTTTCAGCAGCTTCAAAGGCGGAAAAAATTTGTTATGAGGTTATCTACTGGTTTTTGCTGCTGTGTTGGAAGTCACCTTTTTTACTTGGTTGAAATGAATATGGCAGAGACTATTATTAGACTGGGCACAGGCTCCCAACACGCTGATCCAATCCATCTCCAAAACAACAGGGATACACCCCGTGGCTGTTGGAGTGACAGACTTGCTGCAGGTGACAGCTGTCCGTGAGTGATGGCACTCAGGACCAGGAGAGCATCACAGGTACCTGTTTGTGCCTCTCCTGGGCTCTGCTCCAAGAATTCCAACACTTTCTCAAACAAACAGCAGCAGTAAGAGTCAATACAGCTGCTGTGAATGCCTTCCTCCCAAGAAAGTGACACTGCGCTCACTGGCCTGACCAGCTGGACAGACTCTTGGCTGACGGCTTCTAAATTCCCCAAAATTTTGGAAAACTGAATTAATCAGTCAAAATTTAAACACCCATCAATCAAGGACATCATTTCCTCAGCAAGGGGAAAAAAAAAATCAACAGCATTCTGTGTGTTGTTGGTGACTAACTGATGTTTCAGTACACACACGCACACAGAGGGATACGCTGATATTTGGAATAACAATGCCGACAGGGCCAAAAGAGCTCCATGAAATTACTGGTTCAGGGCTTACCACTCTTCCTGACACAGATTCCAAGAGAGGGAAATAAAAGAGAACAGAGCTCCAAGGCCGGGCTCGCTCCTGTCTTTCTCTGTTAGATCAATGCTGCCTAAATGCCACTCCAGCACATCGTGAGGAGCACATGGGGCACCGAGCTGTCCTTGGGTTTGCTTTCAGCAGCACCACACACCTACAGCACCTGCAATGTTGTGTGGTGAGCAACGGGGCACTACGATATTGTACAGACTGAAATATTGTATACACTGAAATATTGTATACAAGCACAAAGAGCTGAACTGAAAACCAGTTTAAACAGCAGCTGTTTGGGATTTGATCCCTCAAGCGACAGTGCTCTCGATGTGAGCCAAACCACAGGGTCAGGCTGACCCAAACAAACCTCCCTCAGATCTTGTGCCTGTAATAAAAATGTGACACCAGTGACTGTGGATGTTCCCATCACCCTCTCTTTGACACACTGACACCCCGGTCACAGCTGTGACACGGCGGGAGCTGCAGGGAAGGCCAGACATGCCATATCCCATCCCCACAGCATCACGGGTGATGCTGCAGAGGGAACACTCGGTTACCCCGGGGGCTAGTGAACCCCGGGGTTCTCTCACTGGGAACTGACCCCTCCTGCCCCACCGCAGCTCTCGGGATGGAGCCCTACAGCCAGGCATCCTGACCTGAACGTGTTTGCTTGCAGCTGCCCTGCACCGGCCGGCCCAGCGCGCCTGGCACGGCTGGCGCAGCCC
This sequence comes from Machaerirhynchus nigripectus, assembly GCA_013397975.1. Lineage (NCBI taxonomy): Eukaryota > Metazoa > Chordata > Aves > Passeriformes > Dicruridae > Machaerirhynchus > Machaerirhynchus nigripectus. The sequence continues at coordinate 1,001,939 of VZRQ01007461.1, read as the reverse complement.
CTGGGCCGCGATGCCCCGGGGATGAAAAGGCCACGGATGCCAGGCTTCCCGCCCACGCTGGGGCGGCCTCCGGGCCGCGGGTATCACCGGCTGCGGGCGCAGGCCGCGGCTCCGCCCGTGGGCAGGGCCGGACCGGGCCGGGCGGGGCAGGTGCGGCCCCGG
>VZRQ01007461.1:981335-1001410 GCA_013397975.1 Machaerirhynchus nigripectus | reverse complement strand
GCCGCAGGGCCACACGACGGGGACAAGGCGGAGCCCCCCCGGCGGCGAACAATTGCGAATCGTTCACCTCAATAGCGCTCAGAAGCCGGGTCGGAGCTCACCTGAGCCTCGCGTGTTACATTCACATTCATTTGTGACAGCTTAGCCTTGTGGCCTGCGCGATTTTTATCAACTTTCCTCATTCAACATTTATTGCTATGACAAACCATATCTCTGCAGCAATACCCACCATTAATCTCTTTATACTTGTGGCCCTGAGGATCATCGGTTCTTCCCTGCCTTTCCAGGATAAAGACATCACTAGGAAAGAAAAGTGGCTTCAAGCAAGCAGCACAGTGATGCTGCAGCTGTAAAAAAAAAAGAGCAGGGAATAGTTGTTCCCCAAAAGCAGCTGTAAAATTTCTCTTGTCTGCAAGAATCCTGTACAGTTTTCATGCTGCAATACCAAGGTTGCAGGGGTAAATAAAGGAAATATCTTACTGCTTTTCTTCTTTTCCGTTGCTATTTCCACAGGGAGAAGATAATTTCACTTACTGTCCAGCAACAGGCCTAGCTAAAGGAAATGAGCACTCGGAATTTGCTGGCTGGGCATTTCCCTTTCCAGGGGTGTTCCTGGTGGAGGAGTTCATTAGTGAAGATGAAGAGTGTGAGATAGTGGAACTGATGGATCGAGACGACTGGAAACCATCACAGTCTGGCCGAAAGAAACAGGTTGGACTTTAGAAGCACATCTGATCTTAGATCCCTCTGGAAAAAGAAAGCTGTTTTCAGTTAAAACCCAAAATATTGAGATGTTTCATTAAGTGTTTTCCTTTGACAGCTTTTCCTGAAATCAATGGCAAGAATCACCTGCAGTTAAAATCAAACTTCTTGCAAAAATACATGATAGGTACAACAAACAGTATGTGATGGTGTGTGTTCAAGCATTAAAGTTCACACAATCTCCAAGGGAAAGAAGTGGGTGTTTAGATTTGGTTTTACATTATAAATCCAGAGAGATTAATGTAGATTCATTGAGTCCTTTTGCAACCTGGCAACCAGGTCACTGGAAGAGATGAGAACAGAACTCTGCAGGAACAGCCTCTCCAAAAAGACTTGTCCTAGATTTTTCCTTTACACCAGCTTTTCCCTCCCTCTTCTTTTCCAACAGGACTATGGACCCAAAGTGAACTTCAAGAAACAAAGGCTGAAAGCTGGCAGCTTTACTGGCTTGCCAAGTTTCAGCAGAAAGATTGTGGCCCAGATGAAGGCCTGTGCCGTGCTCAGTGGTTTCTTACCTGTGGAACAGTGTAACCTGGACTACAGACCAGAGAGAGGCTCTGCCATCGACCCCCACTTTGATGACTGGTGGCTCTGGGGGGAGCGCCTGGTCAGCTTGAACTTGCTCTCAAAAACTGTGCTCTCCATGTCCTGCGATTCAGAGGACACCATCCAATTATTTCTCCTTCCCAGTAAAGAGGAATTAAGTCCCCCTGCATCCTTCACGCAGACATCAGCGTGCAGAAATTCAGGAGAAGAGGGATCCAAGTGCTTTTTGTCCCCAAGGCTGGTTCCGAGTAAGGAGGTGAGTGTGGCCATCCCCTTGCCCCAGAGGTCGCTGGTGGTGCTGCACGGGGACGCGCGGTACAAGTGGAAACACGGGATCCACCGCAGGCACATCGAGCACCGCCGGGTCTGCGTCACCTTCAGGGAGCTCTCCCCCGAGTTCAGCGCCGGGGGGAGGCACGAGGAACTGGGCAAAGAACTGCTGCAAATTGCTCTTTCCTTTCAAGGGAGACCCGTGTGACCAAGAGGTTGAATTTTGTTGGGAGAGGTGTAAAACGAGGTATGGAATTTGTATGACTCGGTTTATTTCTGAGGTGGGTGTAAGGAACCAGGTGTGTGCAGAGATAAGCTCAATAAAATGGAAGTTTAACAAACAGAAGTATAAGGGGTGGGCTTCGAAGCCTGAGGGCAGTGGGAGCTTTTAGGCCAAAGTCAGAAATGAGAGGTTGAATCCATTACCTGTGTTGTAACAAAAAAGCCAACAAGCCAGTCTAAGCACTTAAATTAATATGAGAAAGTTAGAAACATTAAACAGAGTATCAAACAGCCCTTGACACAGTTCCAGCCCAAGCCCTGCCACAGATTTTAAGCTTTCCAGACCCGTATTTGATACTGTCAGACCGGCCTGAATGTTGCACCAAGCCCTGGGGATACAACTATCTCCTCACCCACCTCAGGTAGGTCCTTTAGAGACCAAGTCTCAGGGGAGGAAGGTAAGCAAGTATCTCTCTACAGACAGCACAACACACTGAGAACTAATTAAAGTAATTATCTTTGCTGCAGATTCATGCTGTAACAATGCCGATTAATCATAAATTCCATGTGTGACCTGGATCTTCTGGGACCAAAGAGCAGCATTTGCAGAGGGCCAACGCTGACTCTTCAGGCTTGGACAGAGATCAGACCAAAGGCCTGCACAGCCTGTGTTATTTTCTGATCATTTGTCATCTCTGAACCCCGCTGTCAGCTCTCAGTAGCAAGAGTCTGATTTTGGGAATTAGCTGGGCAACAGACTGCAGCCCTGGCAGCTATCATTTATTTTCCTGGCACCTCCAGCAGTCAGGTTTGAATCATGCCTCGTACCTAAGATTCAAGTAGCCATTTGCAGCAGAAGCTGATCTGAGGCCATCTGTCTGCTCTGAACAAACTTCTGTGCTCTTGAAAATGAAGTTGTGCTGTGGAAGAGGCGTGATCCTTTAATAAACACGGCGGTGCCATGAAAGCCCTTCAGCACAGTCACACCTGCAGCAGTAGAACACCACCTTCCCACCACCAGGCAGTGCTGCCTGGCTTTAGTTGGGGAGGAAAGGGGACAGATCTCAGCGTCCCTGCACTGCTGTGAAGTACTTCCTTGGCACAGGATTTGCTGCACAGTAAAACACTCCTGCTTTTGGGCACTGCCAGGGAGGCAGCTCTTCACCCAGAACAGTTACCAGGAATCAGATGGTCAGTCAGGATATTTTTTATCAGTTTAAGCCAACAGATACAACCAGAGCCCTTTGTGGGCTGCAATGAGCCAGGTTCGGTTTAGTGCTAATTCCAGCAGAGACCTACTAGCAGGGCTCCTATGGGCCAGTCCCAGACTCCAAACCTCCATCCAGGTGGGCTGGTGAGTGTCATCAAGGAGCTCCAGCAGCAGTTGCAGCAGTCACAGCACATCCCCTCTGATGGAACCTCTTCACTGCAAACACACACACACAACAGGCAGGCCACACCCGCTCACAGCGAGCTGTGTCCCAGGAAATTCCTCATAGGCTGCAACTGGAAGAGGGCAGATCTAGATTAGGAATTTTGAAGAAATTGTTCCCTGTGAGGGTGGGGAGGCCCTGGCACAGGGTGCTCAGAGAAGCCATGGCTGCTCCATCCCTGGAAGCGTCCAAGGCCAGGTTGGAGCACCCTGGGATGTCCTGGGATGGTGTCCCTGCCCATGGCAGGGGGTTGGAACTGGATGATCATTAAAGGCCCTTCCAACCCCACCCACTCTGTGATTGTCCAGCTCACCCCCCAAAGCAGGGAGTGCTCTGAGAGCAGCAGATTCTCACCTCTTTCCGCAGCCTGGTGTCCACTGGGCTCGGCACTGTCGGGATGTCCCCAGGACAGCACCTGGAGCTGCTGTTGGAGCAGAGGGGCTTTGTCCAAGCAGGAGCAGGAGCCTGCCAGCCTGGCACAGACACACAGGGAGGAAGCCCTGCACAGGCTGTCACAGAGAGAGCAAACACTGCGGCTGTATCCTCCTCATCCTTCAGTTCCAAGCCTCTCCGTGGATCTGCTCTCTGCTCACCACACTGCAGCAAGTACTGCCATTAATGTTTGGCCCTGATTTCCAGTGCTCCCTGTTACATTTATATTGTGCTCTCAGGCTGCTGAAACCCTTCCTGTGTGCGTCCCTGCTGCTCCATTCTCTCCACAGTGAAAGCAGATGATGGATTCTGATGAATCAGATTGCCACAATAACTTACACAGTGTTAGTTCATTCTGTGCTCTGCATTTGCTGGCTGAATTTTTCTGCCTCGATTGAATTATGCAGGAAGCTGCTGTTCTTGCCAGAAGATTCCAGCTCTTCCTAGCTGATATCTTCAATGTGAAAAAATGCAAATAATTGAATACTGAGCCAAAAAGTGAGGGCTTTTTCTTGGTGTTTTTGAAGTCCAAGACTTAATCTAGTCACTACACAGGCATTGCTGTGCCAGTCTTTTGACATTTGTCACCTGTTAAACAGCCTCTTTGGCATCATCCTTAGATCAAAATGCAATTGCACACCCATCTGTTCAGTATTACTCCTTAAAACTTTATGTATATTCTCTCCTAAAAAGCCAGAAAAAAGTGCCAGAAAATCCTGTTTTGCAGTGTTATCAACTGTTAACAATTTAACTGTCAAATACCATAGAAATCTGAGAAAAGTATAAAAACGTTTCAATCTTAATTAATGAGCTTTTAAAAGTAATTTTGTCCACTAAGCTGGTATTATTAAGAGAAGACAAACTTTAATGGTCTTCCTGTCACAGCTGTTTGTGTCCTTAACCATCTCCTTAACCTCCTTGTACAACACGTGCCAAGACCCAGACCCTCATTAAAAGGAAGTACATCTAATTGTTATCTCCTCGTGCATTGCAAAAGGAGAACGATAATATCTGACCAAGCTTTTTTTCAAAAAGGCAGAACCCAAGTTAACCCATAGAGGATGCTGGAGGACTTGGGCTGCCTTTCAAAAAATCAGTCTGAAATCACCAAGAAGCATAAAACTGAGCAAGTTTATCCAGTTTCTCTCACACAGCTGGACAGTAACTGAGATACATTTGTTGTTCTACATTAAATACTGTTCATGCAGAGGTAAAACAAGAATAGGCAAAGCTAAAATACAGATTTTTTTTTTTCTCTTAGCACTCATGGCTGTCACACCTCTGGGAAGAAAACAAGCTCCCAGCTGGACACACAGGGATTCAGGGAAATATTCTCCAAATCCAGCCAGTCCATTTTAATTACTGAAACTGCTTTGAGATGGCTGTAGAGGAGAGAGAGAGCCTGTGAGGTAATCAGAAAATACCCTCCCTGAATTTGAGACTGTGGCTTGAGGGGGTGTTGAGGAAGCTGTCTTAGAAGTTGATGCAATGAGATTTAAAAGATAAGGAATCTACAGCAGCAGGGAAACTCCAAGGCCTTTCTTCTGCTTGTTTGAAGGCAGGAAAAGAAGAGAAAGCACATTGTGAAATCCCCCAAAAGGCAGGAGGAGCACAGGTAACCTCGAGGCAAACTGGGATTGCCCATCCCCACATCCCAGAGCCAGGGAACGGAAGGATGTGGAAGGATGTTCACTCATCACCCAGCCCAGTGCTCTCCATAAACACTTGCACATACCTGAGTGCTTACAGCAGCCCTCCCTTCACCTGGGGCTCTCACACGGTATCGCTTTCATCCCTCACGTGGCCACATCCAACATTACTCCATCTCTCACGGTTGTAAAGTCTCCCCGAGAGCCCCCTCTCCACTGAAACTGAAACAGGGAGCCAGGCCTGCCCCAGGGTGATGTTAAAAATAGGGGAGATCACAGAGTGAGAGCTGCCACTGAACACAGCAAAGGGAGAACCTGATCCTGCTCCTCCAGCTCGAGGTCATGCCCCTTTTTTACTCCTGCTAAGAGGGAAAGGGAGAGAGGAATTGCCTCCTAAACCAAGGTGCCCGGGAATGATACAAAGAAGTGTTGTTCCGCTGTCCTTGAGAGCTCCTTCCCTGCATTAGGGTGGGCAGGCAGGGTCCCAGGCATTTCCCTGCTGGGCAAAAAGTGTCCAAAAAAAACATCTGGAAGAAGAGTCAGGACTCTGAAGCAAAATCATGGCTGTCCCTGTGCTAAGCTCCACTGCAAAAATTGGAGAAATAGCTCAAACAAGGCAATAACTGGCCCAGAGAGCCACAGCCCAAGGGGGCTGAGAATTAGGGCAGCAGCCACCCCACACTGCAGCAGCCCAGGGCCCAAAGCTGGCACAGAAAGCCAGCACACGCCAGGGGAGATCCTCAACACACATCCCCAGCTGAGGGTGGAACCCTTGGGAGAAGCATCTCCATGCAGGCATTGCAGGATTGCAGCCACACAACACCTGGGACACTCCAAGAACAACAGACAGCCCAGGAACGACAGAGAGATGACAGCACAGGACAGACATGGGCAGACAAACCCAGACGTGACACAGAGCGCTGCCAGCCCTGCTGGGACAGCAGTGACAGTATGGAAAGGCTGGCTTGACTGATGGGAATCCTGCTGACAGCCACGGGGGCAGCAGCAGGAGCAAGGAGGATTTTCTTGTGCTGTAGCACAGGAATACCCAGCTGGACAACTACAACATCCCTACTCCTTCCTTTATGGGTGAACTCCTGTGGCTGGTACCACAGGTAACCCTTCTACAACACAAGTCTGGACCCAACAGTGGTGAAAATGTTAACATGTTGTAGGAAGAGAGGCAGGAGCAAGAAAATCAAGTGCTGTTGTTGGGAAAGGAGTTACAGCACGAAGGTGATGGGTAACCTCGAGAATCAAAGAGCAAAAATACCCCCCTGGGCTTCTCATGGAAGGGAGAACTCAGTGCCCAGAGAGACACAAGAAACAGAGTGCAAGCAAAGATAGGAAAGCACGTTATTATTCTGTTTTAAGAGCATTTGCCCTTGGGACACCATCCCGAAGTGTATCTCAGACTCCGCCCTGGAGTAAGGTGATCCCACTCCAGCCATAGACATGCTGCCTTGAGATTGATCTTGAATCCAGTCCCACGGAAACCTCAACAAGTTATTCTACAAAATCAAAGCACAGTTTCTGCTGCATTCCTCCATTTGCTGAAGTTTATTACATTTGAAAAAATTAAATGAACGATTTGGCTGTTTCCAAACAAACTGCATTGCTTTTGCAGCACTGTATGCACAGGGGGAAACCTTTTAAAAAGATATTGCAAAAATGGTGCAATACTTTCCTCAACAGCCTCCTGAGCCCCTCAGCACACAAGGTCCTACTATTACTGATGTTAAAGGAGAGTGCAAAGTACAGATGAGAGATTCATCCCATCTGCTCTGGCTCTGGCCTCACAACAGAAATTCTGTTGGTGGAGGAGCCGACACGTGTAGCACTTGGCAGAAAACTCAACTCTTATTCTGTTGTACAAACCTTTTAATTTTTATTATGGTAAAAAGAGGAGGGAGAGAGGGCAGAGTCCTGGGGAGTTCGTGTGAATTTCACGACCACCCCACTTCCTGGAGGACACTCCTTGTTTTTTGCATATGCACATGAGTACAGATTAGTCATTTAGCACACAAAGACTATTTTCTTTGCTGCACATCAGCCAATATGGTACATGCCAACTGCAGCAAGAACAACAGATGAAAGCCACAGACACAGTGCTAAGCAACTTGTTCAGCAACGCTCACATTCGCATGTAAACAAGAGAGATGAGAGTTGGTTTCCCAAGGCCCTCGCCAGAGAGGAATATTGGGATAGTCTCACCCTGCTGCCCTGGGGTTTGCATGTACTCTCCCTTCTGGGAAGCTGATATGTAGTTCACTGCCATTAGAGTCCTCAAATCCCAGTGGAATAAGGGACCAGGGTTAAATAGAACACTATAAACATCCTTAATGATTTCAGAAACCTGTAAGGCCTCGGAGACTCTGAAACTGCAGTTTTGGAGTGCAGAGGAGAAAACCAGCACAGGATCAGGGCCAAGAAAATGTGCTTATGCTTCTTGCAGCCCTATGTGGCAGAAGGCCTGACTTTCCCTTAAAAGAGCTCATGATTGCAAAACGCTCTTTTCTCTCCACAAAGTTACCAAAAATCGTAATTTTTTTTTTCCAGAAGTTTTCACCCACAAGGATGCTATGGAATTTACAAGCTTCCCTTGCTAAGCAACACAGACATGCAAGTGTCATTGTCTCAGCTGCTGAAAAAAGAAATGAGCTCAAAGGAAAGGGATAGCTCCCTAATGGCACACAGCATTCCTGGATCCAGCTCCATCAGGCTCGCCAGGGCAGCTCTGGGTTCCACTATAGGAGTTGTGTGCTTTGGTAGAGGGAGAAAGGAAGCATTCATTTCTGACAGAAAAATGCTACAGCCAATTAAAAAAAGAAAAAAAACCAAACCCTAAATGATGAAATAGCACAGGACTGGGCTTGTTCTCTCCAGCAAACCGGGCAAAAGGCATCGCAGCAGTGCACACATGAAGAAGACACAGTGGCAGATTTCTACAATACTTGCTGTCACTCCTTTATCTCCTTGAAACTTGCTTTGTTAGTCCTTCAAAGTCTTGTCTCATTAAATTCCCTGTCACTGTTCTGTTTTAAGAATGTCCTTGTTAAAACTAAAACACCTGTAAGCCTTCCCTGGGCACTCTTGCCTCTTATTGGAAAAAAACACATGATCTTGGCACTTACTCAATCTAAAGTGACAGATGCTGCTGAAGAAAGTACGAGAGAACTTCCCAGCCTCCTGCAATTCAAAATTCTACATCCCAAGCCATAAAAATATAGTAAAGAATAGCAAGAAAAGAACATAAAAGCTAAGGCTGTTTTCTTTCTGGTTACGTATTTATGGAATACTTGCTTTGGAACAACGGTGATCAACATTCTCAGTTTCTGTTGTGCTTTCCTGGATGTCCTTGAGTCAGCTGCAGGTACCCACATTAACCAGCTCTGCTCTAGGAATGAGCTGCCAGTTAATCGTGGCCGCACTGACAGCCAGGGAGTTCTGACATGTAAGACAGGTCCTTCACATACACACTGGCTTTTGGGACAGCCAATGTGGTTTTACTTTTGGCAACAGAATATTGCATTTGTAAAAAATACAGATTTTTGGCTACCAGTGTTAAGATAGATAAAGTTTTGACCTTGAACACCCCGGCAGTGTCAACTTAAGTACCAAGTGTGTGGGACCAGAATCAGGGCAGAGCCCCCAGCACGTGGAACAGCACAAGAACCCACAGCTAGAAATGGCAGGCAAGTAGCATTTACAGATTTAAGCCTCAAGACAATCCATCCCTGGTGCGTCTCACCAAGCAGCAGACCAGGTATTTAGCTCTCAGCCCTGGCTGAGCTGCGTGCAGGCTCTGTCACACCACCTGCATGCCTCTGTCATGCCCATCTAGCTGCACTTTCAGTTTGTGGAGCTCCTCGATCTCCCGGTTGTGCCGCTCCGTTTTGTGCCGCACCAAGGAGCGGTAGAAGTGAATGGTGAAGACGACAAAAATCAGACCCACAGGGACCATGATGATGGTGGACACCAGTGCTGACTGCCACCCCGCGTGGCTGCTGGGCTTCTCCACGTTGGTGGTCTCGTTTTTCAGGATGGAGCCCACCGGCAGGAATTTTATCCAGCACAGGAGCACGACTTCTGCAAGGAAAAGGAGGATTCCCAGGACGGTGGAGAAGCCCCAGGCCAGCTCGATGTAGGGGTGCATGCGCTCGTGCGGGGACTCGCTGATGGAGTTCAGGTTGTGGATGTTGCTCACGGCCTCCACGTTGGGCAGGATGCAGGTGCTGATGAGGAGGGCGAAGAGGTGAACGGCCACGAGCACCGTCGTGCAGGCGCTGAAGGCGATCAGCAGCATCTGGGGGTACTTGTACTGCACCTCCAGCTGCACCTCCACCATGGCGACCTGCGGAAGGAACAAAGAGCTTGTCAGCACCTGCTGGCTTTCCTCTTTTCAGGGCTTTCATCCAGGAAAGCATCTTGATTCAGGAAGAACACCTAAGGTCAAGTACACACTGCAGAGCTTTTTGGAATGGCAGCCCAGATGGATCACTGCTGTCACCCACGGGGACGCACACGCCGCCTGTGCTGTGGCCTTTCTGAGGCCGTGGTTTTCTCAAAGAACGCGTCTCTCCTCGCCACCACGAGCCACAGGAACTGCCCCAAACCCAGCACACAACAGAAGGAGCTCATTAGATGCCATGTGGGGCTGGGAGGCAGCTGACAGCCTGCTATAACCCACCATCACACCCTCTCCTGCCACTCCTTCCTTGCGGCTGCAGCGCAGGAAGTTTCAACTTCAGGCGTGTAAAGAAAAGCAAAACCAAGCAGCTCCTCTGGCCAGTGGCCAGCCAGGTTTCACTACCCAGCATGGGAAACACACAAGGTACTTTACAATTTAAGTTAGCCCATAGCTAAAATAACTGCCTTCTATTCTCAGAACAGTTTACGTTTGTTTTTATTACAAATATGCCCAGATAAATAACTTTTAAGTTATTTATATCCTCAAATTTCTCCCTTGAGAGGTAATAACTTAGTGATACACTCAGCAGAAGTAGACAGCTACCGGCTTGTGGGTGTGCTCAGCAACTCAGGAGTCTGCTTCCCAAAACAACAGCTATCATACAGCAGGTCTCTACAGCTATTTTTACTTTAATCAAATAAAGTTTAAGAAGCAAAATATGTGCAAGCGAGCAGGAGGCTCTTCTGAGATCAGAACTGGAGTCCTGTTAACTGGTTTAGCATAAGAATTTGTACAATTACTTAAGCTACCTGTGAAGCAAACCAGTACCTCTGTGTGGTGGCATCCCTGAAAGGTCTGCACAAACCTCCTGCTAAAAGAAGCCACAAAAGCAGTGGACAAGACTATCAAACATTCCTCTCTAGCAGCTGGCTTGGATCTGCAGCTGCACTTCATGATTTGCAGAGAAGTTAACTCTCTTGGCAGCAAGGAAAACCTCTGGTGATCCCAGCTGACCTACTGCTCCAGCACAGCACAGCTTGCTGGAAAGAAGCCCCTCTCAAGAACATCATGAGAAGGCAGAGTTTCAAATCTGCACTCGATTCTGGGACACAGAAGGATTTTGCAGAACTGACTCATGATTACGTTATCCAAACTTCATGTAAGACTCCCCTGAGCAGCCATTTCAGACTCTGTATAATCACCTGCACCACTTGCTCTGGCATTACTTGTTAATAATATTATTTAGGCACTGGAAGATGAGGGGTATGCTCATGTTGTCCCTGTTGGAAGCCCTGAAAAGGATTAAAGGGAATGGAAACCAGTTGGCATGACTGCTGCCTCACCTGCATTTGCTCTGAAACCCATCAGATCACAGTCAAGTCTGAACACACTTTACCAGCAAACAAGATACAACACGTGTGGAAAATGGTCAATCTCCACAAGTCTGGATTTTATAGCTACATCAACTATTTAAGCTATTAGAGACACCAAAAATATTGTGGCAGTATTTGGGCATTCCCAGCCTTCTGTTCTGATCATGAACATGTTGAGGTTTTACCTCTGTTTGTTTGTTTTTACAGGCTCCTGGTTGCAGTTTACAGTAGTTCTTGTTGTATAGCAGAGAAACTCGTAACACAGGATTGGCTTCACTATCAATTGCAAGGTCAATTTAATTAGAACACATTCCACGTTGCCTTGTGCATGTTCCCTTTGCAGTTCCCCTTATATTGATTCGAGAGGGAGGAGATCAGACTTATTTTTTGCTTCACTGTACAACGAATTTGTACAGCACTGTGGTTGCCAGTCATGCCCCATCAGCCAGGAAAACCTGCAGGTACATTGTTCATTATGGGGCGCTGTAATAGCCAGAGACACAGCTGAATGGGAGTTGTACCTGCATGTCCAATTTATAGCTTTATATTAAAGCTGAAAGCCTGCCTGATGTCAACGTATCAATTTCTGCTTGTTATCCTTCACATGAGCAGCACTTTTCAGCTAATTGGATGTTTCCTCCCAGCCTAACCTATTCCCCAGGGCGAGCTTCAGCTGTGCAATGTGATGAATTTTTAACACTGACTGATGGCTCAGTAAGAGGTATTTCAGGGAAAAACATCAACAATCCAGATAGGGTAGCAAGGCAGAAAAACAGTTCATTTAACCCAAACAAGTACTGAAAAGGTGAGTGAACTCTTACTGCTCTACCCAGCACAGGCTGTCATGTCATTCCCTGACCGGGATAAGAGAAAGAGGGCAAGCTGACATAACCCATTTAAAAATCATTAAAAATGCTGCCTAGCCTGTAAAACTATTAATATGTCATGTTTGATACAATTATACTCTTCCATGTAATAGCCCCTTTATTTTAACCTCTTCCCAGCAGCAACTTTGCAAGGTTGAGCTCTCTGACAATGCTCTATTTCAGCACAGGTTTAATTTTAAGCTTGAGAATCACCTGGTTGAACTCCAGAATTACAGGATCAAGTGCTCACAACATTTTAGAATTAAACTGCAATTAAATTACATGCAATGATGGTGGGTTTTAGACCAGTATAGCTCAGACTGTCCACAACAAAGATGTTATTCATCTTGAAAAATTTAGACCAGGACAGATAATATCAGGCAAAAGGATGACAAATGGCTTAACATAAACCATGACACATTCACACAGATGGTTTGGCAGACTGTAAAAACAATCACTCCAGTAGATCTGTCGGGGTTTTTGTTTTGGTTTGGTTTTTTTAATCAAATACATATCCTGTAGCAATCGGACAAGTACTGAGAAGATGGATTAGCAGTAATAGCTCTTATTTCCATCAGGAAAATTATTAAGGAGATTTCCTAAGCTCCCTCTAAAATTTCCTTTATTTGCAGCCTCCTTGGGGCAGATACAGCTGCCTTACAGCCCACCTCCAAGCAAACCTGGCACTGGAATGACCCACATCCTCCTGACCTGCCCAGTGCTCTGCCAGCGATACCAGAGATGGTAACGAGGAAGGTTCACATTATTCTGCAGCCTGTCCAGAAGGAGCTGGATGAGAGCCACTGCCTGTTGATTAAATATCCATCAGCTCGCAATAATTTCAGCCAATATGGAACTAGCTTGCATCAAACACACTGACAGGGAAGTAAATAAAGCAATAGCCAAGTCCTGGATGACATTTGTTTAGGCAGTTAAATGCACTCGAGGCTTTGGGGAAACTATTTAATAGAATCACGGAATCATTCCGACTGGAAAACACCTTTTAGATCACAGAATCTAACCATTACTCCAGCACTGCCAAGTCCACCACTAAACCATGTCCCTAAGTGCCACGTCTACACATATTTATCTCTAAATAACTTCTCTTCTTTCATCGATAGCCAAAGAGGTGCTCTTATTAGAGAGCAAACATCCGTGTACTAAATACATGCATGCCAAACTACCAGTGGAGAAATGAGCCAGTAGGAACAAATACCTCAGCTTTCCAATCAGCTGGGGGAAAAGCTTGCTAATAAAGAGAATTCCTTATTGCAAGAGTTTTTTTTACTTAGTTACTGATATCAGGTCTATTTCTTATGTTAGGCTGGTGAGCATAATTAACACTACTTACACCTGTGTATATTCAACTGCACTTTGAACGGTTCAAAGAGAATGTAAAACCGGTGGTTAATTTTGTGTGTTTGCCAAAGACTTTCAGCAACTTTCTGCTGTGAGAGCTGAGAAAGCATGCTTTGTTTTCAGAGCTGTGGTTCAGCCCTGCAGTGTGGGTGGGCTGCGAGCCCCCGAGTCCCAGTGGTGCCAGTGACAGCGCACCCCAGCACGGACACCTTGTGTGACCACGCTGGTAGGTCAGTCCCCAGCAACACAAAATGCTGATTTAATAATCATGTGACAGACAACAGTCACAACAGAACTCTGGTAACCAGACGCACACGAGGCACGCATGTGAGAGGTTTTTTAGAGTAAGAAAACTCCTGAGTGAGAGAAGTCTACAGGAGACCACCCAGCTTTCTCAAAAAGAGGAGGGAGGGACTTTCTGCCCCGGCAGCACACAAGTTTGGTTACAAACGAACACAGACTTTGTGAAAGGCTTTTAAGAGCATCTTTTGCACACAGCAGTGAGTGGAGAGCAATGACAAAGCAACTGAGCACCTTGTCCCCACACTCCAGCCTGCTCCCACTGAAATCCCTGCCTGCAGCTTTCCAGCCTCACTTTGGGTGACCAACTTTATCGTCCCAGACTGTTGTAATGTTATGGATGATTCATGATCTGGGGGGCTGGGGGAGGAAAAAGCAGCGGAAGAAGCTAAAATAAAACAAGAAAGGCTATCTGGAAAGTTCCTGAGGTCTGTCTTCCCCCCCCAGCTTCTGAGCTGCAAGGATGAAACATCTTCACATCATATCCCACGCTACCCAGGGGTTGCCCTCTGCCCCTCTGCTGACAGACCTCGGGAACAACCAGACCTGCCCATTTCCTGAACAGGAAGCCTCCCCCAAACTGGTTACAATTCTCACTCCCAGTAAGCAAAAGGACAGGGGAGATGAAGGAGCTCATGGTGTTGTTTTAACACACAGCTCAGACAGGCCTGAGCACTGGACCACTGACTGTCTCAGTCTTGTTTATTTGCTCACTCCTGACACGGTTCTGACCTATGCAAATCGCTTCCAAATAACACCCAAGTGCTGCACGGCGGAAAGCAAACACCAGGGATCACTTCCAATAGGCAGCACTGACAAAAATACTCCCTGTTTGGCTCCCTGCAGGCTGCAGAGCCCTCTGACACCAGGTCTGAGGCCCAGGGCCTCTTCTCACACCTCAGTGGTATAACACGATCTCCCTGATCACACTACCTAAACTTCACTTTGGCAGACTGTGACCCAACCTCCACCTTATTTTAGACACCATGACCTGAGAAAACACACACAGAAATTAAAATAATGTTCAGGACCACAGCAACCACAGGGGCCTGAAAGTGCTCCACGCCCAAGAGCAGCCTCGCATGAATCCAGCCAGCACCAGACAGCCTCGGGGCCAAAGGAGGTCCTGCTTAGCAATGCTGCTCGAGCACTTGGGATCACTTTCAGGTAGGGGATTAGTATTTTTAAAGGGCTGACTTGGGAGTGTGTGGGCTGGCTGTTAGACAGCTCATGTATCGGTGCTGCAGTGAGACAGCCAGCCTCAAAGTGTGCGGCAGCAGCCAAACACAAGCCCCCAGGCAGATGCCTCCTGTCTCTTCGGGAAACAACTGCCTGCTTCTTCCCAGGAGGAAAACGCTGATTAATAGTTGATTTGAGGGAACCCAAAAACCTTCACAGTTCAAAAAGCCATAAAACACACATACCATTGCAAATCCAGAGAGCAGAGCAGAGGTTCTGCTGGAGGCTTTCAGTTTGGCTCGGCTCAGGTACAATTTTCTCCAGGAAAGGGCTTGAACGGAGTGGTGGTTGGATGTGACCAATTCCAGGTAGCTGCGCCGGACCCAGTCCCGATAATCCATGCCCTTTGTGCCAGGCTCAGAGCAGCAAGCAGGAGTGGACGGATCCACCGGAACGTTTAATTCAGAACTCATGATGAGAGAAATGCTGACGGAACAAAACAGTCATGTTCAAGAGGGGGTGGTGGACAGCATGAGCATCAACTACTGGAGAAGCTACAGTTGAACAAAGTTGCCCTTGGTCAGTGGAAAATGACGGACCAAATAACATCAGACTGGGAACACTGAACTGAGAAAGGATCATCCACAACTGCCAAAAATGACCACAAGAACTAGGAAAGGTTACAAAGGTACACCTGGGAACTACTCCAGCAGGAATTCGGGAAGGCTGCACAGCATCTGGATTTTCATTTCAGAGCAGGCACCTCAACTTTGCCCTTTAATTCCTTCTCGCTAATAAAAAATTGTTTCACATAAATACGCTTGGGCCCCAATCTTATCTTTGTTCTGAGCTGACAGTTCATTTCCCAGAGCATCGTGGGCTGGCTCCAAATGCACCTCCTTAGAGTACCACCAAAGTAACACCAGTTCAGGGAGTCACTTTTTGCTCCTTCTTTGGAGACCCGTTCGTCCTGGGTTACAACGTGGGGTGTAACCAAACTGTGTGTTCCACTCCCACCTACATTATTCCTGACGAGCTGTTAATGGTCGTTTGCAGGAGCTGCACGGTGCACACCCGACCCCCCAGGCTGCAAGCTGCGTGTTAGATAAGGGAAGGAGGCAAACCCTGCATGCCAGGGTGGTGTTTCATTGTCTTCACAAATTGATTACCTCAGCCGTGATAACAACACCCAGCCCAAGGGGGTCATCCGTGCCAATGGGCCGTAAAGGCTCAACGGCTAGGCCATAAAGGACTCCCCAAAATATCCTGTGACTCATCGGATCACATCATTCCATTGTGAAATTCCCTGCCCTGGGGGAGGTACTGAACCTTCCTGCCTGAATCTGACTGTATGTAAGTTTGGGGACTTGAACACCACCACCACCGGACATCCAGAGGGGGACCTGAACTTCCACAGGAGGAACCAGACCTTTCCACAGGACCACTGCTTTCGACAGGACTGCAACCATCACTTCAACAGCACTGCAACCACTGCTTAATCGGACTGCAACCAGCACCCTGACCAACAGGGGCCACGTTGTGCTCTGACTTTGTGGGTTTAAGCCAGTTTTTCTGTATCATTGTATCTATTGTAATCTTCCTATTAAACTGTAACTCCGACCTGAAGTCTGCCTCAAGGTATTTGTATGGGGGTTAATTCCTCGCGCTGGTTTACTTTCAAACCAGCACATCAGTTTTTCTCAGTTAAACCATTGCTCATCACAGCTCAGTTTAGATGGGCAGTTCTCCCCCAAGATCCCCCAGTAATAGCAGAGCTGAATGCTGTGTAGGGTTAACAAATGAACTTCCCAAGCTGTTGCAGTGGGAAGTTAAATTTCCTGAGCTGCTCACACTCCATTTATCAGCCACATCTGACCAAGAATCCTGTTCCCTTACTCCCACCAGTGGCTCTGAGCAGAGGGAAAGGAAAAGTCAATTCCAAGGGGAAAAGCGAGCTGCTTCCAGGAAATTCCATCATCTTTGGATTCAAGGGATTACACTGAGAGATGTTTGAAAGCAGCAAGAATATTCCAGGTGGTGGATGCCTTACACCACCACATCCCCATGCTGCTCCAGAATGGCCCTGGTGATGCCCAGACACGGAACAACATCCATGGAATGTTTTGTGCAAAAAGTTTCTCAATTTGACAGACATCTGAAACTAACTCAGCCTTCCAGAGAATGGAAGCCACGATTCTTTGTTTAATCCCCTCACCCACAACACCGCCACTGAGCACTGTGGTGGTGGCAGACAGACACCAGAGCAGCACCTTCTGGCTATAAAATACTCACCAGCTCCCAGGAGGAGGAGATGCTGCCCAGATTCACACCTGGTGTGGCACTAATTAGTCCCAGCACCACCTCTCAAGGTCACAGGCACCTTTCAGCCCTGCCTGCATCCCCCCAGCTCCCCATGTACAGGGGCCACATGGGGACGGCTAATAAAGCCATGACCGCTGGGAGACTTGGAGAAGTGGCAAAGATCAAAAGAACATCAGGGGCCCACAACCCTGAATGCTCTTACTAAAAGGGAAGGAAGCTGTTCCAGGCACAATAACAAAGATTAGCAAATAAAGCACTGCAGGTCCAAGATTGTCCCTCCTGAACACGGAGGGGGGCCTTCAGGTTCCAGCCCCCTCAGACATAACAAGGATGGCAGCACAAGAAGATTCCTGGCCAGGTTTTGACAAGGCCATTATTACAGTCCCTGGAACACTCCAGGGAGGCTCCTGACCTGCTCAGGAGTTTTCAAAATATTTAGGAGTAACAAAAAAAAAAAACCCCGAAAACAAACAAACAAAAAGAAAGGCAATAATAGAACATTCACGCCATAATAAAAACAAGAAGAGAATGAATAACAGAGACAAACCTTCCTGCTTGATCTGTGTTTCCAGAAAAGGCAAGAATCACCTATTTTGCAGAATAAAAAAGCCTCCTGGGGGGACTGGAGGAAGAAACAGTCTGTGAGCAGCAAAATTATGAAGCTGCTTCCTGTGACAACTTCCTGTGTGGATGCTGCAATGTACAGCGTGGAGTGAATTCACTCTCATTGTCCCCAGCTGGGACAGTGATGGCCTCTACTCTGCCATTTATTTTCACAAAATACTTAGGAACTTTCTATGTAGGAAACTTTGACCCCTGGGACAAATTCCATTAAAAAGACAAATGAATTCAGAGGTTACAGAGAGAGGGCAAGAGAACCCAATCACATCTGCTTCTTTCCTTAGAAAAATAAGCTAAAAATACCACAAGGCTGAGTCTTCTCTCTGGAGCAGCTCAAGAGATGTTCTCAAATAAGTAAACATCTTCAGAATAAAATCCATAAACACAAATGTAACCCAAACAAGCAGTGCCAGGAAGTCACACTCACCTTGCTGGCTATGGACATGGAGGGACTGGGTGGAGGGCTCCAAGGGCTGAAACACAAGACCAAAGAAGCATTTTACATGTGCTGTACCTGGAGCAGTTTTACTCTGGAAATACTTTTCAGCCTGTCTGAATCAGGGAGGCTTACTCTGGAGATTTCACCCTCCTGCCTTGCAAAGTTAAAGGTTTAGGACACTTGTTCTTATAGAAATAACTGTCCTATGGGGTTTGACTGCATAGGGCTGTTGAGTTCTGGATGGGGAATGAGGAATTCCCCGGAGACCTTTTCCTCAGGCAGCCCTGGCAGAGTCCATCCCAGCTGTGTCTTCACTCACTTCCACTGCACCACCGACGCATCTGACCCCAGTTCATCTTGCGCTGGTAGGACAGAAAGATCTCTGTGATTGCTCCCTTATGGTGATTTTCTTAACCTGCCAAGTGCTGTCCTTTGGAAAACGGAAAGCCATTGCCTCCCCACATCTCGGTGCACGTGTGGGGATTTCTCCACAGCTGGGAATGAAGCCGACACCACCAGGGCCGAGCTGTGCGGATCCCCCTCCCACCACTGCCGTGCTCAGTCGCCCACAGAGCGCTGTCTCTGCAGCACTGGCAGCTCCTCTGCCTGGTTTTGGGATGCCAGCCCCCTCCCCAGTCCCAGGTTTCTGCCCCACGCCCCCAGACTGGTCTGTGCGGTTGTGCCAGTCCCTTCCTTCCCTGTCTAACATTGTTCAAGCCCCTGCAGGCCATGGCTAAGCCAAATCCCAAGCCCTGCTACTCCACCCCCGTGAGCTCAAGCCCTCTTTGACGTGAGAAACCCCTTCCTATGTTCTCTTCCGACTTGGGATTCCCCCAAACAGCACTCCTGGAGTGTCAGAGTACCCAGGCAGGGTGTGAACACCCCATAGCTGTGACGACCCTTGTGGCAGCAGGGGATCACCTCCCAGGCAGGATGTGACCCCCTGGTCCCACCACCACAACTGGGATCCTCCTCACGGGGCACCGCCTGAGCAGGGGATTTCACCTCCTCCTCCTTCCCAGCCACCTTAAGCACACCCCGGGCAGGAGGTGATCCCACACAGCGAGGATCTCCCCTCCGACAGCAGCCTCAGGCAGGGGATCCCTCAAGCCAGGATGAGACCCCCTCCCAGCTAGGACCTTCCCCTCCAAAGGCAACCTGGACAGAGGATCTTTGCTAGGCAGGATGCAACCTCCTACCACTGCATCCCGATCCAGCATCCCAAGGATCCTCCACAACTCCTCAGGCAGGATGGTCCCAACCCCTCGATCCCCTCTTCCAAAAGCACCCTGGGCCGGAAGCTTCCCCGCACCGTATGCTGGAAGTATCCCCCGTACAGCACTCCAGCGAGAGGCTCCCTGTCCGGATACATCCCGCGGGAGCTGGCCTGCCTTCTGCATCCCATGGCACCTCCAAAGCACTGCCGGATAGGACGGGACCCCCTTCTCTGCCCACAGCGGACCCTTCCCATTCACCCCCTCCAGGTGCAGCGGACTGTCCCCAGCTAGGCAGGATGAGGCGCGCATCCCACCACCACCACCCCGGCACGGGATTCCCCCTGGCCGGGCAGGACAAGGCGCGTCCCCCCCACACCGCCCCGGGCAGGGGGAATCCCGGTTCAGGCAGGATAAATCCAACTCCCCCCACAGCACTCCGGGCACGGGGAATCCCGGTTCAGGCAGGATAAATCCAACTCCCCCCACAGCACTCCGGGCACGACCGGACCCTCTCCTCCCGCAGCCCCGCGGCCAGGAGATGCTCCCACCTCTGCAGGACGAGCCCCCCACACCACAAACACGCCTGAGGGGATGCCGCCCGCTGCCTCAGAGCGCGGGCCCCGCTGGGGATGAGCCCCCTGCGGGCGGGATGCGGCCCCAGGGGCGGCCGGGGC
>VZRQ01007461.1:970126-981041 GCA_013397975.1 Machaerirhynchus nigripectus | reverse complement strand
CGGGGAACCGGGGCTACGCTCGCTCCCTGCGCCCCCGGGGGAGCCGTTCGGGGGGTCTGGGGGTCTCACGAAACGGGGGATGGACTTAGCGGTTGCAGAGAAAGGGCATCCCCCGGCACGGAGCCGTTCCCGCAGCGCTCGGGGGTCCCGCTGTGAGCATGCATCTGTAGGGAAAAAAATCAGGTCTGCGGATCCCTAAAGTCGAGGTCGGGCTGAAACCCACCCACTGGTAAAGATGTTAGTGGGTCTGGACCTTGCGTTATCTCTAAATCTTGCCACAGAGAAGGTATTGGTGCAATGGGATGCAAATGTGCTTTTATTACAATTATTAATTATACAGCAAAAAGTCGCCACTTACATAAGTCAAAAGGCAGCGCTGCTCTGCCTCCGCCGGGCTGAACCTCCTCCGGCTGAGCACAGGCTCCCTGCGAATCCCGACTGCTATCTCCCTGCACTCCTCCGCTATTGACTCAGCAGGAAATCCTGTATAAACCCATCAAAAGGATAGGGACAGCCTTATGGGAAAGAGGGAGTTCCTTCCCTGGAAATGAGATAAAGAAAATGCTGAAAGGCAGCACAATGGGTCAGCTTTATCACAGGGTAATCCCATCTTCCTGAATTCCATTCTGCCTGGGGGAGGGAACAAAGGAAAACAACTCTTTAAAGACCTAATAAAGAGACAGATACGTGTTATCCTGAGGGTGCTTTTCACTCCTCAGAGCAGGAATACCCCTGCTCTGTTTCAGCACTAAAACTGTCTCTCGGGGTCCTACATATGCACGAACACGTAGAAATGGAACAGAGCAAACTTTAGCCCTTGAGGGTTAATCTCCATCAGAGAGAGGGACTCCTCTAGAAAACAACCCAGAGCACAAATTTAGTGTAAGCAGGTCAAACTCCTTGGCAGTTTCAAGCCTGTAAGTTATTACTGCTTTGTTGGTGCCCTATTTGGAATAGGAAGTAGTTGTAGAGTTGTTCTTGATTTTACTATGCACGGGAGCACTCCCCCTTTTCTACTCCATGGATGACGTTTCCCCCGTTTCGAGGTCACATAGTATTTGCATTTTATTCTAAACGAAGAAACATCCCTTGAAACCTCCCTTTGACGTGCTTTGTATTCTTAACGAGCTCGTACTGCCACGAACAACCACAACACGGCAGTGTTTATGGGAATTCACAGCTACACCTACCAAATACAGCTCCTACTGCTACACTCAGCCACCCCGGCGAGACAGCGTGAGGCAGATCCCACCTTCACCAACATGCTCTCTTTGCTGTTTATGGATTTCACCTACAAACTCAGCATTCCCAGAAAACAGAGCATGAATAATTCAGCGCGGGTAACGGTGGCGTCTTAGGGAGGCAGGAGGAGGCCACACAACCTGAATTTGTTCAATCACCAAGACAAACTCGAGTTCACCTTCCTCGTGGATGAGGAAAGCATGTCCTCACTCAGCAGCATCTGCTCTACTTAATGCAGAACAGCACTTACTCAGCTCAAAGGCCTGACAAGCTCAGAGGCAGAACATCTTTATTTGTGAGACTCAGTTCTCCTCCGCCCATAAAAAACCCTCACATTTATATGGCTCGTCCTACAACACAGTATCCACACGGTTTGCCTGCCCTAAGGGGGATTCACGTGAAGCAATGCTCGTAACTAATCTCTCCACAGGGAAAATGCCAGCTGCAGAACATCCATCCTGCATCTGAATTAAGCAATGCCACAACTTGCAGCACCTGCCCCTGTGGAGATTGAGCAGAAAACAGTTCCATGCAGATCTCTAACCTGGGGGGCAGTGGGGATATGGACCTGGCAGGTCTGAAGCCCTTGGATATGAACAGGGGAACCAAACACAAACATCACTTGCACTTGGTCAAGTCTGCTTCCCGGCCACCACAGTAATACCACTGAGAAGCCATTACATAAAGCCAGCTCAGACAAAATGCAGGATTTCAGGCAGCACTGTTCAACAAAGGCGAAATCTAAAAAGAGACTCTCCCTTTTTTACTGTTTTTGCTTAAAATAATTTGGCATTAACCAAGGCTTGAGAAGAAGTAGCACCGCATTCTGGATGCAAGGCTCTGGGATGAGCATGTCTGAAAGCCAGCAGGCACTTCTAATTATACACTGAAGAGACAAAAACCAGAGTTACAAGTAAAACCACCACTGCATATGCTTTTCATTTAAGCACCAATAAGTAAATATATAGAGAGATGTTACGATTCCTACCAGGGAATCCAAAGTGCAAAGCAGAGAGCTCAAGCAGAGAGAAAGGCAGGTGTCATTACAGGAAGCTGAGCACAAGCAAAATGATTCCATTCCAAGCCTTTCTGCCACAGGATTCAGAGGCTTTACACACAATCTTTGGGAAAAGGTATTGTTCCAATTCAAAAGCAAAAAGTGACATGCAGCTAACACCTTTTTCCATATTTTCATGTGTGCCACATCGCTTGATCTCTTTGTCCCTTCATGCAGCACTGCAGCATCTCTTTATTTTACTGAAATCCTTTTCCAAAAATAAAAAATAGAAGACAGAACAATCCAACACATCCCTTTTATTAATTTAAAAAACATGGAAGAAAAGCAATAGGGAAAGTTTTAGCATTAAAAAAGGGATCCTGATTAAAAATCTATAGAACTTGTCTAGCAACATAAACTGATTTCTTTGGGTTAGAGATGACCCCATACAAAACCCCAAATGCAGAACACTCACAGTGCAGGAGAGTCTGGCTACAGACCACTTTTCTACTTCAGGTTAAACTCTTCCCCTAGATTCATGTATCCCATTGCTACCAGCTTCAACATAAGTAGAATACGTAGCCTTCACAGTAATATTTCCCTTAAATGGTAATAGTTAGGTTTTAGCTTTCAGACAGAAAAACACTCCGGGCCGTGTTAGAAAGAACTCTAGGGTCATAGAGACTTATGGCTGACTCTTTAGAGCAAACTTAGAGCAGACTGCACAGCAGTTATACAAGCAATTAAGAAAAAAATCTCTTATTTGGCATTTCTCTATCATTTTCTCTCGGGCCTGTGACGTGAAGGCCATGCCCCGTTAAGCAGATGTAACGTACGCCAATGGGTTCTGCTTGGCTGAGATGAAAGACTTTCATGCTCCTGAATATAAAGCAATGAACAGTGTTTCCAGCTGTCCCTGGAAGGCCTCATCCTCTTCCCATCACAAAACTCGGCTCTTCGGCATCATCTTCCTTCTCTTCCTCCTCCTTGCTATCCTCTTCGTCATCCTCGCTGCTGCCTTGCTCTTGGGATTGACCAGGTTCTACAAACACAAACAGGATGAATGGATGAGGTGTTCCCACCTGGTTTCCTTGTGAAGCATTTCACAACAAAACGGTCTCAGGTGCTCAGCAAATGTGTATTAGGCCAGGCTAATTAACACGGATGGGTAACATATTCCCCTGTGTCTTCCTTGTTAAGTATCTCACAGCTAAGCAGTCCCAGATACTCAGGGAACACGAAGCAAGTTCTATTAATTCTGCCAAGTGATGAGGAGCTCAGAATATGAAATTCGTCTCTGGAGAATTTCCTTACCTCCAGTGTTACTAAGCCCATCATTAAACAACTCCACCTCCTCTGGAACATTATTTCTTCCAAACACTGAGGCGATGGATTATCTCATTCCCAATCTCACCTCTGCAGGCTGGGATGAACTTTCAAGGATCACACAGAGCACTGGGAAGCCACAGGCAAGACTCAGTACATCCCTACAGCTATCCAAGTTCACAGACACTCCACGAGGTGCCATAAACTTTCACAGGCTGTTTGCTATACTGCGAGTACAGGAACTCATTAAGATATGCCTAAGATTAACAAGGGTCACAGAAAACTTACGAAGTCTAAAAAAAAAACCAGGAAACATCTACTAGAAATTAAATAACCGATAATAAAAATGAAGTACGGCATAAAGTGGGATCTGAGTCTAAGAGCCATTTTCCACCCTTTCCTGTTCCTCAGGCCCAGTCACGCTCTGGATGTCCTGACCATGTCATGCAGGATTTAGGATCAGTGGTCTGATGCCACCGCGTGGTGAAGTGCTGAACTTTGAGGGTTTGTTGGGAACTCGTTCATTAATGCAACCTTAACAATTAGCTGACCTCATTCAGTGCCAACCCTTATTCTTAATGTTTTCCCTACAACAAAGATGAAACATGGCAATTCAGAGGTTTAATTTATTCATTCAAAAAGGAAGACAAATGTTTGCCTGCCACAACCAACAAATACACTTTATTTCATTTTAAAAAACTCTCCGATCACAACCCGGGGCACACAAAACTAAAACAAAGAAAGGCTGTTCTCAGTAGACTAAAAATGGCTGAGAGGGGCTTCTCTCTCCCCTGATATTATTATTTTACATAGAGAAGCACAACAGTAAAGAGTTAAGAACTGTTACAAAGACCAGGGAGTTTGGATTCTGTCTTTCAGCAACTTGTGCCAAACAAAACCACTCCAGCCCCACAACTGGTACACAGCAATCCCATACCACAGTGCCAGTCCCTGATCCAGCTCTCCCTTCTCCCAGCCACTCCCTAAGGGATGGGTATTCTGTTTGCTCACTCAAAATGAACAAAAGTATGTTGACTCATACTTAAATTCTCCTCCCAGTTACAATTCATAAATGAGTAGCTTAAAAAAAATGTAACAAAACCAAAACAAAACACCCAAAAAATTCACTCTGCTACATTCACTTGCTGTCACAAGTAAAATTAACCTAACAATTTGTCCTCCCATGTTTACATGGGAGGCTGGCAGTGGTTCAGCTGAAACAGATCCAATTCTGAAAAGCAAAGCACAAATAAGGTAGAACTGTCAGGCAAGTCCCTGTTCCAGCAGAATTACCAGAAACTGCGGTAACTTTAAGATTAACAATTTGTGTGCTAATTCACAAAGGACAACTATTTGAAAGAGTAAGCCAAAATATACTCACTGAAACACTGAAAAAAAGCAACGAGTATGCTAAAGTTTGAGCAGTTACACTGACATTGCTGAACAGTAATTTTCAAGACTGCAGGAGAACAGAGGCAGTCAGGTTTTTCACCTTTATTTCTATGCAAATAAAATAGTCCTGTGGAACAGATGGTATCAAGGTGGCTCAATTTCTTACACACAAAATTATAACTCAGTTTCTTGCTGCCCAAGCTGTGCATTTTTTTTCCACCTGTTTTCCCATACACATTCAAAATATACTTTAACAAAGCACAGCCTTGAACAATACTGCCTTTCTGAGCAGCTGAGGTTCTGAACCTGCAGTTTAACAGAACAGCTGGGGCAAAACATCCACAAACTCAGATTCCAGAGTTTGCTATCCAGAATTTCCCCTAATAAATGGAAAATATTCACAAACAGCCAAGTTATTTGTAAGATTAAATCTCAACATAGATGGCTTTCAAAGAGGATTTTGAAACATTAGCTAAAATAACAAGCTTAAGGCTCAAGCTTTAATCCATGTATTGAGAATGCTTGGGATGGGGGGTGAAACAAAACCTTCTAGGCTTCAATAAGGGAACAGAACCAAGTCCTGAGAAAAGTAAACTAAATTTCACTGACCTTTTTCCTGCTTCTTTTGTTCAAGTTTATTTTTCTTAGCTTGCAGTTTCTTCTCTTTTAACTTCTGGCTATAAAGCAAAGAAAAAAGACTCTCTGGCAAATCCAATGTTGCAAAGCTTCTGCACATTCATACATTGATAAAGGATGTATTACAGACATCTTAGAAAAGCTGATTTCAGAAGAGAAATTCAATTTAAATTTGGCCTCAACTGAAAATCCAGCAACAGCAAACTTAGCACATAATCAAGAGAAACTTTTCTATGTTGTTTTTAGATTAATGGATTTTTTAGAAGTCTTTCATGACTCCACTGCAACCAAAACTATATGATACACAAGAATCTCCAAGAACACAGATGGAACAAAAATGAAACTGCCCCCACATTTTAGCTACCTAGGCTAATAAGCTCAAAGAGAAAATGGTTTAAAACCCAGACTGCAGAAACTGAACACTGGGGTGGAAAATCACCAGTAATATATACTTGAATTGCAAAAATAAAAATACTGCAGTATGCTTTGACCTTCCTCTTTGGCTGGACTTTCTCAGGATGTCAGGCCCTAGGAGGAGCACTAGGGCTAAGAGGGAATTTCAATTCATACAACCCAGCTCTCTTTGCCCAGCAGAGGCAACCTGGCAAGTTAACGGCAGACACAGGCAGAGCAGCCTGGCATTCACATGCTCCTCTCTCAATACCATAACTGAATTCTCTTGAAACAGAGAGCCAGGAACTGTACCTCTTGGGGCAGGACAAAGGAGAAGGGTGGTGAGGGAAATTATAGTGGCTCCTGCAGGGCAAAGCCACACCATTAGAGCACAGCAGGGGGACAAGGAGGTGTTAGTGTTTAGGCAGCATCTGCTGTTGGAACAGTTGTTCTCCATCTCAGCCAGGGAAGAGGCAGCAGGCCAGATCTGACTTGCTGGCCATCTGTTGGACCACATTAAATTAAACTAAGATGGCAACAGTGTTTGTGTTGTGCACTTTTGTGTTAACATGGCAGTGACTCACTTTGCACAGGCCTTTCCACAGCAACTCTCAGCCACAGAATGCAAAGCAGCAAGGGAGAGGCTGCTCAGGGTCAGACCCCGGGAAAGAGCCGAGCATGATTCCATGCCATTTCTGAAACATCCTGGACACAGAGAGTCAGATTTAAATTCTTGTGCCACTGCGCTACAATGCTCAGGTTACTTCTCGAGAGCATCAATCTTGTAATGGTTTCATTTTGTCTAAAGTTTAAGAGAAAGATGGATTTAATATTTTTTTAGTATTTCCACCTAACTTATTAGACTTGGCCTGCCAGACACTTTAATGAGGTAGGCAGAAGCAGCCTACTCATGAAGCAGCACCCAGTTTTGCACTGAAACTGCTTGGGATCAAATGATTCAGACATAAACTTACCCAGATATACACACACACACCTTTCCTGACATTGTTAAAACAAATATGCAGTGAGGCATGTTGCACTCAAGACCACAGTGTCAGCAAAAGCAGCTCAACCAAAGTTATCCTGCAAGCAATGGCACGGAAAAGAAACCACCCCAGCAAAGCCTGTCAGGTTTACAGCTACCTTTGGAAACCAAACATTGACACTGACAAATTTAATTTCCACAGCCAGACTTCCCAGCTGATAGATGCAGACACAGAATGACAGTGTTTATTCAGAGCATGCAGCTACAGATGAGGCACAGGGAGTGAGGGTTTCCATGTCAAGCCTCCTGGGAAAAATCTGCCCTTACCGCTTCCTTCTGCGTTTTGCTGTTTGCTCTTCTGCAATCATCTTATTCCTCTCCAGTTTCTTCTGGAATTCCTCATCTAGTCTTTGCTGTAATTGATCACATGTCATACTTTGGTCACAATCTAAATTAAAATACTTCTTTGAAAAGTCATGTCCTTTTAGGGAGAAGTCTTTTAGCAAAATACAGAAGGGAGCTCTGCCAGATTTTGTCTGGCTTCTTTATACAAAGCCATTGTTCCTAGGGATGACTCCTGTACAGACAGCATTTTTAACCTGCAACCTGAGCCAAACATTGAAACCTTCTGAGGGAGGAATCCTCACCAGAGCAGATGAGGGAGTTTGGGCCTCTGCCCTAATGAATGTTTCAGTAAAAACAAATGAATAATTGGAGACACAAACATTAACATATGGACTCATCTCGGCCAAGAGAGAGTATAACAATAGTGCTCTCTAAAAGAGGGGGCATTCTACTTGATCAAGACTTAAAAGAAACATCTGGACTCTGTGCACAGGCACTCACTTTGTTCCTGTCTGTGCAAGGCAGCGTTACCAGGGATTTCTAGCTTTTAGAGCATTTTCAAGTCAGCCCGAGAACACACACATTCCCATGAGGCCTTACTGTGTGCTAGGACCCCAGGGAACACAGGAGATGGAGCATGTCTGACACAAAGCACCAAATGTTTCAGTACTGACACAGACACCACGGATCACACACTCCTACAGACTCCTCTGACAAGGGGTGGCTCAGAACGGAATTATTTGCACATGACTTTCAAAGAAAACACAGATTTGCAATGAATAACAAATAGTTGGAGTGTGGGGGGGTTATAAAGCGTTGTGCTGACCTTCTCAGCCATGGCATCCATGAAATCTTGCCTCTGGTACTCTCGCCGACGGAGATGCCGGTACACGTGGAACTCCCCGCTCCCAGCTCCAGCACTGGAACCTGCAACAAGGAAGAGTTAAGTCTGCTAGGAAAGAAGGGCAATAGATGCTCACAAATGAGTACAGCTGGATGCTGAGGGATGGGGCACAGGAAAGGGCACTGTCAGATGAAAATTACCAACAACACACAGAGCGTGCCACCATTTTAAACTAAAATAACTCGCAAACAAAAGCCAGAGTGAGCTGCAAACCCCCCACACTTTTGGGTCACTACAGGTCCTACAATTATCCCCCTGGAGAGCCCACTCCTAGGTGCACATCAAGGCAGGCAAAGAACTAGAGATGAAATACACTCCCCACTCTCTTACAGGCAGAGGCGAGCTACAACACCCTGCTGATGCTGCTTCCAACTAATTTTCAGCATCTCATACACAAAATAAGGTCAACAGAAAGGTGGTAAAAGGTGATATTGTACTTTCCCATGCAAGACAGATCCACTGAGTTTTTAACTGTTTCTTCATAAATTACATCCCTACAGCACTCTCTTCCTGGCATCAGCCTGCATGTTGAAGCCTTGCAGGAGCTTTAAGCATTGTGCTGCACTCTCTTCCCCGTCTCCCGAGCCATTTCTCAAGGGAAAGCACAGGAATACAAGCCTCAAAGAAAACACCTAATTAAAACCCAGCAGCTGGGACTGCAACGGGGTGCTCTTGATACCAACAGAATCCCAGCACATCAGGTGCTCCCAGAAAAACAAGACAATCCAACTCAAGCACACAGCAAAGCTACTTGAAAAAGCCATGGGGGAATTCCAATAAGCTGAAGATTTTATGCAGAAGTGTATAAAAACTTTAGTCCAAGACCAATTATTCTGAAATAAGAAAAGTCAACCTCTAGAAAGGATGGAGGTCTCAAAGAAAGCCAGAACTTCTACATGCAGCCAGTTTATACCACAGCCACTACATTTAATCCCTGCAGGTAAAACTGTACACAGAGTCAGGGTCAGCTGCCAGCTCCCAACTGAGCACACACAATCACACTTGCTGCATGTGCCTGCTTCTCACAGCCTGAGATTCAGACTCAAAAGAGGGACTTCATACTGCTAATCTTCCAGAGCACTCTCAGATCCATGGAGAGGACAGATTTACTCATCATCATTTACTTGTCATCACCAGAGCAGCAGCTTATTGCACTGCAGGCAGCCCACGTGCTGCAGTGCCACGGGCTTTGTTCTCTCTGCATTCTGACAGCCAGCAGAAAAGTGGAACCAGAGAACCAAATAAAACTCAAAAAATCAGCTCTCAAAGCACATTTCACACCTCTTTTCTCCAGCAAAATGAGCAGCAGAAAACCACCTCTGTCCTCCCCTGCTAAACACTTTTCTAAGTTAAATGTGGCTGACCCCAGAGTTATCTGAAGAGTAGAATCTTTACCCATGACATCTCTAACGAACTCCGGGGGAGGTCGTGGTGCCCATTCATTCAGTTTTTCAGGAATTGGTACAGTCTTTTCCTGCAAGAACAAACCAACCAGCCATCAGTATCCTCCAGGAGCAAGGTCTGCAATTTTAACACGTTGTTGAAAGGCGGGATACGACTGACAACAGCCTCTTCCACCAACTGACAGATCTCAGAAGGAGCACAGCTGCAGCAATTTCTTCATGCGCAGGGATCAGGCGCAGGCAGAAGAGGAGAATCAGAAGGGATCCTCTCTGTCCCTCGCATTCAGGCCTGCAGGTCACCAAACCTCAGGAGGATTAGGAGTGTCTGTGCCTCTTTTCAGCACGGCAACTAGAAGGAAGCATGTCAGCACCTCCAAGCACTCACGGGAACTGAGTGTAACTCCACTACCGGTAGGCTGGGAAATGATGAAAGGTATTTGTGCACCTTCCATGCCAGAGCTAGAGGACAGGGAAGAGCATGGGAGGGAGAACACATGGTGCAAGGTCAGAGGAAGAACGCGGTGCGGGGAAGTCTCAGCCTGCTCCAGCACACACAGAGCGGGGGGTGAGAGTCTCATCCTGGCAAAAACCTCCTCAGGAAACGATCAAAACACCCAGTTAGAGGACCAGGGTCATGCTCCCGCACATTAAAAGCAGTGGATAGAGGAAAGACCAGCGGGCAGAGCACTGAGGGGCCCCTGGGTTCCCAGAGAAGCGACTCTCTCCCCACAGCATCCCAAAAAAGACGGATCCCTCTTCCCTCACAGCAACCCGGTGTGTGTGGGAGTCGGTCCCTCTCCCCTTGAGGACCCGGCAAGGAGGAAGGGGGCGTGTGTCGATCCCGTCATGGAACCGGGAAGGAAGAACGGGGGGGTTGGTCCCTCTCTCCTCACAGACCCCGGGGAGAGGGGTGTCGGTTCCTCTTCCCCCATGGACGCGGAGAGGAGGAAGGGGAGGTTGGTCCCTCTCCCCTTACGGACCCCGAAGGAGGGGAAAAGGGGTGTTAGTCCCTCCTGTCTCACAGAGCCAGAGGTGGAAGCTCCGGCGTCCCTCTCCCTTCACGGACTCCGGGGGCGGGGTGGGGGTCTCGGCGTCCCTCCTCCCTCACAGACATCGAGAGGGTCTCGGTGTCCCTCTCATCTCACAGACACCCGAGGGTGGGGGTCTCAGTGTCCCCTCTGCTCTCACAGACCCCGGGGGTGGGGGTCTCGGCATCCCTCTCCCCTCACGGACCCCGGGGCGGTCTCGGCGTCCCTCTCCCCTCACGGACCCTGGGGGTGGGGGGTGTCTCG